>VZSZ01004021.1:0-29974 GCA_013398815.1 Ibidorhyncha struthersii
GTTTAAAGCTCTCCCAATGAGCCCTGCTAACTCTGCCCCAATATTATTATTTTTATTATTATTGTTATTGATTTTATCTAAATAAGAGACATCAAGTATATGCTATTATTTATACCACTGAAAAATTACTATTTGATATTTATAGGTTGAAGAGCTCTTGAAGCAAAGTAATTTGCCTGTCCAAAAGCCCAGATGAGACAGATATGTTTCTGCCTCAGTCAGCCGTCAACCTAATTGCAATTCCCAATTGAAAACTGGCTTATAAGAATCAGTTATTTTGTACATTAAGAAATTGGGCTACTGAATTTTTTTTCATGTACCTCTTAGTTCCTCAGCTGTCTCTGCCCATACTAACTTTGATTCTGTGGATCTTTGCAAAAGGACAAATAGTTATCTCTTTGTGAGAATACACATTAAGAAACCTGATAGGGTTTCTGTGTCAGCATTAGAGTGAATTAAGGATCTTTAACAAATGAGTGATAGAATAACCTGAGACTTTACAGAGTAGCAGCACACAGGAAAAGGAAAACAAAACCAAATGCAAAACTTATATTCCATTATAACCTTTCATCTCTTTTAACAGCTATGTAAGATACTTTTTTGGCTAAGTCTAATAATTAGGATTTTTTTTTTTTTAATTTCTCATAGGAAGAATAAATATGTTGGTGGATTGTTTGGGTTTTTTGTTTGTTTGTTTGTTTGTTTTTTTATTTCAATAGTCTGTAATGAACTTTACACACCAGTATGTTATACCAACATTTTAAAGGAAAATTTAAAAGGTATGAATTTATTTAACACACACTCCCCCCAAAAAAAAATCTGATTTTTTTGTGTTGTTCCTACTTTGTTAACAAAATTTATTTGATATATTATTTACTAAATATAGTTTAATAAATCTTTTGATGACTAGATTGTTTCTTAGTTCTACTCAGACATATGTTCATTTCAAGCTTACAATTTTTACATTTAATTTTCACTTTTTTTTTTAGGCTTATTTGTTAGTTTTTACTTTTTACTTTGCTGTTCTGGTCCTCAACCACTGTATTTATTACTTTGGGTCTCTGTTGAAGACTCCTAGTACTTCTAGATTCTTTAAATGGAGGTGGGAAATAAATTTCTTCTCCAAAATCCTTTTAAACTGCCTGAAAAATCTAAAATCATATAAATATCTGACCTGATAAATGGAACAGTCAGAATAGAGCATTTAAAACAACTAATAATAACTCAGGCTGTTACATACTTGTAAAGATAGACATAAAAGTGGGTGGAATTGTCTCTAGCCTTGAAAGTAAAATTCTCTTCCTTGAGAGTCACTTTTTGATGACAAAACTGTAGTACTTTTCAGAATATTATGGTAGAGCAGCAATGTCATCCAGTGTTTATGGTTATAAATCTCCTGCTGAATAGTACATATTCCAGTATATATATCAATATTTTCCAGTTTAAAGCTTCCAGTTTAAAGGTCTAAATTTGCATAAAATGTATTTTACAGTGTTTATTAATTTATATTAGCAATGTTTACCTATTTGTTAGTTACCAAGGAATACCGGAATTCAAATATAGCTTGGCCACTCTCTGCTTATGACTATTTAAATACAAAACTAAACCTTCCCTTTTGTGCAAATGTTTTAACTTGCTACATGTTGTGTCTCCTAGGGGATTGTATTGATTAAGGGAAAGAAGCCAGATGTTAGAAGTCAAGAGTGGAATAGCACTTCTAAATTAAAATAGTATGTAACTGCTGATGGTACATACTTACTTCTTTAGCAAAATCAGCATTTAGAGAATTTGAGTGAGTCATTTAAATGGCAGTAACTTAAAATACTTCTAAATGCCTTAAACACAAATAATTGAACTCCTCACATGTACTTTCTACTTTGTGTAGGAGCCTACATCCTCATCCATAACAAATAAAACTTTGTATTCAGTCAGCTGTTGAGATATAGCAACTTAAGACAATGCCCACCAGGCAGTATTTATTCATTAAAATTGCACTATAAAATAATTGCACAAGCTAAACAGCTTCTCTTTACTTCCTTTGCAGTGTCACATAACTATAACCAGTCAGTGCACATATCACAAACCAAAAACATTTATCCTCTCCTTAGTTCCACCAAACATAATCAGAAGTCTCAGTGTTTATGTCAGCGAATTCTTATACTTAGTGGGACTTAGTGGTGGATCACACCTTATAATTCATCTAAATTCCATTAAAAAGTACCAAAGTGAAAGAGATCCAAAGTTATACAAGTGTGACAGCTCAAATTATGAATAATGGACACTGAAAACACTCACCACCTCTGCAAAAAGCGCTGCTTTTATTTTCACACCAAAGAAAACAGAGAAGATACTTGAATTTTAAAGGTCTGAGGTCAAGTACCTGTCTCTCCCTCTTTTTTCTCTCTGAAGTTCATCTAATTACAGATGGTCCCAGTGACTGAAACAAATAATATCTGTACAGTTGCATGCAGTGATAAATACTACTAAAGTATTCCAATGCGGAAGGAAAGATAGAAAGAGCAGCAGAAGGTTCCAAGGACAAAATTTTAAAAGTATCATTCATTCAAAGGAGAATTGGGATATCATACAGGAAAGGCTGGATGACAATAAAAAAAACTGTGGTATTAAAGTAAGTATTATAGAATATAGGAAGATAAATTTTGGGAATAATAATGAAAATTAAATTAACAGCTTGGAGTGTCATATTCTTACTCAGGTAGTTCTTGGACTCTTTCAATACTCAGTACTTAGCACAATAAATAAGATGAGTCTTTAGGGCATAATATTTAACCTAACGAATGTTTAAGAAAATTTTTAACAAGGTAGCAGTTGGATCTACAGGTCTTGTCACTTCAAAGGTCAACATATCTCTGCAAACCCACCAAACTAGTCTACTAGAATATTTTTGAAGATGTCACATTTCTGTACTAATGAACATTAACAGTTGGTAACAACTGAGAAAGACCTCAGAATAGTAACCAATTAGTAAGTTATTATAACTGTAAGGCACAATCGTAACATGTCTGTGGGAAAGGCAAATGTAGGACAGTGTTGTATCACTGGTGGTATTACTACACAGAAAATTACAAAGCCATGTCACAAAGCTCAGTGAGATCTCATCTTCCAGAAAGATTGCAATTCTGCATCTGCAGAAGTTAAGCTGAAAGACATAACAATGCTAGATTGCTTTTATTTCAATTAAATACTTTCCTCACAATGTTTATAAACTGAACATTTAACATGACTCAGGATTGATGGAAAACCAGGAACGAGTTTAATAATATATTTTCTATAGCATTATGTTTATATCAGCTTTGCCTAACCTTATCTAATTAAATTTTATGCATCAAAAAGATAGAAAATGTGGGGTATTTTCCTCATTATAAAAAATACTGTATTCTTCACAGCATACTATACTATATATAGTATACTAGACTACAGTATGGTCCTGTTTTATCTCAAACCAGGACAAGTATATATACTACATAGCATATAAGCATAAAGCAAATCTATTGTAAAGGTGCAGAGGTAAGAATGCCTCATTCTGTGACATAAATCAGAATTAAATTCATGAAACTGGGAAGCATGGTGGTGCAACACACAAGCTGCGTCTGCACAATTCACCTCAGAAACAGCAAAAATTTGCCCGTAATGATCTTCGTGTCTGTTCTGAAGTGGAGGAAAATGTTCATTAACCAAACTGTATGTGATCATTTAGGGAAAAAGCAGAGAGAGAACTCATACTTTGCCCAATATCAGTGTAAGAACAGTGTCAGAATGTTAGTTGTTTCATTCACAGAATCACAGAATCACAGAATCACAGAATCACAGAATGGTCAGGGTTGGAAGGGACCTCTGGAGATCATCTAGTCCAACCTCCCCGCCAGAGCAGGGTCACCTACAACAGGTTGCACAGGACAGCATCCAGGCAGGTTTTGAATGTCTCCAGAGTGGGAGACTCCACNTCCCTGGCATCCTCCCTTCAAATATTTGAAAGCATTAATAAGATCCCTCCTCAATCTTCTTTTCTCTAGACTAAAGAGACCCAAATCCCTCAGCCTTTCCTCATAGACACCTCTCACTAAAAATATTCAAGTGTTTGCAGAAATATCTTCCTTCTTGACTTACTGCACAGATCCCCAGTCATGTATGTAGTTATGGAAGATCTCTTTGAAAATACATTCTTAATCATATATATATTTATATATAGCTATTGTGAATTTTAAAATGTCTGTTCTTAAAAAGGAACATCAAGAAATCACTGAAAATTGGTGGTAAAATTTTGTGCCACACTGTGAGTGTATGACTCAGTGCTAAAATTTTTTGACTCTGTGTCTACCCTGACATTAATGACAGTTAAAGGCTCTATATTTTGTAATATGGGGATAGACACTATAAAATAAATGTTTATACATATAATGTTAATTAGTACACATTCTCAGCAACCTCTTTATTACTTTGCGTGTTGTAAAGGTGGAAATACAAAGCATTTACTGCATTCTGTGGGCATGGTAAGGTGTATGAGACCTAAGGGAGGGCACAGGAACAGGAATCTCTCATATCAGGATAGATACACCCCTTGAGTTCCACCTGGTTTTGGCACATACAGATAAGATGCAAAGCTAAAGATTCCTTTCCTTATGAGAAACTTGTGCTGTAGGAATTTGTGGTGTTAGCATTGAGTTAGAGCCAAAGCACGTAACTGGATGTTGACTGGAATTCTTCACACTGCACAGTAAACAAGTAGCAGTTCAGATACCCAAAAAACTTTGGTTGTAGCTGATTTCACCAGTGACTAAATGACGATTTTGATAAACTCAGAAGTCCCTTAGTATTGCCCAAGACATATGATGATCTGAGCTTTAGGATCAATTTTGTCTGACTTATAATGATCAAGACAGACATCCCTCAGTAGCTTGTACATTAGTATTGTTCAGGACATCGTGATAATGAAGTCTCAGAGAGGACATATTGAGCTTGAAACACAGATGAATCCATTAGTACTACTTTAGTAATAAGTACATCTATTAGTCACCTTTGCTGCAGCAATTCCAGAACTGTACAGGCCAATCATATACTCCACAGACCAGAAATGAGCAGATATCATACATTTCTGGCTCAAACCTTGCCATACCACCTCCTTTTTCAGAGACATGATAAGATGTCATTTCTGAGATTTTGCTGCCTACAGGGACTCCAGTTTCAAAAAGATTTCTGGGTGACTTAATAGTTGCTTTCTTTGGTAGCTCAATAAATACCATGTCTGGCAGTGATTGATTGCAAATCAAACACCACAGGAGTGCTTTAATGAAAAACTTGAATTCAGTAAAAGTAATTAATGGGAAAATCTCAATATTTTCTGAAAGATTCTTTTTTCTTCAGTTTGATTAATCTATTAAATGAGCCACTGTAATTTAGTTTGAATCATAAACAAGAAATGATGCATTATAAAACGAGTTAAAAGACATTCTGGAAACAATGGGTAATGAAGAGTACTCCAATGATCAAATGACCTAAATGGTTAACTGTTTATGACATCATTCTTAGTTCTAGAAACTTGGTTTACTTATATTGAACCTCACAACGCTTTGTGCGTAACACTGTATTTTTATTACATCTTTATTTATTTATGAGTTTCTTATTTATTGAGAAAAAACAAGCTTGATTGTTTCTTAAAAAGTAAAAGCTGTACATTTAGAGGAGTCCTTGCTTGTGAAAAAATGTATTAAAGTCTTACATGAAAACATATTCAAACAGACCTGCTTAGTAATACATTAAAATAAATAAACTGGCAGTTATATAAAATATGTCAATAAAATATTAATTTCTTTATCTAGGAATCTTACTCCTACTCTCTGCCTGTATAAACCCCAGAGGTCCTTGGTTGCTCTTCCAATTTGCTCCTGGTTCTTTTGACATGTATATTATTAGGAATTCTAGGTATGTATAAATAAATAAAAAGTTTTATGCTGTAAAATTTATGATACAGCAGAAACTTCCTCAGTATCTAAACCATCCATTTCAACTCTTTTAGGTACTGCTATCTCGGTGTATTTTTTTGAACATCATAGAGAAGCTTTAGAAAGGGAATGCAATAAATAGTTCAGGGTATGGGTAGCTAGGTCAAAGACTGAGCTAACAAAGTGTCATGGTCAGCTTGTAACCCAAGGTCTGTTTATGTCTCAGTTGATCTGTGTTTAAACAAAGGAATTACAAGGATGCATTAAACTATCGCCACTATTGTCAGTACTGCAGAAGGAGCTGTCGAATATTTCAGTACACTGTTGCACAGTAATTGGTATTTGACTGTCATTCTTCACCTAATGCTGCTGAACAAACTGTTGATGTAGTTCAAACGATGAGCTTTGATGGTGGAGGCAGCCCATATGGGAAGGGGAGGGTGAAGAGTAGTGTAGAATGAAACCGAAAAGGAATGCAGCTGGTGCAAGTAACACAATTTAAAACCAACCTTCCTTTGTAAAGGCTTAATTCTCAATGCCATTCTCAAAGCCATAGGAAGGTATATTATAGTTAAATTTCAGAGGTCATCTAATATTTAATTAATTAAAAGTAACTAAAAAAAGAAACCCTAACAGAGGACAGGTTAATAAAGTATACTTTTCCTAGTGCTGCAGTCCAATTAATGCTATTCTGATATAATCCTAATCTTTCAGTGAATCTTTTACCATCAGATAGTAATGTAAAATTAAATTGTCTACAAAATCAGTGCCATATATTTTAATTCATTAAACCCACATTAATAAACTTGGAATATAGGATATCTGCTTCATTTTATTCTGTACTTTTTGTAGCAAGACCAAAATATTTGTTAGAGAGAAAGAAATTTGTTTTAAGTGAATATTATCAAACTGATTATTTGTCTTTTCGTGTATTCTTGTAACCATGCCTTCCTATTTTATTTGGACAAGTAGTACTGTGAACCAAAAGACTTTACAAGTAAGACATATGCAACTTTGAAGACCAAAACAATTATATATCGAGTAACACACACGACAGATAGTGGGGATTAACAAGATACTAGGTTAAGCATTAAAATGCTCACCACCCATGATAGGACACCTAATAAATCTTTGCTGTCCAGCACTCATCAAGCTGAAGAGTATAGGTTGACTGCTGTTACTTTTTGAACTGGGCTGCTCCTTTTATTTCTTCTGAGTTTCTATTTTCCAGTTCCCTGGGTATTTTCCTTAAGATTTTGTACATTTTCATGTCAGTGTTTTCCCTCCTGAATCCTTGAGCGGCTAACTATCCAGTCTTAAAAGTCTTCTCTCTGCCTGAAATTTTACCTTTCTTACCTTGAATGGTTGTGGTTTATGCATTTCTCATGGCTCCTTCCCACAACTTAGCAGTTTTCTCAGAAATCTAAGCCAAGGTTGCACAGCTGTGCTCTATCAAAACCAAGCCTTGTAACACAGCCAGTTGAACCCCTGGGAGGAGGGTTATATACAGGTTACACCTATACTGGTTTATTTAACCTGGTCAGGGACCATCCCAAGGCACTGTAAGACAGCCAACTGTGTTATTAAATTGCTGCCACACTTAGCACAGTTTGGTCAGGGCCAACTAGCATTCCCCAGATAATGCCCAGGCATGCTTTGAGGGGTTAATATTGCACAGGAATTTAATAATGCAGGCTCCAACACCAGAGAGTAAATACAGGCATGTTTAATTTATTAGTGCAGGTTTAGCTTGTCATTCCACTGTTCTGGCATCAGCAACAACGCCAGAGAGGAAAGGGGTTACAACCTAAAACCAGGATTAATATAGTATCCTTCATGCCAGCTATAATGAAATATTATAGTGAGACACTCTGGGGAGACTGGGGTAATAAGAAGACTTGTTTTTTCAAAACCACCAATCTCACTACAATTGAATAGCAAATTCCACAAAACTATGAAAAAAATTTAGCTTGCCAAATGAGGATAATTTTTTTTTAACCATATAAAACTTTTTTTTTCCTGAACAATATGCATAAACACACATGTACGCACACATGAAACTGAGTATGTTTCGGTGAAGGTTTCTAACACATTCCTTCCAAAATAACTTCAAAGAATTAACATAATGATGTCTAAATTAAAGCAGAAACATGTTACATTTTCACTACCCTCGAAGCTGAAAGTAGCTTGGCTGATATGCTTTGAACTTTCAAAATATTCATCTTTTGTAGTTTCAAACTAGGCAAAAGAATTTGCAGGCCAGACAGAATAGGTTATGTTTGTTCTTTTAACAACGACAGAGGTGCTGAAAAGTAGGCCAATACTGGTTGCATCTTTAACTAGTCCCATTTTTTCAAGTTCTGCAGACTTACTTCATAATCTGTAGAAACAGGCAACGTTTAAGTTCTTCTATAGGTTTGCTTAACGTTGACTGAAAGTGAAATTGGAACATTCCTCTCACATTGCAGTGTATTTTACCACCCCCATTCCTCGAGTGCTCTGCATACTTTACCTACAGAAGCAGAATTTCATTTTTCATTTTCTTGTACAAGTTTTACTGTCTTACTGGGGAAAAGTATCAACAGGGGATGAAATATCATTCTCAATGTACTAATGAGTGTTGTCCTTGTTCTGGATGTACCAGTGGGCTTCCCAAAATGTGCATCTTTCCTTATATGCATACTTCTTTTCTCTAAAGATAAAGTTACGAGAGGATATTCACACACTCAGTGTAAACACTGGATAGAGACTTTTGAGCTGACTAGCCCTAGACAGTCAAGGAAGGAAACCTATTTTAGTCCAATATGTGTTACTCCATATTTCCTGATTCTGAAGAAAAATGTCCCTTCTAAAGTCTCATAGCTTCCACAAAGACATTTTGTCTTCCTGTCTTTCTTTGGTTGTGGCATTATTTCCATTCAACTCATCAATTGCAGTGCTAACATTGCAAGAGTTAAATAAAAAAAAGGAAAAGGAAAAGGAGACAAAGAAGAAGAAGAAAAAATGAAAATGAAAATGAAAATGAAAGAGAAAGAGAAAAAGACATAAGACAAAAGAAAAAGAAAGAAAGAGAAAGAGAAAGAGAAAGAGAAAGAGAAAGAGAAAGAGAAAGAGAAAGAGAAAGAGAAAAAGAGAAAGAGAAAGAGAAAGAGAAAGAGAAAGAGAAAGAGAAAGAGAAAGAGAAAGAGAAAGAGAAAGAGAAAGAGAAAGAGAAAGAGAAAGAGAAAAGAACATTTTATAACTGTTCTATGTTTACTCAAAGGGAAACCAGGTAATGTATATCACAGTGCAGTTTATGGAGTAGGGAACAGAAGTAAATTAAAGCCAAAGAGTAGAAACTCCATATGCCACAGATTGCTTAGCACCTGTTTTTCTCTAACACCGTGGAATGTAATGGGAGGGCAATGTTAAAGTGTGTGTGTGGGAAGCTGGTAATGTATTTTAATTTAAAGACAATAGACAGTTAAACCCACAAAAATTATTTCATAAACATTTTGTTCGTAAGGCTAAAAATGGCACATCATTTTAAGACAAAAGAGCAGAAATGTTGAAGCTGCACAGATCTATGATGGCTGTTTTTTTATTATTGTTATTGTTCTTATTGTTGTTATTGTTGTTGTTGTTCTTTTATGCATTTCCTTATTTTGATTCCAGGCAGTTTTTCCACTGGTGTCTTTATTGTGCTTTTGTACATAGCAATCAATGATCTTGCTACCTTATCTAGCCCTACAGGAGAGCTATGTTCTCTCACTCCATCTGCCATCAGCCTCTCTCAGGTAATAAATGAGAGAGATGATGAGCACTCTGCTTGCCTCCCTCAGGTGCTGTGACTCACCCTCCTGGAAGCGCTTTTTGCTTGAGGGATCCTGGCTGTTAGTACTTTCCTCCTTCCTTCTCTCTCCTGCACCGATGAATAGCCAAGAGCAGACCATAGGACCATAACTGCCAGCCATCTGCTTTCACTGCAGAATAGAAAAAGCACCAAAAATTTAGAAATAATTCACTCTGATTGTGTCTTGATTTATTAAAAAGTGCTACACTTTTATTATGCACAAAGAAAGGGGAGCAGTAGAGAAATAGAGAACAAGAGGTAATTATTATTTATCACTGCAATTTTCCAACTATGAAGGAATCAGAAAAGAGCCAGAAAAATTAAGTAATCTTAGCAATTTCACTAAGCATTTAATAAATGGATACTCTCTGTCAACTACTCTGATCACTGCCGTGTTATCAACATTATTTTACACACATATGCATGCGTCTTTTAAAAGGTACAAAATATACCTTTGGAAGGTATCAGCAATGGATTATGTTTTATTGTCATGGACGTTTCACATCCAGAAATTTTTAAAAAATAATGAACAGCACAGAAGCACGTTAGAAGGTGAACAGTTTGTTCACAAGGTGTCAATGGAATACACATTGTTGGCTAACCTTCATGAGGGGCAAAGCATGCCTTTTGCTTGATACCTTAGCCTCAGCTGAACCACTCATTTAGCTGTATTAGTAAATAAAAATGGCCAAAGAATCCTTTCTGCACCTAATAACTATTTCAAAATGTTAAAAATCATCTGTCTGTGAAAAAAGGCTAAAAAAATGGACCAAACTGTAGAATTTCAAGTGTAAATTCAATATTATGGAAGTATTTTGATTCAGATTTATTAAAGCTGAATTTAAAGTTACATTTCAAGTATATTTTCTAAAAAATGCAATAACTGTAGATATGCTTTCTAATTTTTAAAGTTTTCTCACAGGAAGAAAGCTAGGATGTACTTTTTTTGGAGGAATACGTGGAGGTGACTTGAAAAACAGACTTAGAATGAGAACTAACTTCACCTTCAATGCCATGCTGTATACATTTTTATTTTATGCACAGAGAAACACAAATAAACCCTTCCAAGTAAGAATGGAAGGGGTTTGTGTTTTCAGTAGAAATAATTTTGCATTCTAAAATTGAGGACTGGCCCAAAGGAATGTGTAAGCAGCTATTTACAGTGGCTTGAATTGATTTGTCAGTGCCTTGGAATGCTATAGAAATACTTCACATGAGAGTTTACTTTTTTTTGTCTCCCACCAGTTTCCCCACCACATAGCTAACTTCATAGTTGCCAGTAGCCCAGGAAGTAGCTGAAAGTTGGGGTAGAAAAGGCTAGAGGTGAACTGAAATTTTCTAATAGGAGTTGTGATATTGGTGCTTGATAGCTGATGAAAAAAGTCTTTGTTTCATGGGGAAAAAAATCACTTAAAACTCATTTCCTCTTTACAATATTTTAAAGGAATCATAAGGAGACAGATCATTTTTTATATAATTTATAACTAGCTGTACCTATTAAAAAATTCAATTTTTAACTATCTGTTACTTTAAAATTTCAATGATAATTTGAAAACAAAAAAAAATTTTGAAATAAAATGCAGAAATTGTTAGTAGTACCTGCTTGTTCTTGTTCAGTTTATACATAGCCAACAACTAAACTTGTTTCTTCGAAAATGACAGAGCAGTTTCAAAATATGGAATATTACGAATAACTCAGAATATAGATTTATTGGGGAGGGATTAATAATACAGAAGTTTGAAGTATTTACAGAAAGCTAGCCACTCAAATTATCTATTGATAGAACATTTCCAAATCGGTAACTTTTCTGGATTTTTCATGCTGTGCCAAAAAAAATCTGCTATTCGGTTGCCCTTAGCTTTTGAATGCTTTCCATAAAGGCTCGCAAACGCAGGAATTGAAATTTAGCTTTATGTATCTGGTTTACGTGGCAAGGATTTGGTAGCGAGGGGGCCACAGGTGTGGCTTCTGTGAGAAAATGCTGGAAACTTCCTCTGGGTCCGATAGAGCCAATGCCATCCAGCTCCAAGACAGACACTCTACTGGTCAAGGCTGAGCCCATCAGTGATGGAGGTACCACCTCTATGATAACATATTTAAGAAGGGAAAAAGAAAACTGAACAATGCCAGCAACAGTCAGAAGAAAGGAGTGAGAATACATGAAAGCAACCACCCTGCAGACACTAAAAGCAGTGAAGAAGGAGGGGGAGGATGTGCTGCAGGCGCTGGAGCAGATTCCCTGCAGCCCATGGTGAAGACCATGGTGAGGCAGATTGTCCCCTGCAGCCCATGGACATTAATGGTGGAGCAGATATTCACCTGCAGCCCATGGAGGACCACATGTCGGAGCAGGTGGATGCAACCAAAGGAGGCTGTGACCCTGTGGAGAGCCCACACTGGAGCAGGCTCCTGGCAGGACTCTGTGGCCCTGTGAAAAGAGGAGCCCACGCTGGAGCAGGTTTGCCGGCAGGACTTCTCACCATGTGGGGGACCCACATTGGAGCAGTCTGTTCCTGAAGGACTGCACCCTGTGGAAAGGACCTGTGCTGGAGCAGTTCATGAAGAACTTCCCTGTGGGAAGGACTCACATTGGAGAAGTTCATGGACAGCTGTCTCTTATGGGAGGGACCCTACACTGGAGTAGGGAGGAGTGTGAGGAGGAAGGAGTGGCAGAGACAAAGTTCATCATGAACTGACAGTAATCCCCATTTACTGTCTCCCTGTGCAGCTCAGAGGGAGGAGGTAAAGAATTCGGCAGTGAAGCTGAACCCTGGGAAGAAAGGAGAGGTGGAAGGAAGGTGTTTAAGATTTGGTTTTATTTCTCATTATCTTACTCTAATTTGATTGGCAGGAAATTAAATTAATTTTTCCCCAAGTTGAGTCTGTTTTGCCCATGATGGTAATTGCTGAGGGAAATCCCTGTCCTTATCTTAATCCATGAGCCTTTTGTTATATTTTCTCTCCCCTGTCCATCTGAGAAGAATGATAGAGCATCATTGGTGGGCATCTTGTGCCAGGGTCAACCCACCACATTTTATTTCTTTATAGTATTTATTAACCATCACCTTTCTGTGCTGGCTTTCCTTCCAAAACACAGAAATAGTAAACGCTGATTAAAAAAACTTGAAAGATATGTAAGAACTGTAAATGTTTCATTATAATAGGATAAGATGTCAAGTAAGAGCTACAAAATCAAATTTACGCAGAAGTGTAAAAAAGGAAAAAAAATCCACATAATCCTTCAGACAATAAAATGTGTTGCAAAGTAAAATAGACTGTGGTTTCAAAGGGTGGAAATTTTATTACTGAGATGAGTGGACAAAATTTCTTGGCCAAAATATTTTCAACGACAAAAAAATTAATAAAAAAATTTATGTGTAATTTTTTTTTTAATGTGATGTCAAATTATAGTTTGGTTATCCTGAAGAAAGTCAGTCACTTCAAAATTTACTTCAGTTTTAGCTAAGCAAGACAAATCTTTCTGTCAACACTTCCCCCTCTTCCAATCTTTTGCCATGAAGACTAAGTTGCATGTTTGGGCTTAAAAGTAAATTTGATCTTGATTTCAGCAAAGAATCTGGACTATTTCTATTTTTTCAATCTAAAATTGTTGTTCTTTGCAAATAAAAATTCTTCCTCTCTCTACAGATCCCCTCACAGGAAAAGCTGCTAATCACTCTCTCTGCTGATTAGAGAAGGATATTTGTGAATGAATGTTTCTCTCTGAAATTCTTCTTGATATTCCATTGGGATAAAAGTGTTGATCTGCACCTTTGGCCTCTGTAGCAGCAACAGCCAGCAGTAGCTTATTGGTCAGATCGGGAGTCTCTCCTTGAGATAATTGTAATGAGATGAGGTAAAACATCAGAACACTGTGTCCCATTAGCAGGAAAATAGTTGAATTGGGTTTTTTTTTCAATTTCTAGTTTCATTGATTATATAAAGACGAAAACAAATATGTTCATAAATATCTAATACTTTGGAGCAAAACAACAGTTTTTGCCGATTGGTAAACATTGTGTAACAGTACTTGAAATACGAGGGATTTTATCTTCCATTCTTTTGAGGAAAACTGAAAGTTAAGTTATCTGATTTTGTTAAAAAATGACAAGGGGAACGTGTAAAACATACTACAGTGGAAAGAGCAATTAAACTGAACACGTTTGCTTATTTTAATGTCACGGCCTGAAAATGAGTATTGGTGCTATGTGACTAAACTGATTTTGTAATATTCCATGCTTCAAAAGTTTAATTTCTCTTCATTGCAAGTAATGCTTTTGGGTCACTATAAATGGTTTCTCAAACATTTTAGGAAAATCAATTTTGAATTATTTGTACTACTCAATGATTTTACCCATGGGCATAGGTAGATACACACACATACAAACCTTCATACACCTTTCGACATAGTCTTCTAGTAATAGACAAAGGAGAGGATAAACTGGAAAGAAAAACATTGCAAAAGTATGACAGTATAAGAAGCTAAGAGTTTCTACAGCAATACTTGTCATTAAAGATACAACCTTGAGAAAATTGCAGCTTGCAGTCAATATATCTGCATGTTGAAATGAGACAGTTTACTATGAATTTATCATTTTTAATTTACTCATAGATTTGTCAATTCATAAAGCCTAATGCCATAAGAAATTATTACATCATCTAGTTTGACCAATATATCACAAGCCATTATTTTTTGCTTCACTAATTCTACATTGAAAATAATATTTTTTCTTTCTCCTGAAGTGTATTTCTAGAACAGTAGCTTACTTGTATCTGAAGTTATTAAGATATTTTAAGTATCTTGCTATCTTCTTAAATATTTCCATTAGTTTTTTTATTTTTCTTTCATTTGTCCAATTTAAGCCTTCTTGTTTCCTTTATTCTAACAGAATATTGTTTGTCCTCTTATTCTTCATTGCTTTTGCTGCTGATGAAATATTACATGAAAAGTCAGTGTCTGGATTCAAACTGTACACCTATAAGCAACATCAGGGCATGAACCTGACCACTGGTGCATGGTTGTTCATTCTGTTGTTATTAACGTAGTCTCTGGAAGGTTTTCAGCTGAAGACAACTGATATACTCTGATACAATGCCTGAGTATAGTCCAAGGATCAAAGACATCAACAAAGGATCATTTCTAGTGCCCAGTTTGTATGCAGCCATTCTGTTCCAGAAGGGAGAGTGTAATTGTATGAGTCATGCTTTACCAAGTGATATGGATATCGATAACGTCCTTGTGCGATAAAGTGTACTTCTGTGGGTGTGAAGTCAGTTTGTAAAAATTATGAAGAAAGATTAGAATTGGGTTAAAAACTGTTAGGAAAGTGAATTTCAAATGCCTTTATCAAAATTAAAGAATAATATTTTTCACTTGAGTTACACTCAACTTATAATGAGACATTGTACATTTAATTTCTCCTCTATTGGAAATATGATTTTCAAGGATATCTACAAAACATAGGATGAAAGTGTTGCTGATGGCCCAGCAGGACATCACTGCTTAGAAGCCAAGACAACAAAAGCAACGGTAAAGAATTCAGGAGAGAGAATACTTTTGACTGAAGTAATGTTTAATGAGATTATTAGTGTAAAAGGGCTTCCAGACATAGCATACAGGAGGATTATACACAAATTCAGGATAGCAAGAGTCAAAAAAAAAAAGAAAAAATAGAAGGCATGACTACATGAATCTAATTTCTGTCAAAGAATAAAAGGATACATTTTCAGCCACATAAATATGAGCTCCAAACACAGGGCTAAATCTAAAAAGAGCCCTACATCCACTCAATGTTGTCATAGACATCAGGACTGACTATAGACAACTAAAAAGTGCAGGAGAATTTCATAAAAATTCAGGAGCTTTCATCTCTCATTGTGTTCCTGGAAGTATAAAAATGTGATTAAAAATAAATGCATAGCATACATCAATAACGTATCAAAGTTAAACAGAAAGACATAAATCAAAGAAGGTTTTCTATATGTGTGAAACTCTTGGCAAACCAATTTCTGCACTGCAAGACTGTATCTGCAACTACACAGTAAGTCTTCACTAACCACACAATGATGTTACACAAAAACACATGGGAAAGCTGAAGCAGTGAAAACACACATAAAAAGAAGGTTACCGAGTTTCAAAGGCACAAGGTTATGGCACAGCTCAGCAGGGATTTGTTTCCTGCACATGGTTGATGACAGAAGTTGAAGTTTCATTCAGTTTGAGCTACCTACTGTTTGTTAGCTGTAAGAAGTCCATGAATAGTTGCCCCCCAAGAATTTCCATTGCAGAATGAAAGTCCTCAATTTTTAAGTGATTAGAGGTCTTTGACGGGAGACAGGAGAAGGAAAAGGGTCTGTTCTGCTTTCATAAAGACAGAAGCAATCTCTTTCAGTTCTTCCTGAAACTACGCAGGATATTGGGATAAATCTGCATGTGAACACTGTAGAGAGAAGTCTCAGTAACTAAACCCTAAAAATGCATTCACCCTTCTTTGTGTTTTGGTATGAACAAATTTCTTGGAATGAGGAAGCTCATCTAAATCATAAAACCACAAAAACATTTTGGGTTGGAAGGCACCTTTGAAGGTCATCAATTTCACCCCCCCTGCCATGGACGACGACATCTTCCACTTGGATCAGTTTGATCAAAACCCCATCCAACCTGACATTGAACACTTCCAGTGATGGGGCATCCATAACTTCTCTGGGCAACTCAATCCAGTGTCTCACCATCCTCATCATAAAAAAAATCTTCCTTATATCTAATATAAATCTACCCTCTTTCAGTTTAAAACTGTTCCCCTTGTCCTGTCACTACAGGCTTTGGTAAAAAGCCTATCTATCTTCCTTATATGCCCCCTTCAAGTATTGATATGCCACAATAATGTCTCTAATGAATGCTCCAAAAGTAGAGTACAACCCTGAGTGTTTGACCTTGCTTATTACCATGCAAGGTAACTTGCTTCAACATTTTGACTGAAAAAAAAACTGAAACACCTTCTTGATATGGCTTTTTCCTTAAAAATGGTAATTTTTTTTTGTTAAATTCTGGAGCTCATGTTAAACAAATAAGGAAGTTAAAATTTCTTCAATAGTCACCTAAACGTGCTGTAGGCATAGCTACATAGTTTCAAGAAAAGGGTATTAACAGGTATGGTCACCTCATTTCAAATATCAAAATATACAAGAAATCCACAAAGAAATGAGAGAAAAAAAAAATGTGGTCACTGAAGGAAAAAAGTATCTTTGGTTCTGATTACAAATTTTTCACATGTTTACAATTCTAAAATATAAATTTAATGGAAGTTGTCAGACTTCACAAAAGGGCAATTATATATGCTTTAATTTTAAGTCAAATATTTTGCAAAGCTTTAATGAGAATTTTGTATCTTTAATGTTAAACTGGGGATGGGAGATACAGCTAAATTTAAAGGGTAAAGACTTGCTGGACCAAATTACCTTTTCCTGTCCAAAAAATTTAAATATCCTTAGAAAATACATCTTTTTTATATATATAATTTCAGCAAATGCCACAAAGGGAAACCTACTGAACTAACAACATAGGTGACATTTCCATAAGAACAACTGACAGGTTTGAAGGGTAAATGACACCTGGAGTAACCACAAAAAATGTAGACCCCTATTACAAAAATTATTTTTCTTCAGTTTGAGTCTATAAGACCTTAGAATGTCCAGATTTAATTTTCCTTCCTCCTGACAGTTAGGGAAGTATATGCATAAATTCTTTAACAATAAATTTAACAGAAAATGCAATTGAACTCATTTTAAATGCATGTACATATATGTATGCTTATATGTATACATACATATATACATATGTAAAAAGCAATATTTTAAAGAAATATCTTTGATAATGTACCTCATCAATAACTATTGGAATGTGGTATATTTCCTTTAAGATCTAAGCATATTTTTGTGAACTTCCCACTGAACACTAAAATTATAACAACTCCTACTGTTTATGAACTATCTCGATTATAAATAACTTACTTGAAATAAAAGTGTGTATGTATATATAAAAAATACAAAATGCAAACAAAAAAAAACCCTTAGATTTTTTTAAAACATTTTTCAGAAGATTGATTCACCTTGCATGTTGTTTATTAACAAAGAAACTTCTAAAAGAGAATTAAGGCCACATATACTGTTATAACTTCATACAATCAGTTCTTTATGAATTGTTCTCATAAGTGGAAAGAAAAAGTATCACAGATTGCTGAACATTTTTTTCCTTCTTTTCTTTCTTTTACAGATTTCTTTGGTTAAAAAATAGGTCAATAAGTCAATCTGTTAACATTTTAACAACATACTTTTAAATATTAAACATTCTTTGGAATATTTTTTTTTAATTAAATTGTAAGAAGTATTTACTCAATGGTTCTACTTCTTCCTTAAGAAAAACAGAACTCAGTCTTGAGGCTTGATATAGTTAAGATATATACAGTGATCAAGGAGAGCAGAATATGAACAATGACACTCAGTCTGAAGTTTCTATTTCCAGCTCTGTGAATTGTACTGATTTGAAAGTTATTATTGGGTCATATTTTGGACAAACTCTTTCACATCCAAATTTAAAAGTGTCCTCATAAATGCTTTAGATTATCAAGACTGCTAGGAAATGGAATTTTTGAAACTGAAAAAGTAGTTTTAGTGCATTCAGTTTGACAACAATATTACATTTTAAATTATATATCCATGCAAGCCTAGTATGTCACTATAGCCAAAAATGACCTGTCCTTAAAAGCTGAAACATAATTTAATCTGTAAATATAGTACTTCATTTACTATCCTCGGGATCATTTGTAGGAATACATTGCTATTTCATTGCTGCCTCAAAAGCTCAATGAACATTATGAAGGAGTTGCTGCTACTCTTACAAAATTAATACAATTTCCTTTCAGCAAAATCTACCCATCAAAAGGAAAATGTAAGTTCTGAAGAACAGCTTCCTGAGTAATACATATTAGCATTTTGTCCTCTATTTTTTTTTATAGACGTTAATTAACAGGTGGATGCAATCTAAATACCAGAGAGTTTCAAAATGCAAGTTGCAATTACTGATGGATAGCAAAGGAGAATGGAGCATGCTCATCCTCCAAAATCTAAAGAGACAGGTAAGCAGCACGTACTTGACTTTGAGAGGATGACTTTGCTTAATGACCTTGTGTGTTGCCCTCCACCTATTTTTTTTTCTTATAAGTGAAAGACATGAATGTGAGATGATATATACCATTTCATGGACACATGAGTATCATCTTTGTTCTTCCTTGTAGTCTTAATAATTTACCATTTCCAAATTTTTTTATGTCCTCCTCCTTTCTTCCTCCCCCATGTGGGATATTGGTAATGAAAAGTGTACAAGACTAAATAGACAATAAGATCTGGCGGGGGGGTTGGACTAGATGATCTCCCGAGGTCCCTTCCAACCCTGACTATTCTGTGATTCTGTGATTCTGTGATAAAATACTAGTCAAAAAATTACTTGGGTGTAATTTTCAAATGGTCAATAAAGATATTTTTCCTGGACTCAGAATAGGAGTTACATCAGTTAAAAATATAGAAATCACGATTAAGATGGCTTGATAGAGACCCTTGTTAGGAAAGGGAATAGCTTGAAGAGATGGATTCAGCAGTGTTACCCGGATTAGGCAGTATTAATAAACTGTGAGGAAATTTACAAGAATAGCACAGAGATTTTATGAGCACCTAATGAACATGAACAACTCTATTTGTCTTTAATTTAGTGTAGCATCCCTATAGAACAACACATCATTTTACCTTTGTATTACTTTACTTTCTGGTATATGCCTGCCAGGGTCCCAAGGGCACTACTGGTCCTTAGAGGTCCAGCTTCCAGCCTTGCCTCCTGGATGGGCATCAGACCTATGTTACAGATAGTATGTCTGACCCCTGCCTCCTTTCACTCGTGACTGGACACCGTCTGACTGTCCCCTCTGGATCAGTACTGCTCCTGCTGCTCCCTGGCAAGGCCCATCTCAGCCTTACCACTTCACTACAGTGTTTAGGTGGTGACCACAGGTATTCTAAATTTGTACAATCTTTTTGGCAAATAAACTGTTTTCTAGGAACAATAACTGACACTCCGTACAGAAAAGTCTATGTTGACGCATTTGTTCATTTTTATCTTTTTTTTTATTATTTTAGCTGTGTCCTATCAACATACGTAGTTGCAACCAAAATTTGTGCAAAACATCATTGAATTCCGTTTATTGTAAGACTTAAGTTGGTATACTACCTCTTTTAAAATAGTTCTTTCATATGCTTTGGTGACAGTTTAAGTCTTTTTGTGGAGACTTCGGTCTAGTTTAAAAAGTTTTTCTACATTGTGGGGCTTTTTTTGAACTTTGAATTTAATTCAGTAATTTATTAATATCTTTAGATTATGCAGATTATATATGAATATTTTGGTTTGCTGATTCCAGTGAAGGACACTTAAGGTTACAGATGTCTTTATTACTTTAGGACGTTTGAATATCTATGACATGGTATCCATTAGTATGAAATCAATGGGACATCATACATTGGCAAAGGCTTTTGATAAAGTGTACAAGTCTATATATATGAAATTTGTAGTTGTTGAGTGACTACGTAAGAAAAATCTTGTTGGAGATATTATCTGGAAATTCCAATACTATTATCTAAAAAATTATTGTCTAAAACTACAGCATGGTCAGCATGAACAAATCTCAATATATCTTTCTTAATAAGGTACTTGTTATGACTTCTTAAGTAAGAAATATCACCTTTTTAACCATGAATTGTTGATAATTATGACAAATCTACGTAGGAAACATTTGAGCTATTGGATTTTCAGGTAACAAAGCACTTTCTGCATAGCTTTACTTCCATGCCATTTTTTTTGTCTATGGCATATTTGTGGCCACATAGCTTTTGGGTGAAATTACATGGGATATGGCATATGGTAGTAAACAGAAAACAAATGTTCAAAACTCAGTGGAAGATACTGTGACTATTACAAAGACATATAAATTCTCTCCAAAATCATCAGTTACTCGCTGCAAAAAAAAAAAAAATTGAATGCACCGATTTTCTGATTTGTTTCTATGGAGCTTCTTTAAATGAAAAATCCTTATTTCTAGTCAATATTCTTCAAACAAAATAAAGAAAATATGTTCCTTTTAACATAATGAAGCGATTCTTTTGGGGAATGCCAAGAGGTTTTTAATAATAGCACTAATGGGGGGGGGGTGCTGATTCAATTGCCTTCTTATTAAATCAGACTACTAGTCTCAGACTGAAAAAATTTAAGTACATTTTCCTGAAGCTATAAGAAATTCTCTCTATACATGAGCAAAGCTACAAAATGTATATATTTCTATCCCTCTGTTTTTGCAACTAATCTAAAATGTCCCATCAGTCCTTTCCAGAAAAAGATTAAGAACAATAACTGTACAATGGTGAGGTTATACAGAAGTAAGGTGGGGAGAAATGCAAGGACGCATAAAAGCAGTAAGGAGAACCTTGGCTCTGACCCTGTTCCTTCATTGACACAGAAAAATCCTGTAGGAATCCTGTAGGATCCCATAACAATCCAGAAGGATTGCTCCTTTTGATCAGAAAAAGTGAATCTATGAGTGGGCTACCTACTGTGTCCTGAAAATACATTTTATATGGCCTGAAAATCTGTGTCTGGCCAGGTTTTCCTATTGGTACAGGCTTTTTTTAATGATCTGTTTTGATTTGTGCTCAGTAGAACCAAAACGAATTTATATATTTCTTTTGTATGAAACATAATATACTGAACTAGTGAACTGAAAACAAGGGAACAAGGTATCGCGTCTGAGAAAAACTGTTCACAGGTAATTAATTGTGTACAAAAAAATCTCATTTTTAGGACAGTATCTGTTAGGGTACTTGATGAAGGCTAGCTTCAGAGATGAGTTTAAATTCATGTAATGTTGACAAAAAAAACATAAACAATGACAGTCAGAGAATGCTTAGCCAAGAACAAGTGAAATATATATTATATTTACTAGATTAAGGAATTTCCATTTAAAAAAAAAAATGAATCCTTGGTTTTAAGGAAAGCTTTGTTGCAAGGTCATCTATCTTAGTGTTCTATGGGGCTTTGCAAAGCTGCTTCAGGGGAAGTCATAGGGACTGTTTTTCCAAGCTTTTTGGAGCTAAGAAAACCAACATCATAAGACACAAAGATTCCTTCTGCTTTCCATCCTGCCTATTCTTTTTGCAGTGATATCTTAAGCAAGGCTTCAATTCCCCTGAACACTCTGTGGCTATGTTAGAATCATAGAATCATTTAGGTTGGAAAAGACTTTTAAGACCATTGAGTCCAACCATTAACCTAACTGCCAAAACCACTACTAAACCGCATCCCTAAGTGACACATCTACACATCTTTTAAATACCTCCAGGGATGGTCACTCAGCCACTTCCCTGGACAGTCTGTTCCAAAGTTTGACAACCCTTTTGGTGAAGAAATTTTTCATAATACCCAATCTAAACATCCCCTGGAACAACTTGAGACTGTTTCCTCTCATCCTATCACTTGTTACTTGGGAAAAGAGGCTGGCACTCACCTCACTACATTCTGCTTTCAGGTAGTTGCAGAGAGCGATAAGGTCTTCTCTCAGCCTCTTTCTCTCCAGGCTAAACAATCCCAGTTCCCTCACCTGCTCCTCATAAGATTTGTTCTCTAGACCCTTTCACCAGCTTCATTTCTCTTCTTTGGACACGCTTCAGCACAATGTTATAGAATGCCTCAAATTATAACAGCTAACAATTAATTTTTCAAGCCTGAGTGCAAAAACATTTTAGCAATTTTCGTATTTTATGGAAAGCAAAATCAAACTGAATGAATAGTGGACATGTGATAGTGGCAGAAAAGAATGATTCTTTTATATCCTAGGTTGGCCAGGGATGTAAACACTGACAGAAGATGAGCTAGTAAAATGGGAATATAGAGGTTTGACAATGCACACAACTTCCCAATTTTGTCTTCATTTTTCTATTAGAACCAAAGACGTTATGAAATACACTACTTAGGTTAATTGGAATTTGTTGAGTAATTTAGTGTTGAGGTTTTTATTATAGTTTCATTCATGTAAATTTTTTCTTAGTTTCAATAATTTATTTACATATCAGGGCGTGAATTTCATTGAAGCATAGCCAATGCAGAAATTGCTTTCTTTGTTTCTCATTGTGTTGAGTCTTTCCCTCTCACATTGAATATTATCATGTTTATGGACTTTTTGCCTTGTATTCCTATATATAGACAGATTTTCAGTTCTTGTAATTGTTCCTGCTTTTCTGGCTTTGTTTCCTTTATCTTAATGTTTCACTGTAGCAAATTGCATTGGGTATGCTTTGGGTTGGGTTTTTTTTGTGTTGTGGGGTTTCTTTTTTTTTTCCTGAATAGATATGTCTTTCTGAATGTTTTCAGGACAAATTGTTCAGCAATTTCAAATAACCAGAAGAAGAATTTTTTTTGTATTGATGTTTTTTGGGGGAGGGGTGTACTTTTTCAAGCTTAACATTAGAATAAGATTTTATATTAAAATAACTTCTCTGTTAACTCTCATAATACAAGCTGCTTGGGTTATTTTTCCTTAAATATATTTTGTTTTCCTTTAAAATTTTATTGCTTTTTTATTTTTTAGATTCTTTAATGGTCTTCCTTTCATAACCATTTTGGTTAGACCTACTTTTATCTGATTTGTACTACAATGCATAATTGTATTACTAGACTCCAAGAATTTGTGTGATAAATCTTGCTCTAGGTCCAATACCTGAACATAAAACAGTGACATGAAACATAAATGGGATTAATTTCCCACTTATATAAATCTAGATTCCCTTGTACCTGAAACAAAAGCATGCTATGAGCACTTCACAAGTTAGTTGTGGATCTACAAATGTTATAGGATGTGGGTAAATGTCTTCTGCTTTCCTTAATTCAACTACTCTATAAAATGCATTACTACATGACTGCATCCAAATAAATACATTAATGTACTGAAGCATTGGAGGGATGTTTAAATGTAACATAACATGAAGAATATTAGGATGCGTGAAACTTTTATAGATCACTAGTGTATGTCACTGCAGAAATTTTGAATTATATGAGTATTTTGAACATATTCATCGCAACAGAGATTCTAAATTTCTTTTTATTTTTAATGACACCATTATCTAACTTTTTTAGGGCTATGAGCTTACCCACAGAACACTTTGTGTCTAGTAACTCAAATTAATTTACAAAATTTCAGAGTGCTATTTTCTAAAAAATCTTTGTGACATATATGACCTAAGTAAATCTACTACTGTTGAAAAAATCTGGTCATTTCATAGACATAATTTCCTCTTAAAATTTTCCCAGATTGCCCTTTTTTCAGTATTACATAACATCAGAATTCACGTTTGAGATGTCACATCAAGTATCAAAAACACATTCAAAATGAAAAAAAGAAAGTTTTTTTGATGTAACATGCTTGAACAATATAAAATGAGGAACACCATGCTGAAACCTCTGAGGACCTGGCTGGATGGCCACGCTCAAAGGGTTGCAGTCAACGGTTCCATGTCCAAGTGGAAACCAGTGATGAGTGGCATTCCTCAGGGGTCAGTATTGGTAGTGGAGCTGTTTAATATCTTTGTTGGTGACATGGACAGTGGGATTGAGTGCACCCTCAGCAAGTTTTCTGACGACACTAAGCTGTGTGCTGCGGTTGACACGCTGGAGGGGAGTAATGCCATCCAGAGGGACCTGGGCTCATGTAAACCTCATGAGGTTCAACCAGGCCAAATGCAAGGTCCCACACGTGGGTCAGGGCAATCCCAAGCACAAATACAGGCTGGGGTGAAATGGATTGAGAACAGCCCTGAGGAGAAGGACTTGGGAGTGCTGGTTGATGAGAAGCTCAACATGAGCCAGCAATGTGCACTCGCAGCCCAGAGAGACAACCGCATCCTGGGCTGCATCAAAAGAAACCTGGACAACAGGTTGAGAGGACCTGTTGGAGCGGGTCCAGAGGAGGGCCATCAAGATGATCAGAGGGCTGGAGCACCTCTCCTATGAAGACAGGCTGAAAGAGTTGGGCTTGTTTAGCCTGGAGAAGAGAAAGATCTGGGGACACCTCATAGCAGCCTTCCAGTATCTGAAGAGGGCTTATAAGAAAGCTGGAGAGGGACTTTTTGCAAGGGCATGTAGTGATAGGACGAGGGGTAATGGCTTCAAACCAAAGGGTGGCAGATTTAGATTAGAGAACAGGAAGAATTTTTTCACTGTGAGGGTGGTAAGGCACTGGAACAGGTTGCCCAGAGAAGTTGTGGAGGTCCCATCCCTGGAAGTGTTCAAGGCCAGGCTGGATGGGGCTTTGAGCAACGTAGCCTAGTGGGAGGTGTCCCTGCCCATGGCAAGGGGATTGGAACTAGATGATATTTAAGGTCCTTTCCAACCTGAACCATTGTATGATTCTATGATTCTATGACCTAATTCTTCAACCTCACAGAATCATGAGGGGCTCCACTGCAAAGAAGGAGGACAGAAAAAGATTGTGATTCTTATTGAGGTAGCCTGGTGACCAATCTAAGTGACAAATGTATTTTCAAGGTTTCTCTAAAGACTAACATTCTTCTGCAGTCCTCTTACCCTTCCCAAATATCTTACCCTGAGGTTGCCCAACTGCAGACCAGTAACTATGTTAGGTCTCATTGAGTTTTTCAGGAAGCAGTCTTAAAGTATGTTCCTCTATTTCAGTGTCAAAGGAGTCATTCGTTTTAATGAACTAGACATTTAGTCACTTTCCATATACTAAGACATTATGTAGAAGGATTGAGGATCTGTATTGCTAAACACAACAGATAACATCATTGTTCTGTGTTATTTGCTACCCAGAGGTGGGAGAATAACATGCTCTGTTTGGGTGTACTCTTTTACTCAACAGTCAGTGAAAAACAAAAGATAAGAAACAGAAAAAGCTGTAAAATTTAAAAGATCGACAACAGAAAATCTCTAATCTAAGCTAAATGTATTTTCCACAAATAAGCACGAACATGTTTCAACAATTTAATGATTGTCATCATTTTTACATGGAAGAGATGCTGATACGGTATTCGACAAAATTAAACAAAATAACTTCCAAAGAATTTTGGAAGTACATTGCTATGGCCTAAAATTGGAGAATACTTAATAAACATAAAGCAATGATAACCACAAATGCATCATTTTGGACATTTGTTATTGTTAATATTACTAGTCTAGAGTAAGTAACAGGAAAAGTGTAAAAGTGTTTCTTCTAGCTGAAAGTTCCATGTTATAAAAAAAAAAACAACAACAACAAAAAAACTAGAATGAAGAGACAAATTGACTTTTGAGTAAAGATTAAAAGAGTTAAGTAAGTTTAACAGGAAGGTGATGGCAAAGTACGTATATTATTCTACAAATATTTACAAGCTGTTAAAATGTATAGAGAGTGATTATTTAGGGTGGTACATAGAGTAACAGAAAAAATAAAAGAAGTTTTGTACTTAATATCAGGGAACTACACAACAGGTAGACATAGATGTTTGTGGAGACCTTTAAAGATAGATTTTTCATAGGATTAGAAAATACACAGTAGGGAACAATCTGCCAGGCCAGTCTATAAACCTTTTCCATCTCTTTTTTTGTAATACCCTCTAATTTTTGTTTGAATAAATAGGATAAGGTGTGAAACACCCTTCTGAAAACAACGTCTGAGATCACTGTACGCCAATACTTGAAAATCCTTAGGGAGATATTAGAAGGTGCTGGTATTATGTCTGATGCCATTCTAATGAATCTCCGTTAATTGAATCCTCATCTCCCTTTCCTGCTTTGCTCTCAAAAGAATTCTGTAAGCTCTCAGCAAGATATCTGTATAATTTACTTGGGACTTGAAAGATATCTGAGGGCTGAAGCAGCACAAATTCAAAAGGAATACTCATGTGAATCAGTAATTGTTTAATTCTCATCTGGGTAATGAAACAATGTAACTGGAAAGACCAAAACAGCAGATGGATAAAGTCTGGGTCTTTGGCATATCTGGAGTGGAAATCACCACTAAGAAATCATCTGTGATGTAGTTAGAGCACAAGTCTTATGAGGAGCGGCTGAGGAAATTGGGGTTGTTTAGCCTGGAGAGAAGGACACTTAGGGGAGACCTTATCCCTCTCTACATCTACCTAAAAGCAGGATGTAGCGAGGAGGGAGTCGGTCTCTTCACCCAAGTAACAAGTGATAGGACAAGAGGAAATGGCCTCAATTTGCACCAGGGGATGTTTAGATTGGGTATTATGAAAAATTTCTTCATCAAAAGGATTGTCAAGCATTGGAACAGTCTGCCCAGGGAAGTGGTTGAATCACCTTCCCTGGAGGTATTTAAAAGATGGGTAGACATGGTTCTTAGGGACATGGTTTAGTGATGGGTTTGGCAATGTTAGGTTAATGGTTGGACTAGATGATCTTACAGGTCCCTTCCAACCTAGACGATTCTATGATTCTGTGATTTGAAACTCTTATTCATTTTATTCTGATTGTTCATTGACATATCTCAGGTCTCCTGGTTACAATGGCAAAAGGATCCATTACAGCAACAAGGAGAGCCATCCACAGAGAAAAAGAACTTTTTCAAATCAAAATTTCAACGCAGGGAAGAAATTAAAAATTGTAAAGGGTCTTGGTAGATCCTCTTAAATATGAGAAAGCCATGACACACCAGAAGTTGAGCTATTATCTTAACTGGGGAAAGTATGGATTTGCCCCAGTTTCTAATTCAGTTATCAGCTTTTTCATATAAACAAATTACTGCTAACCATATCATCAAGAATGCTAAAACAGTGTATTCTGACAAATATCCATCCCTTCTCTACTCTATGGCTTCTGAAATTCTATTATTCCTACCATTCAAATCCAGTCTATCGTATCTTATTAATTTTAATTTTTATATTGACTGGAGTTATAGCTGTATTTTAAAACAAAAAAAAAAGTTCATAAAAAGAAATATATTTTATTTACAATTCTTCTTGAAATAAAGTTTTATCATTTATGCTCTGCTCTTTTTCAGCCCCACTCATTTTTTTGTTTGTTTGTTGGTTTTTGATAGATTATTTTTGCTATGGGTTCATACAAGAGACCAGAGAATAAAATATACCTTCCTTAAATTTTACAGTTTCAAAAATTATTACTGTCCTTACCCTTCCTAAAGGAGCTCACACTGTCGTTGCGCACCTTCCAATAATGTTTCATCTGTTGGCCAATTTTAAACTTTTGAATTTTCATTGTGTTTAAATGATTATGCTAAAAGTTACTCAAGAGATTATGGAATCCCCATGCTTGGAAATTTTCAAAACTTGCCAGAGTGAGACCCTGAGCAACCTGATCTAACACTGAAGTCAACCTGCTTTTAGCAGGACATTGTATGAACTTCAGAGCGCTCTTTTTTTTGTATCATTCCGTGAGAAAGGTTGCCAGAAGGCTATTGTTTTCACACTGAAATTCATGTGGGTGTTTTGAGGGCCCAGACACTGGTAAAGCTCACAGACAAAGACCAGGATGCTGGATTCTGGAGGCAGAGAACAAACAGACAAAGATTGTGTGTATAGAAACTGGTTCCTGCTAAACACAGGAAGTGTTGTACTGAGGCAACTTTATATAACAGGTGATGAAATTCTGGGTTGCCAAATACAAGGTTGAGGATTGGCCCTCCCACTTTTTCAGAGTGATAGAAATCATTACCATTGTTGTGTGAGTGCTCAGCAGGGAGCTCCAGGACATCTTGAAACTGTGGCCGATACTTATCAGCTCTGGTTATGAGTTTACCTAGCCTTGAGGAAAATATATCAGTTGTGGGAAGTCTGCTAACCTGAAGTTGGAAATGATCCATGGACCATTTGGAAGGGTCTTTGTGTGTAGTTTCACTTCTAGGACACAATTGTCACCAACATTATTTCAGTTCTGGGGTCAGGTGTTTATGAATGTCCATGTTTATTCATGGTTCTTATATTAGTTTAAACCAGGCAAATCTTTCATTTTGTCAGAGGTTATTCATTTTTTTTTTTTTAAGCTAGAAGAATAAGATCGTTCTGTGTCAGAAGTTTGTATTTCTAGTGATTTGGACTTCCACATACAGATTTCTTAGTTTTATTTTGAAGAATTTCAAACCAGATCCAAACAGAAGGATGCTATGTCACATCTCATTTTGCAATACATTTTGTTGCTAATGAACATGGAACCAATATCTTTATAAAAAAACACAAAAGCAATTGTTCCTATCACACGCAACAAACACTCAAACTTCTCTGCTGCACAATGCATGCAGAGTCTTGCAGAAACAGTACATTAGCACAAGAAAAAAGTAAAGGCAATTCAGGATGGTGGAAGGTTAACTAGCCTTATTCTTTAAATCTAGGCATGGATATTTAGCCAAAGACAGAACTACATTAATATAGCAATGTTGTGTCTTGTTCTATATGAGACAGTTCTGCTATAGTTCATCTATCCTCATGATGGCCTAAGGCATATTACTGAAATACTCATAGGCAGTTCAAAATACTGAATGTTCTGTTCAGTAAGGTAAAATACCTGCAATGTTAAAGTTATGACTGATACGAAATAGTGACTAAATGTTGTTTCTACTACAAATATCAATGAAAGAATAAGTCTCTCTCAATTTCTGATCAGAAATTCACCCTGGATGAGATAACTAAATGCTAACTAAAGATCTTCCAGATGAGTTACTCTCTATTGCAGTGTCATGGGAGTTCATGTGAGTAAAAAGTCATGTAGAAAGTTTCTGGTGAAAGCTTCTCTGCAGACTTATTTCCTTAAGCATGTATGATTTGCAGAATTCATTGTCACATATTGTTGAAAACTGTTAAGGAGACGATGTTGATAGAATGCAGTGTTTGGTGAAAAGAGCAGGACAGTAGAAATTAGGCTAACCTCTAGTTACCATGCAGAAGGAGATCCTGAGCTATATAAAGGTGATTAATTTAGTAAATGTCTTTCATTAGCAATGCTTTTATTGCTCATTTAAGGTTACTTACAAAACCTTATGAACTTTTCAGTTCCTTTCTCACTGTTCTCAACCCCTGTATGAAGCTTACAAAAAAAAAAAATATCTTTCCCCTTTCCTTTCCTTT
>VZSZ01004025.1:5084-18719 GCA_013398815.1 Ibidorhyncha struthersii
CGACCAGCCGCGAGGTGGTCGCCAAACCCCGGCCGTGCCTCTCCTCACCCTCCCCTCCGCGGCCTCTGCCCTCACCCGAGAAAGGCACCCCGACCTCGCGGCCAGAACAATAACACGGTTATAATCTGGTAGCGTTTTCAAACTGCCATGTTTTGAGCGTTTTATACCAAGTTTTACAGGTTGTAATACTTGCAAGATCAGCATCTTTAAATTTGTTGATTAAATTTTCATAAGTCTACAAGATTTCCGTGACTCTAACGCATGATGATTACTTCTGACCCCCCTCAGAGATGTTTCAGCACTTCTCCAGGTTTGGCAAATAAGCTTGTGTGTTTTCTCAGATGCTTTGTTTCCTTTTCAGGGTTTCCATGTTGTGAGAAGGAAGAATTTATGCCATCGCTTCTTGAACTTTTCTGCAGTAGGTGAACTATGTAGATGCTATGGGAAGGTTACACTGTTTCTGGTGGTCCTACTCCAGCTGGTTCTTGCTTGCAAAGAAGCAAGAAAAGTAAGGTTAGAATTAGGAAAGTATGCATTTTAGTTATGCATAATGTGTATTTTATCCCTCTTGAAATATGTGGTCATGCTGCTTATGTTGGTTTTCTGTGGAACAGCCTCAATCTTGTCCCTGTGCTTTTTGCCCTGCCCTGATCATTTCCCCTCATAACTCTTGTGGCACCTGGTCCTGTGTTGTCTAATCACATGGATATTGTAATAGATTATGAGTGTTTGTTCATTGTTTTAAGATGAGAGAACATTGCTGAAGGGTAAGATTTCACACACACAAACTTCTTGATTTGTACAAAGTTCGCGTAATTTTCTGCCGGGACAGAAGAAGGGGGGGAATTGTGATAAGCTCAGCATTGTTTGTTCACCAAACCCCCAGGCTATGCAAAGTTCTTGTGATAAGCTCAGTACTGTGTGTTCACCAAACCCCCAGACTATGCACATTGTTACATGGTTCTACAAAGACAAACTGCTTAGTNATTATCAAGCTATTTGCTTAATAAAGATTACTCGCATGACTAAATGAGCTCTATGTATACTGATTTTTAAGAGTAATCTATAACAGATATCATCCCATTAATGATGAGCTGTCTTTGGGTCCCTGGGTACAAGTTTATCTCAAGATTTCTACCTGTCAAAGAACAATTTGAAATAAAGTTTGTGTGGCACGCGCTGGCTACAAACTTTTTTCTGCCTGCTGTCTTCCTCCTGGATGTAAATGCTGCCTTTGCTCTGTTGTGGTGAGCTTTCTTGCCCCTGCTAGGAAAGTGATACCAAGCTGAAGAACATATGGTTCCCTCCCTAGAGCAATACAGCCAAATTTCAGGATGTTTTATGAGCACATAGGTGAAACAGGTGCTATGCTTGGGTAGATAAAAGGAAGTTTTGAGAGACAGTAGCCTTGAATAGAGTAGATAAGGAGTATATGCTAGAATGAGCTAGTTTTGTGTAATTAAGTGTCATCTAATTAGGCCAAAGGGCAAACTGAGCATGTGTGAAGACCGAGTTCAATCAGCAGACACGGTGAGGAAGACTATCGATGACCACCAGAGAGCCCTGGAAGACCACCAATAGACATAAATGCGCGTGTGCCAAGGACATTTACATATATTAATGAGTTATGGAAATATCATTTCTTGGAAATCTAATGAATATGTATATTTTGATTGCGTATAATCTTCGTAGTTGAGCGAGTGGGTGCGCACACTAGGTGGAGCGATCCCCTGTGCGCCCAGCACTGCAATAAAGAATGCCTGCTTTCTAAAACTCCAAACTGAGTCTTAGAGTTATCTTTTTGCCGACTTATGGTAACAAAAGAAGTTCTCTGGAGGAGACTGTGCCTGTTTGACCCCCAGTTCTTCATGTTTTCCCATCAACATCCTGCCAGATATGCAAGTCTTGTTTATTTCTCTGATGTAGTTCAAAGTGTATGTTACTTTTCAAAGGTCTTTGTGTCAAATAATTTGTCTTCATCTGGGGATGATTCACTGGAATCCTACAAGACCCACTGCTTGCTTTCATTGCTAGTTTTAGTGTTTGATACCTGGGTTTTGCTTTTGTTCACTTTTTTCTTCTGACCTTCATTTTTCCAATGTTAGTGCATATATTATCACAGCGCTTTTCTATTACTGTTGCTTGGCTTCTGTACTTAAAATTTTTTTAATATATCAGCTCACCCCAGCCTAGTATGTTAGCCCCAAATTCCTTCAACTTAACTCTGGAAGTCTGTTTTAATTAGCCAATAACAATAGTGCCCAAAGAACCACATAGTTTACCACACAACCAGCTCCTTGGCAGCCAGCCCAGTGGAACACGTTCATTTTGTATCATCTGTGCTGCTATCTCCAAACCCAAGCGCTAAATTTGCAGCAGCAAGTTTACGGAGAGCAATACTGAATATCCACATCAGTGATAAAGCGAGAAGCATCAGTCTCCTTCCGAGACAGAGCTGGCAGCTGCCCAGGATGGTACAGCTGAAGACTTTGACTTCAAACAACTTCTGGGTTTTCCTGCCAGCTCACTTGGTACTAGTGGAAGCACGCTGACCTGGCCTGGTCATGATTAACCCCCCAGCAGTCTCTGAGGTGCTCCTCAAGCCCTGCATCAGCATTTGTCAGCGCTCTTAGAACTGCCAAAGCTCTTTTTCTGTCAAGGCGTTCTGCCACTGCAGCTGGTGTGCTGTCAGCATCTGCCTTTGATGCAGATGTGGTTCTCTTCTGCCAAATGCAGGGATTCCTATGGTACCTGATCCAAGGTCCAGTGTGCTGCCCTCTACCCATGTGGCCAACTTAGAGTAAGGACTAAATCCCCAACAGGAGGTAGATGTGGATCAGTTTAACCTCTGTCTTAGATTTAATCCCAATTTCTGACTACTGCAAATCAGGATAAGTGATCAGGGCTTTGTATTCCTTCCTAACATTGATCATTATTTGATCTGGGCAGTCTTGTGCACTCACATGAATCCTCACAGGTTAAACTAGAGGAAAATTAGTTTCTGATCTGCCTTTTCTGTACCATTTATTGGTTTATATACATTTTACTGCATCTGATTCAACTAATTTCCCAAACTTTTCAATCTCTATTAATCTTACTTTTCAATGCCCTTAATCATTAATGTTGTTTTCTCTGAAATAGTCTTTTTCACATGAGGTGATCAGTACTGGAAATGATGCTGACCTACTTGATTTGTGTAAATAGACACATTTAAGATTTGTTTCATTGAACAATCTGGAGTGATGAACAAGATGCCTTGCACAACTGCAAAGCCAGTCCAAGAATGGGATTTTGCTGCTCCAAGTGGTGAGGAGTCGTGCTGATGCCTGACAGGCTGTGGCTGTCATGGCCAGAGCAGGAAGAAGGGACAAAGTTGAGCAGGGGGCCTGACTGACTTCCTTGGGTGTGCAGTAGTGGAGGTGGCAGCTGTCCTGTTTCCCTCTGCCCCCCTTAGTGCATTAGATCTGACGTTTTCTTAATAAGTAGTCTCATTTGTATATCAAATGGACACAAGCAAAGGCATGAAGTTCAAAAGGTAAAAAAACTGCTACCAGGAGAATTTGAAGGCATAAAGACTGTAAAGCTAATGAAAATAATATTTCTTAAATAAATAAGTGTAAACTAGTGAAGTAGTTATTCTCTAAAAATCTTCCAGTTTTATCTTGAGATTTTAACAAAAATTAAGTGACGTGAAATTAAGTCATGTTTTTTCAGGCACTAACACTATCATATTATATGTTATATTCCCTGGTGGACAAAACTGCAAAGAGAACTTGGAACAATAACTAGCTTCAAATTACATTTTCCATCTCTCTCCTGCCAGTGAGCCAACTCTGATTACCATTGTGTGCAGGCACACAACATTGTGTTGTGGATGTTAAAATTAACATTTTTAAAAACTCAACAATTATTTTCAAGAAAACCAACCTGCAAAATTAGAAATCACCCTAAAAAAGATTTTTAAAGGGTTTGAAGAAGCCAACTTCTTAGGCCCTCGGTAACCATCTACAGTGCCAAGTAAAAGAGCTGGATTGATTGAGCTTTGTTTCTTGTTCAGACTAGCAGAGGCAAGGATTTCATAATAAGAGTAGCACATATTGACTGGTGGCATTTTAGCTGCACAAAACATGTATCTGAATGCTTTGCTTGGTCAGGAATTTCATAGAATCTTCTTATCATAGAATAGTTAGAGTTAGAAGGGACTTTGAAGATCATGTAGTTGCAACCCCCTTGCCATGGGCAGGGACACCTCCCACTAGACCAGATTGCTCAAAGCTCCATCCAACCTGGCCTTCGAGGGATGGGGCATCCACAGCTGCTCTGGGCAGCCTGTTCCAGTGTCTCACCACCCTCACAGTAAAGAATTTCTTCCTAATATCTAATCTAAAACTACCCTCTTTCAGTTTAAAACCATTATCTCTTGTCTTATCACTACACTCCCTGATAAAGGGATAAATTTCTACCATCTTAATTGGGAGTTAAATTTTCAGAGTCAAAGTGAATGTTATTCTGATCCTTTTGAGACTGAGAACCTATAATTCAGTGAAAATGTTTATTTAATGTGTTCCTAGGGATTTGTAATTTGGGGGGGGGGGGAGGGGGACTGAAAGCCAAACTAAAGCCAAATGGCTACAGATGTCTATGTATGGGATACCTCATTATTTTCATTTGGAGTTATGAGGAGAGAAACCTGAACTCCACACAATCCAATGTGAATCATACAGAAGCCGCTTTATTGATTTACTACTGTCCCTTACATACAATCTATCTATCCCTGCACGCATTCACACATTAGCTGATTGGTTAACATCCCTCTACACGCAGAGAGCACGCAAAGCTGTCTTGTCTTTGGTTGGTGCTTCGGCACCCTGTTTATCTGACTCCTCTCTGGCTCTTCTTGGCTCGGTTCCTTATTTTGCTGTGAAGAAACCGTTGTTCCTGTTTTTCTCTCCTCAAGGTTACTTCAAGGACGAGGTTTACAGTCAGTCCACCTCCTCGTATGGCTGGTTCAATTTTCTGCTAAATACATACCCACAGAGTTAGGCGTCTCAAGACCCCTGAGAATCTATTGCTGAAAGAGGTGTTTGAAAGCATTGTGATTTATTTTTCTGCTCGGGTGCAGAAGCTTTATTATAATAAAAAATTTGGGAATATTTTGGGGAAAAGGTAAGGAGTTCGGGCTACCTTGAATTAAGAAAAAGTGAAGGAGTAGAGGTTCTGAAACCAAAAATAATAAAAGTGTGTATCACCCCCTGGGTAACTTTTCCTTGAAGCCCCCAAATGTTTCCTTCTTTATTCTATTAATTTTTCTCTATGATATAATTTTGTTGCTTTAGTAAGAAAATCAAAGTGATTTTCCATGAGAGAAGATGAAGCTCTGGTGGCATTTCATCTTTTCACTGTCACCATTATGATGATATGCCTTTGTGGACCCTGGAAAAACTGTGCATCTTCATATTGGACAATTTCCTAGTAGGAAACACACTGAATCATGCTTTGTGCAAGGAAATGGCTACGAATAGGCCAATTTTCATCAATATCATTTCTAAGAGCAAACTCAGTCAAATGCTTACTCAGTATGTGATTTTTTATTGTCGCTATTTATGTTGTATCTCTAGATGATTTTGTTTTGCTGGCGGTACTATCTCATCATAACTAGAAATGACTGTATTTTTTAAAAAGCTATAGAAGTGGATAATAAATTTCACTTAAAAGGGTAATAAGCTGTTTTTCTTCTATTTCTACATCATCTGTAACTGTAATGTCTAATTCCCAATCCTTCCAGAGCAGCAGTTCGGTGTGCCTGGCAGGGCTGCCACTAGAGGGCACGAAATTATTTTAAACACTGAAGTTACCAGACTAAAAGCAAGTAAAGACTTTGAACTAGCAAAGCAATGAAGAAAATGCAATAAATGTGACAAATGTTATTCTAGCATTTAGTGGTTTTTGTTTTTTTTTTCATTTTCAGCTTCTAAAAGATCGAATATGATTAGCTTTTAAATGTTTTGTACAATCATACTTGAAAACATAAAACAGGTATCAGAAATGGAGACATTTTATAGTGTGCTATGGAATTTAGGAAAAGATGCAGTGGAATTTAGGAGAAAACAATATTTTTCAAGTGGGAGCATAAAATTGCAGATTTTTTTTTCAAACTAGGTTGTATAAAATTAGAGACAATTCAGCAGAAATGCTGAGGTTCTTGTTTGACCCATCTGTGTAATAGATGACTGTTACTCAGAAATTCTTAACCCTCCATTTAATATTGCTTGGAATGCATGTCTGTCTCTGTTCCCTATCTGAAGAGATAATGTTTCACAACCATCTAAGGATGCTGTCAAGATAAATCCATTATGTATGCAGTTCTTCCATGCTGTGGCAGTAGGGGCATGTGCTAGACAGATGTTCTGGATGGTGATAAGTCTTTCGTGTTTACAGATGAATGGGCCCATATCGACTGCCAGTCCTTGACAGGTATCTCAGTAATAAAGTGCTAAAAAGCAATTAAAAAGTGCTAAAAGCACTAATTTAATTGCTAAAAACACTAATTTAATTGCTAAAAAGCAATTAAAAAGTGCTAAAAAGCAATAAACCCATTGTATAGGATGAATAAAGTATTGTATAGCAAGAATGAAGGATTGAGCATTCATGCATTTCCCACATGCAGATATCTCTATCCTCACCCAGGATAAAAAGTTGTGGAGAGGATCTTCTTAGTGGGTTCTGTGCCTGTGTTAACCCTGGCCACTCCCCACAGGGTTTTATCATGGGCAAATAAATGCCGCTGTATCCTAGAAAACCATGGGACTTGGGTCCTTTTGGGCTGAAGAAATTCATGTCAACCCTGAAGTTGCTCTGGCCCAGTGCAGACAGGTGGCTGGCAGAGGCTCGTCTCAGAGTGAAGGACTAGTCATCAGCAGCTCCTTGCTTATTGATCAGGATGGATGAGCCTTAACTCAAGTTTATTTGTGCATGAGTTTTACTGCCCATTGCGGAACCTTATGAAAGTAACTTCTCAGTTACCTATATACCATCCTAAAAATGGTTTAGATGAGTAGGGCATGAAGATGACAAAACTGCCAATTGTGATACAGGAGAGATATTACGTATATCAAAGGGTATTCAATAAATATTTCTGCCCTTTATGTGGAAAAATGATATTCAAAGTTTTTAATGACGACGAATTCCTTTGTGTTCTATTAGTAACTAAAGAGGGTGTTTATCAGCAGGTGTTATACATTTATATCTTTGTAACACAAACTAACTCACAACATCAGGATAGTCAAAAGACTGTCCCAAGAGCTGTCCAGGCTATTACTTTTAGTTTTAGGGTAAAATTTATATCACTGAGCAAATCTCAGAGGGCTAGAGAAAACCTGCTTTTTGTTGGCCGTGGTGATTATTAACACTTGAAGAATTTATGGAGAGGTGTGATGGGTTTTCTGTCAAGTGAAGTTTTTCAATTAAGATTTGATGTCTTACTTAAATACATGTTGTCCTTTAAACATATTATGGGCTTCATGAGGAAATTAGCATGTAAGATGATGTGGGTTCTGTTCAGGGGTTCAAACTGGGGATCATCATTGATCCTTCTGACCTTTAAACCTATAAATCTGGAAAACTTAACTGTCTCCACACTGTAACCATTTCAGGCTGAAGTTTCTAGAAGGTCTCAGATAAATATTGCTATGGGTAGTATGATAGAATGAGTCTCAGAATTCGTATTTCTGCATGTTTGCCTCAGTCTTCTAATCTGCATTGAGTCCCTATCAGTTTCAAGGATCAAGCCCTCAAGCTTCATATATACATTACAGCAGAGGTTGTATTTATGGTGCATCTTGTATGATGCATACTGGTCATGATGTCAGGACTTGGATAATTATGATAAAGTTACAAAAAATATATTTGAAATACAATTATGCATTAAAATGCATATGACTGTCACCACTGCAGGTAACTCATAAGTTTCTGTCTGCCTTGTAAAACAGAGTACAAGAATTATGTTTTATTTGTCAAACCACACTCTGAAAATCATTTCCTTTCATTAATTTGATGTATGTATGTAATGCTATCACTATTAGTTAAGATTTTGACTTATTTAAACCAAACATCCAAACTCAAAATCAGTTCATTCATTCAGAAAAGCTATGCCTGCTATTAGTGCCTACACTATAGTGTAGTATACACTGTGCTGCTGCGGCATCTGTGAAACAGTTAACTCTAGTATCCAGGCTAAGAGAAGAGTGGGATATCCTGGAAAATGAGAAGTGAAACTAATAATAAAGGAATTATTGCCACTGGACCCCAAAATGTCTTCTGATCTAATTTACCTCTTGTGCAGTCACCCACTTTCAGGGAACCACTCACATCTAATGCTGGAGTCCAGCTGATTGCCCCTGCTGTGTGTGACCAGGCCCCATGTGGCACCAGCTGGCTGTTTCCGCATGGTGTTTCCCAAGTGCCTCCATTTGCAGGAGCCCTTTTTGGACATCTGAATCAGCTGCAGGAGCAGCCAGCTGAGCTCTGTGCTGCATCGATATTGTGGTAGGAGAGAGTGAGACGTCAGATGGCCCTGGAGGCTGCACAGTGGCACCTGAGTGAGGAAGTCCTGCTGGACCAAACTAATTCCATGCAGAGCCAACAAGAGGAATAACTGCGCATGTTGACTAGTTTACAGTGAATCAGTAAACCAGCATGAGCTGATGAGGACTTGACTGTAGTAATTTTGGGGTGGCTAGTTTAGATAGGGCACTCACACTTTAACCCCCATGTCATCCAACTCTGCTAAGAGCAAATGAAACTTTTGGACATTCTGCCATGGTATCTTTGCTTACATGATGGGAATGTACAATTAATGGATGGGAAAATTAAAAGAATGTGCAATTGGAAAGAAACATAGCTGAAGACAGTAGGTGACATTCTTTCATTTTAGCACACCAAGGGTTTAGTCCATGTATGGTATTCCTTTTCTATTAACAACCTAAATTTTTTAGTTAAAGTAATTTTGAAATGTCTTTCTCAACCCTTTAAAAATGCTCATTGTATAAAAAAAGTCAAATATTTCTCATAGGAGGTTTAAATATTTTTCCTTAAAATCTTAAAATATATAAATATATATTCTTAACCAGTTGGAGTATTTTTCCTGCTCCCCTGAGACACCTCTGATGGGCTTCCTTGCTCGCTATTATGTGCTGAGGCCCACTCAGGTCCTACAATTTCCTGTCTCCTCTCTGTACACAGACCTGCCTGCTGCTGCTTCTGTACTAGCTTGCAGGGCTCAGGAGCAGCATGCTTCATCAGCAGAAGAGGGGTACCCACTGGGGTCAGGGTCAGCCCAAAGCACAGTAAAGAAGCCGAAGAACACAAAAGGAACTGTAAATGATTCTCTACTTGCATCAGTCCTACTTGTGCAAGTGACTACTAGACATACTTCCCCCTGAAAATGCTGGCATCAGTGGTATTACCATGTGGTTAAAGAGTGTGTTTTTTAAGGAGTTTGACAGGATTTGTGGTGAGGCTACAGCCCACTGTGGAGCAGAGAGCTGAGACCCCCACGCTAGCACTAACCTGGACGCGTTCACAGTGTAGGGCCACTGAAATGCTGTCCTCTAGATGATAGGGACCAGCTATTGTCTCTCGTAGTTGGCAAGACAGAGGTCAGCGTCTCTTTCAAACAAGAGAAGGTGCACCCAATACTTTCAGAAATATTCCTACTCCCATTAAAAGCCAAATCTTGTAGCGTTACTCAGATGAAAAAGCACATTTTGATTCCTGGCTATGAACTGGGTAAGGAATGCAAGACCTACTCCTCTTAGAAGGAATTTTGCCACCATGACACCCCAGGGGTTTCTTTTCCACTTTTCCAATGCCCAGGACTGTAGCTGAGTGGTTACTGAGTGACTGATGGGTGTCATGTCATCCTCGGTTCACTGCACCACAAGTATTAGATTGTGTAGAAAGATCTCAAATGCCCTGGATGCAGCAGATACTATAAAAAGGCAACAAGTCCAGACCTTATTCTGCATTTCTTGTACAAATTCCTTGTGAGTTTTAGTACAAGTAATAAATAAAATGCAAGAATTAGACTACCCACTTTTCTAAAGTCAATTGCTTCAAATACCTTCAAGTCCAAATAATCACAACATAAATCTTTCTAATGAATGGACACTCGCCGAGGAGACCAGCTCCAGTGCAGGTAAGTCTGCACTGGAGAAGGGGATCGAGGCGAAAAGGGCCGGCAAGGGGCTCTTCTGGGGGCTTTTCGAAGTCGGAAAAAGCGACTAGTTCGTGCTCCTGCCGGGACCGGCAGCTTGGGGGAGGGCTGCTGACGCGCCGGGGGCGGAGCCACCACCACCCGCGGCAGTTCTAAAGGAGCTGTGAAGGAGCACAGCGAGCTGGTTTGCTGTGTACTGGGCAAGCGGGCAGCACCCAGGGTGGCACCTAGGAGCACCACGGAAGGGTGGACCCCCTGAGTGGGCGAACCGACCGGGCCAACAGGGCGCTGTACATCTACCAACTTGGTCAGGGAACCATGGTATCTACCTGGCAGAAGACCGTGATCCGATGAACTGTGCATGCACCAGCTCCGATGCTGCTTTGCAGATGGAGCTCTCTGCGAACATGTTGCCACCCAGGTATCAGGTTGCAGGGTGTGCCCTGCTCTTAGGCAGTTTCGGATGGCAGCAGTGAGCATGCCTGTGGCAGGTGTGCCCAGGTAGAGGAGCTCCTAAGCTTAGTGATGGAACTCAGGGAGGAGGTAAGTAGGTTGAGGGAGTTCAAATAATGCCTACAAGTGTTAATAGCTTGGTTAATAAGACGAAAGAGGAAAGCACAGTGAAAAGGGAAAAGCATTTCCAAATTTTAGTATGTTTGCTAGAAAATCCCTCTAGCTAGGCTTGGTAACGTAAAGCAGAATGCACTATGGCAACTGATGGTGAAAAGCCTTTATTTCCCTCAGTTGGACTAATACTAGAAATAATCAGACAAGATATTTTTATTCCTTCTTGTTTGGCTTTTGTTGTTCAGAGCTCTGTCTCTCTCTTCTCCTTACATCTTTCATTACCATGAAAATGGCAAGCCAGTTTATATGGGATCTTTGGTTGCTAATGGACTGTAGGCTCACCAAGAAAGAGGCAGGTGAATTTCAATAGCTATCAGAAATGAACCTCTGTATTGAGTCAATAGCAGAGCAGGATTACCAGACATATCTATAATTAAGGTTCTAAGGTTGCTATTTTATTTTAGACTCATGAAGGCTGCATCACAAGGTAAGGAAATTTTCAAAGGTAGATCAAAGGTTCAAGATAACTTACATTAATGGCCAATCATTTAATTGAGTATTGTGGGAAAGGAGAATTATGTTACTTTATTCAACTATTGGCTCTTCTCAAACTGTCCTCCATAAATAATTTAAAAATGCAATTCTGAATGTATGGCTTGTTAAAATAGTGATAAAAATAACCTGGAATGTTGCCTGTTATCTGTTCAGCAGCTGTTTTCTATTTCACTAGCCAATGATTCACTTGATGAGGAGACTTTAACCCTGAAGTGAATCAGTATGCCTGGTTGGTTGTGATATTATGCTTTTAGAAATTGCTGAAATTTATTGCTGTCCCTACTGGATTCTCTGATGATAACCTGACTTATTTTACTTCAATTTTGCACTTCATTAATAAATGTACTGTGCGGGAATACTTTTTTTTATTTCATTTTAATTATTCCCATCTTCTCTGGACAAAGGTAAACTTGCCTATACTTACACTTCAAATAAGAACAGAAACCACCACTTACCTCAGTGCAGCTCACTGTGGGACAGCTATATCTATTCCCAGAAACAGTTGCGTTCATCTTTTAAATGTCTATGTTAAGCATATTTGGAACTGTCTGGTCTAATTAGCATGAAAGAGGCTTTGAAAACCCTTTAAATTCATGTTCTTACGCAAAGCTCTACAAAAGTTTATAGGATCCCCTTCTACTCTGTAGGACAAGGAATCGGAAAGATTTTCGTAATGAAGCCATGTAACCTCTTTCTGCTCTCTCATCTTGCTCTCTTCTCCATCCCAGTCCCCTCTTCTCTCTGCCACCTATGGGCTCAGGAATTAGCACCATTTTTCTTATCTCTTTGATGCTAACACAAGAATATGGCAACTGGAAAAGCAATACACTCTTGAAATGCAAACATCTCAGCAATTTAGAATATATTTTCAGGCTTTCAAATTTAAATATGGACATGGTGCTGCAATACTGAGAAACTTTTGATGCTTATGCTATAGTCTTCAAATATGCATAGCACACTTCAGGCAATCAATGCATTTTAATAGCAATTGATTACTGAGGTAATTTTAAACCTTCAGAGCAGATCCTGCAGGAGAAAGATCAATTTCCTTAATTGCCAGCTTGGTGCCTTGGGTTTTCTTCCCCTGGTTTTCTGTGCATGCAAAGGCCTTACCCCATGCCACTCAGTGGGTGGGAAACCACTGACTGGTATGGGAAGTATTGCAGAGCTGTTTTTTGCAAAATTGAAGTGAGGCAATTAGTTATCGTGGCCTTGCACTTGTCGGTCCATGCTTTCTTTCACTGATCACACATATTTATGGTCTCAGTATTTTGGGGGGATTTTTAAAAGAAAGGAATGGGATCCATTGGCAACTTGCAACAGCTGGCTGGGAGAAACACAGGAATGGGTCACACCGACATCTTGTGGTGAGATGAGAAAATAGCTGCGAAAAGAAAATCACAAGCTGCCTGCTGTACGCTAATACCAGGTATCATTACTAGTCTGTGAAATATTTGTATGGAAAGACAAATAAAAGGAAGAAAACACCAAGATTTTAACTTACAACAGGTTATTTTCAAGCTAATATAAGCTTCTTTCTCAGTAATTTGGAGGGGGAGGGATAAATATTTTATTCATAGTGAACTCACGGAAAATACAGAAAGCAGCCATCCTGGTAAAGCTGTATTGTAAATTACAAAAATGTAAGGTGCTCACACTCATGAGAACAACAAATTTTTGATGCATATCTTAAAGAAATACAGACATTCTGCTTGACACAACTTTAAAATAATAGATTGCCTTGTTGTGATTCTCTGCGTGCTTGATTTCCCAGAGAAGTATGTATTTCAACTACCATTGAAATTCAGTAACTGCTGAAAGGGAGAAAAGGCAAAAAAGCTGGCAGGACGAAGTGAACAAAACTCTTCTAGCAAAAGCTAACAGGCTAAATTCAAATAAGAGCCATGTAATTATCCAAATGAATTTAGGCAGAGCATTGCAATTACTTTTACCAAAAGCACCCAAGGATGGCACTCACGATCTATTTCACGTCATTCAAAAGAGGTGCTGTCACTTCAGACTTGGCAATACATAAGAAATGTAAGGAAGAGCAGGATTTAGTAGGTTTTAATGGTGTTGACTCTGTTATACCCAATATGGGAGTTTAAGCTTTGTGGTGATATTGAAGAACAACACAGTAAAATAAAATGTATGTGAGAATGGAATGTGGGGTGACATGGAAACTGAATGGTAAAGAGCTATTTTCTACATGGTATCTAATATATTTTTGTAGAGTGAGAAAATTATTGTCTTCTACTTGTGTCACTTTGAGTCCATTACTTCTTAGAGCTATGAGTTGT
>VZSZ01004030.1:9254-28897 GCA_013398815.1 Ibidorhyncha struthersii
TCATCCCCGTTTTTTCGCATCTGAGCAGAAAGGGTGCACGCAGCTGTCGGGGAGAGATTTCAGGGGAGCTGAAGTTGGTGGCTGCATACCAGATATTTAAGGAGTTAGGTTTAGTGAAACAGCAAATGCGAAACATTTTTAATTCACTATCAGTGTTTCCTGTTTCCACTGGCAAGCTGCATGAGGGAGGACCTAAGGTAGCCTCAACCCCACACCACTTCTCACGCACTGTCCTGCACTGCACGCGCTCTCAGACATGATGTGATTATGCAGCTGTACAGACTGGCAGGGAGCTTCTCTCTGAGTAGGGATCCTCGTCTTGCTACTGCAGCGAGGAGCTAGTACATTTCAGAGAAAGTACTGCAAGTACCTGTCAGTTAAACATGCTAAAGCTTGTTAGCTGACAGCTATGAGGTTAGCTGTGGATATTTCATAAATATTGAACAAAGTACCAAGCACAGCATGAAGGACTGAGTGCAACTTCAGAGACTTTTCCCTGGAATATATGATTGCACAGAATTTGACAAGAGTTTGATGTAATTCTGGTGTTGGATGTAATTACAGGCATTAATGCCGGTTGCATAAAATCCCTATTTAAGAGAATAGTCTGTACTGAAGATTTATTTTGCTTAAGCAATTAGGATAAACAGTACTTCTCTTCAATTATTTTCAAGGTAAAGCACACCCATTTGCAAAAGAGGCAATAGGTCAAATAAAATGGCCAAAGTGTGCAAACTCCACCTGGGATTGCGCTGAATTTTCAGAGAGCTATCCAACTGTGGCTTAGTCTTGTTCTGTAAGATGGGTTTGCATGAGGAGGGCTCTGAAACAGAAGAGATCACGTTAACAGCCTTTCCATTGTAAGCATAGTTACATTGGAAAAGCTTTCATTACAGAAAGCGTGCAACCTCTGAATGGACACATCTAAATTAAAGTCATGCAGGTTTACTGCTATAATGGCATTACTACTGGGACTATCCATGTAGCAATATGGATCACCCCCCGCACCTCTCTGACCCACATCATTATACTGGTAGAGGCCATCATAGTTGTGCTGAGAGAGCAAAATCCTGTTAGCCCCTGGGCATAACTTATCCCTAATATGGAATTTTTAAAGGCTGAGAAATCTGATCCAATTAACACATTCTTGATTTTGCAGAATACCGTGCTAATTACATGCAACCAGTCATTGCTGGGTTAATTCAACATTCATCCAAAAAACCTACAGCACTAATCTAATTAGCAATTACTACAGCTGTCATTACCTCTTTTCACCTACTTTTAAGCTGTGCAAATTCACACCAAGAATCTGGTCCTGCAGACTCCTTATATGAGTAGTTTTCTTTGACTGCAAAAACACTTCAGCACACAGAAGGAGGTTTAAAAATTAGGCTGAATGCTTTACAGTCCACAATATAGCTTCAGTTCTGTCATCCTTATGTGCAAAGGTCACAGTTTAGCAGTCAGTCATGTCAAAATTACAAGACTGGAAGATTCTTCTTTTTAATTGACTTGTGATCTCGCTGGGAGTCTATGTAGGTCCTACCTTCAAGTGGTTCACTGCAAGTATCAAACCTAAAATATATTTGCATTTCAGAAGAAAAGAAAATGCAAACATTCTTAGAATTCAGACAGCTTTAAAACATCACTGGTTAGAAGCCTTAGAAAATGTAGCTTTTTCAGATTAAAAAATGAAGTTGCAAATGAAGAGAAAAAAGTTGGCAACTCTGGTGCTTTGTGTGCTTTTCTTCCTTAGGCTTGATGAAGAATGAACACTAATAATCACAATAATTCACAAAGGTTTGACCAAGGTGCTGAGCTTTGTACCTTATAATGAGGCAGGGAGTTGTTATCTTGGCTTTTGCACTTCAGCATGCTTTAACAAAGCACCAGTCGTTAGGGCCAACTGTGCAATTGGACACACCCAGTGAGGAGGAATCTCTACTGGAAAAACCATGAGCCATAAAGAATTACTTTGTTCTCCAGAACTATACAGTCGCTACTTGGTGCTGCTTTGCCTGCTGGAAAAGCTTTTCTTTCTTTGGTTGTAGCCTGAGCCCCTTCATGCTCAGTGCAGCCGAACACGTGAAGGTAAATTTCTGAATCTGAGTACCAGTTTGTTGCACCAGCATCCTAAGAATATCGATCAGCATTCTAAAGCTAGAATAAATATTAAGTTAAAATAAGTACTTCCTTTATTGCATTCAATACAGGGAAGATAAGACCTTGATAGCTTGTTACTTGGAATGACATCATATATCACACCATAACATACAAACAGACATATGCAGTTTGCACATCAGTCTTTCGTGTAAAAGGATACAAAGAAGGCTTTCTTCAGTTTTAGTATGCAATTTTTATTATTTAAAAAAAAGTATATAGATAATGAAAGATAACTATACACTAATCTTCAGTTTGCTCACTGCAGTTGACCTGCAGGAACAAACAGCTATTGCAGCAGTTCAGATTCAGTATCAGAGTATCATTCAGATGCAATTTTCCGTAAATATTAAACGGGGGCCTTGCACTCCAAAACCATGCTGAACATGTTTTTTGACAGAATATTCAGACATTTCTGATCACAGGGCAGTTCAAATACAAGGAATCCTTTACCCAACCCATGAATTGACCAGCTATATCAATACTGATTTCCAGTACCCAAAAAAAGAGCTGTGGGTAGTTTAGTAACGGGGCCCCAGGTCTGAGAGTTTGGCAATAGCAGTAGAGCAGATTCCTGGAGGGCTGAGGGAGCTGGGTTAGAAATAGGGTGAAGTCTAGTTGCTGGAAGCTGATCGCTGTCTGGTGTGCCAGGTCTGCAAGACAAATCCAGGGAGAAGCAGCTGGAGAGAGCAGAGAAGGCAGCAGTTCAGCTGACAGCCACTGGTGCTGCGTTGGCTAGCACTAGACTCAGACCTTTCCTAACAGGGTTTTTCTTGGCTCTTCCTGTGAAGCTATACATGTACTGCCATGCCGGTAAAATCCTTCTGCAGATTTTCTATCACAGGAATGCCTTCTCTGCATTAGTTTAGGTGTTGAGAACATTACTTAAACTGTATCTTTGTGTCACTGACAACGTTAAAATTCTTCAGACTGGAAAATGTGCGTTGTCTTTCTGCAGTGAAATTACATAATAATAGTAACAATCCATTCATTTATGATGTTTTCTGTAAAAGTATACCATTTTTTATGTTTTTTTTTCTCCTACTTTTGGTTAAAAAAACCTGCAGAGCAAATGCAGGCGTGTAGCAGGAGAGTAAGTGGTTTCTATGGCAAAATATCCTTTTAAACCACTATCTAAATGTGTAAACTGTGAGGTATATTAGTTTTCATGGGGAACTGAACTCCAGCTGGGAACAATCAGAATGACCTTAACTAGTCACAGCTCTCCATCTGCCTTATGTTCATCTGTATTTTACACTCTCCAGCCACTATCTTGATGTAAAAGTAGACCTGTTTTTACAAGGGGAGACTAAAGCCTCATCTGTGTTGCCAACAGATCTATATTGGCAGTCCCTGCAAGCAAAGGCAGTGTAAACCAGCCAATACTTTAGGGTTTTGTGCAGATAAATCATGCTAGTTCTTCAGCTGTTGTTTACTAGCATTCTATAGACAGTGAAAGGAAGGATGAAATTTTTTTTTAAAGGTTTCCCTGGTTAGAGTAAGAACTCTACACATAAACCCAGTAATCTCACTTCTACCTCTTTAACAGCTGCAAGGAAACATCTGTTATATTTTAGGTAAAGTTATTGTTAAAGCAGAGAAGCAGTTCAAGTAGGAAGTCTACATCTTTAATATTTTTGTGTAGCAATGTGAGAAAGCTTTAGTTCTTTGGGGTTTTTTTTGTTGGCAAATTCTTATGATGAAGGAGTTAAGTACTTTGCACAGATTAATTGTGTTTATGTATATTTGCATGCAAGTCTGACAGTAGAGATCCAGTCGCAGGGTCTTTGATCTTCTGAGTCTCACATTTACACTCTTGTACAATCATGACTTCTTTGACCACTGGGACAGAACTGGTACAGTTGAGATCCAGGCGCTTCATGGAGAACTTGCTGGGCAAGCAATGAGAACAAAATGTATAAAGACGATCTTCTGGACCAGGAACATGAAAGGAACTACATTTTCCAAAACACAGATTATTCTGTACCATCACCTTCTCACAGCTCTCATGAGTAACACCCTGAAACAGAAAGGAATTTGAAGTTCCTGGTACATGAATGGCCCATGGACCTTGCTAGAAGGCATGAAAGCAAAAAAAACCCCAAACCCCAAAATACTGTATTTTTTTTTGTTCTCAGAACATTTACTTTAAACATGTTCATTTTATATGTCAAGCAAGCAGTAAACCATAACAGCTTTTAAGAGCAAACTTTAGTGCTCCTATGGGCAATTCTTAGATTGAACAACAAAGGAAAAATCTGCTTCGATCAGAGCCTTTGTGAGCTGAGATGGGAAAATGGGTGGGTTTGTCATATTTACCTTTTAATTGCTCTTTGAGTTCTACATTCCTGATATGGTTAAGCAGTCTTACCCGCTTAGCAGGACTTAAAACATCATTTGGGCCAACATTCTTATATACAAACCACAAGCTAGACTCCACTGTAATCTTAAAGATTTGTCTCCACGTGGAAGAGACAATGTTCTAATGTTCTTTAGCAGGTTTTTTTGAATTATAATCTTAAAAGTGCAATGGCAGTTCTGTAATCTCTTGGTTTGCGAGAATAACAGTTCCTTGTATCAGCAGAGCCGATGTCAACTCCCAAACCATAAAAAGCTAGACTGAAGTTAGCACTTTTATATTGGCATAACTGCAGCCATCCCAGAGAAATCTTGCCATACTACATGGCACAAAAAGTAAAACGGTACAAGTTTCTAGGCCACATCTATATTTACATATGTCTGCCAGTGAGGTAAATTTAGTGAGGGATGTGAAAAGACAAGGTCCTTGGCAGACTGTGACTACAGAAACACTAAGAATAAATGTCACCTTATGAGGAATACAGCACTTTTATCTATATTATTTGCTTGTCTTGATGTTACAATATGACAGAATGGCTTCATCTGTGCATGTGACAATTTACCAGTTCTCCAGCATTCCTAGCACAGAATTAGATGTATGCATCAGTCTTCCAATTAATACAGCAGAAAGGATTCCTTGCTCAGCTGTAAGAAAACAACCAGCTTCTCCTATAAACACTTGTCCCAGAACTCGTTTCATATATATGCATGTGTATATATTTATATACATATATAGGTAATTCATGTATACAAATTGTTTAGATGTATAGTCATTGAATAGATAATTACTCACCACTGCCCTGCTTGCTTGGGCTAGGTGAGAACGACTTTGCATTAAAAGAACAAATAACTTTCTGCAAATTGAACGTGTGTCTTTCCGCTGCTGCAAGTTAGCAGTTTGCCTCATCAGACTAAATATTTTTCAGCCTTTTTCAGTGGTGCTTTTCAGCTGCGTATCATGTGTGAGCATTCTGAAGTGGCATTGTGACTTAGCAAATGAACTAACCTGTATGTCTTTTGGTGCTAATTACAAGAGACAGGGAAGAGGACATGTTTATTGGTCTTGGACACCTGTTCTTACCTGGGAAAAAGGCAGGGTTCTGCAGTTTTCTTGGTGCATTTCATTAGTCTTGATTGGCAGGACAATCTCTTCAGATGCTGAATTTTTCTTTAACATGAAGTGGTCCCAAAATTTCTTGGCATCTTTTCTATAAGGAGGTTCAGTCTCCCTCTTGCTGGAATAGTGGGATGGAGAGAAGTTTTCCACAGGAGAGATCTCTCTGGGTGCTGCCCAGCTTCTTGGGTCTTGGTCTGCATGGAGTTCTGTACTGGGAAGGATGAATCTGGACGTTTTTTTCTCCTCTTGCTTCTCACTTTCAGATGCTGTCTGTGGAATTGCTACAAAAAAGCTTGGTTCTCCCAGGGTTTCCTCAACACCTACTGGGTTTTCCTCTACCAGCTCACGAAAACTCTGACTTTCAAGCAGATTTTTGTCCAGATAGAAAAGATGCTGAAATGGCCTTCTGCTTTTCCTTCGCGGTGGATCTCCCTGTGCCTCTGTCACTCCAAGACATGACAGTGCTAACAGCTGAAGGAGAAGCAGTGACATGATCCTGTAAAGTGCAACCCTGTAGACCTGCTGCTGTTGCAGTGAACATAGTGTGTTAGCTTTATACAAGAGCCTGGTGTCAGCTTATGGCTGCTGTCGGAGGGGAGGGCTCAGGGGAGACCCTGGTGTGGCTAATTGAATTCATTTACTGTAGATTACAATTATGATAGGGGAATTTGTGCTAATGAACCTCTGCTTTCAATCTGGATTATGTGTATTAGAAGTTCCTATCTAAAAATCTAGTAACCCAGGATGGTGTGGGGGACAGAAGGAGTCAACGGGAGGAAATGTTTAGATAAGCTGTCTAGCTTAGGCCTAAGAATTAAGGGAACATTTGAGGTTGTGTATTAGCATGTTCAGTGTGGTCTTCAGTGTTTATTTTGACTTTCCATTCCACAAAGCCAGAGACTGTCAAAACAGGGAGTGTTATTTCATCACAACAGGAAAAGGCAAGCTGATTAAAGTTTGCTAAAACATGAAGCTGGATCTGGTGGCATCAAGTCAGCCCATGTTTTCAAAAGTTGAGTCTAATTTTGGTTCTGTCAGATTTGGGCTATGGCCCCAGGCCTGCTGCAGTACCAGTGCAAACTGGCAGACTGTGCTCAAACACCCAGAGGAACCTGGCAGAAAGCGCTAGCCCTTGCTTCACCTCCTTCACAGCAGGTTAGCAGCTGCTGGAGTGCAGACACATCACTAGCCCAGAATAAAAGGTGTCAGGGTGAAGAAACTCTGCGCCCCAGATTCTCAAAGACTAACTAACACTGCTACGTCCTGTTCAGGCACCAAAGCCACTACAGCATCCTATAAAGTTGGTAAACAAAATGAGGATTTAAGCAAAACATGTAAGAACTGACATATTTTATGATTCTAGACATCAATGTCTCAACCAAAATATCTAAATACTAGTAGACCCTAAATTGGAGGTGTCTTTTGCAAAATTATCATGCTATGCAAGATCTAAGAAAAAATATCTGATAGAACACCGTACAGAGGAAAGTTCTGGGAGAAGAAAAGTTTTCAATAAACATCACAAACATTGATCATCATCTGAAAATATGAAAAGGAAATTCTGCTTCACATAATTTGCCATTTAGGTATTCTAATCTCTACACACTCCTGCTTCTACCAGGAACAGTATATCAATAGACTCTAGAGTTTGTAGCTATTCTGTTCGTTAGTCTTGAAAACTTAGGTGGTCCATACGAGAGGTATGGAGTTATTTGACTTTCATTTCTGGGGAATTAGTCCATTGCCTGACAATCAAAGTAAACTGATGGCCTAGCATCATCCTTGTGAGGCACTGACTTATAACTTTAGCACAAAGTTAATGGAGATCTAGAGCTTTTCCTTACTGCATAATTCACTTGAGTTAAAATTTGTTCTAATCTTGAGGTCCATCCTGAGGCAGAAGTGCACGGAACTCTAGCAACAAAGGGGTCCACATACCAACATTAGAGTGTGTTTGTGCCTTGACCTCAATGGGATGATCTCATCAAGGGAAGCACAGCCATCAAGCACGAGCTATATTGCTCTGTAGTTTCAGCCGAGAGAAATTTAATTCTGCCACTGATTTGGTGCCTTCCTGAAGTGTTAAGTATGCCCTGGGAGGGCAGATTCTCCCACAACTGTCAGGAGTGAAATCATAGAAAATACGAGCATCTGCAACAAGATTGGCACTGAGTTGTGCCTGCAAAAAGTCCTGGCATTGTATTTACACAAGCATGTGCAGCATTAGGGTGAAGCAACAATGAGTCAAGAGGATTAATTTGATTAAATAATTAATTAAGTAACCTACGAGTGCAAAAAAATTTGAATCCTCACATCCTATCTTTATTGGTCAAAAAGTTGAATTGAAGCAGCTGGCCTTTGGAACTTAAATTCCTTATATGGTGTTCATGTTGGTAGTAGTCATTCAGAATTATTCAGCAAAGATAAGGACATTACATTTTTAGTTTTGCTTCTTTTTTTCCTCTTTATTTCAGTTGCTCAGAGAGTTACAAGGCTGGGCTGATACTCAGACCTATGTATTATATTGTATTAAAATGGCACAGAATGGTCTGACGCATTTGGCAATGATGCCTTTCAAACATGAGATTTAACTCTTTGAAGCAGAATTTTTGCCACTCTTTGCTTCAGAATTTAAAAATGTAATGCTAATTTAAACAATTTAAAGGTGATACCTTCTGGATTATAGCAACACAACAGAATTGTTCTTTCTGTTTGCTTTTATCTGTTTCAGCTATTTTTCACTTTCTTTGCCAGCAAGTGCCTTTTCTCAAAGTCTAGACCAGTGGTATACCAGCTCTTTCTGTTTAAAAGTTCCAGCTGTGGTCTTGATCCTGTAATGTCTGTATTTAGCTTTATCCATATAAACAAAATTGCATTAAATTACTCACATGTATGTTTACAGAATTGAAAACTAAGTGCTTGAAAGGCCCAATTTACTTCCCTTCAAAGCCTGCTTTAAAAAAAATCCCACTACCTTCCAGGTAAAAGAAAAAAGGCTTTTAAGTCTCAGTTAAAATTTACCCCAATCCACCCTGAAAGAAAGAAAGAAACGCATGTGTATGTGTATAGGGGTATTCTGTCCTTATCTGATGTGGCTGAAGCATGCTTTGGTGCCTAGACAGCATCTTAGTTTTTGCCAGAGGGTTCTCTTCTTTGTAACAAGAATATGAGCAAAATCATTTTTATGACTGCTGTTTACAGAGGGTTCTTTCTGCAGCTCTTCACGTAGAATAAATAACGCTGCAAGCAGCGAATATGGTGCAAATGATTTAAGGATGTTTCTGTTAATGCATAGATAAATTAAGTAAATTATAGTGCTGGAATGATTGGGCTGTGCAGAAACTTCTATCTAAGCTAAACTGGTCTGGGTTACTGGTGGAGTGCAAATATTAACAAGGAATGTATAAAAACCTTAGTATTGGCATATATGTATAGATGTCAAGCTACTAGTGTTATATTTGCAGTGCAATGGCACTGAAAAAAAATGTTCAAGATCAGGATCCATTCATGGTGCATACCATTCTGTCCTCTAACATACAGCAAGAAAAAAGGCCTGCCTTGCAGGGCTTCAGATGTAAAAGCACATCATATTATTTACAGAAGGGTAGGAAAGGAAGCTGAAGCAAACCGGTGTCAGCAAGTCACTCCACAACAAACTCTGCCACCCAAAGGCAGAAACCAGAGCTCTCTTCTCCTCTAGGTCAAGCTATTTGTGGTTCCTGTGTTTTCCTGGATGGTTTTACCTAAGATCTGCTGACAGCCAAAAGCAGAACCAGAGCTGGTTCTGCCAGGCCAGTCTGATACTGTTCCTCCATGCCTACGATAGTAAGCAGTGTCTGCTTTCCAAGAGACAAAGTTGATAAGAAATGGGACCAGATACATGTGGGCACAGTTTGTTCTATATTTACATATGATCTAAATCTGTTCTAGAGTCAGCTGCCAGTATAACCATGCACAGGTAGCAGATCTGTCCTCAGCCTCTCAGCTCAGCCAGGTGCCTGCCTGGTTTGCGGGAAAGCATCCCAGCTCAGACAGTGAGTTTGGAGAATCATTCTGATGTTAAAAATAGTAAGTATTTGTAAGTGTCTTTGTGGTGACATCAGCTGCATAGACTAATAATTGACAATAGAGATGGGACTGGGCACATTATCATTATGTTCCAAATACAGCTAATCTCAGATTTCTGCAAAGAGCAATGCTTTATCTTTTATAAAAACTTGTTTTCCTGCCTGATTACCCTTTCATATAAGCATAGCACATGTTTTCAGTGTATGTTGATTGTTAAATCTTGTGGCTAAATGCAGCGGTGTCTTTCAAGCAGGCTTTGATTTGCCTTCATAGTAGCGATTTATTCAGGACATTCTGTTTTCACTAGAAATAGTCACCGTGAATGTTTGCCCATCCTTTTAAAACTGTCAGGTCTATAGATGACAAGTGCTATGCAAATGCAAAGTGGTATTATTCATTTGTTTCAGAGCCATAGTTTATTCAGTCATTATGGATATAAACTGAGTAATTAGTTACACTGCCAGTTGATGCCTAAAAATAATTCTTAGGCAGTGCTTGAATTACTTGCCTTCTGTTGAGCTAAATAGTCCCATGATAGCATGATTGATGATTACATCATTAAAATGGATTTTCTGTATTATAGCCCAATTCAATATCCTATCATTTTCAACATACATCCTATGTAGACAAACTTGTATCCAGATACATCTTTTACAGAACCCATATGAAGACCTCAGAACTAATGAATTAGCACTATGCAGTTTATTCTCCAATTATTGCACTTATCAAAGAAAGCCATCTGTGGTCTTTGTTTTACTGAGTTTCGGGGAAACAGATCACATACAGGCCTCATGGGAAAGTTATAATTATGAAACCAAAAGGCTTTTTACAAGGTATGATACGAAAGAACAGACAATAAATCTGTTCAGTTTTGTACCTTCAACCTTAGATAGTGCACATCACAAATTCCCCTCCTCGCTATACAGTTTCAAGTCCTTTGTTGCATTGTGTCCTTCTTCGCTCATTTATACCTTCCTGTTCACATTTCTCTCTTTCTTTTCTCTGTGCTATAGCAATAGAACTGGAGTCTAAGTTTCAAACTTCTGGCAAAATGTAGATGCTCACACTTGAAAATGTGCACATGTGTGTGTCCAGCAGGGCTAGGGTAAGTGTCCTTTCATATGTATTGGCCCATGTTCTTGTGGCTGTAGGTACAGACACCTGATGTGGTGGATGGTTTTCTCTCTATTATAATTCTCAGGCTAGTAGATTTTGGACAGGTGTCCACCTGCTGAAACGTCTCCTGAATGGTACTGGCACATATGTACTGCCTAATCAAGAGTGTACCCAGTTCCAAACCCAGCCTGAGTAGCTACGTTGGTTATGTGCTTGATTGCTTCAGCTTGTTAAGCTGTGGGACAGTGAGCCAGGGGGGAAAGAGTCTAGGCAAAGAGACATTTCAGTCTTCAGGAAGGCGCCTCTTTCTGAGATTGCCCTGAATAATTTGAGAGAGCAGTAGTGATTCACTGGAGGGTTTGACAACACCAAGAAAAATGTTTGTAGTGTAATCCAAGGAAGAAGACGCAGATAAGGTCTCTTTTATTAAAGTAAAAATATATTTAGACTGATCTGAAAATTTCATCTATATGAACAAAATTATATTCTTTTGCTCGTTGGACTTATGTCTAATACTTCAGATACCAGATTCCTATTCATTAGGACTACTTCTGACCACAAATAATACATTATCTCAACACTATAAAAATAAACAAACAAACCAACCCTATTGTGTTCTTGTCTTTTAACTTTATACTGCTTGTGTACTAATGTAGGGGATAGTAGTTAAGCACTGGAATTAGAGTAGCAGAGTTCTCCATATTACCAGCAGCACAGCTTCTTATAGGGTAATAAGAGAGGAGAACTGACATCTGCATCTCTTCCATGAAGACAACTGAGGTTAATTAGGGACAAGACCTTTTTTCACATTCTCCTTTAAATCAAGAATTATATTAAAATTCAGTTTTATGGACTGACAGTATTTCTTGAATGCATTCTTCCTTTTGTGTACCTGTTTGCAGAGCTGTAACTATTCTTAAATCTACTTCTCAAAATAAACCAGCATTTTCTCTTTCAAAAATTGTTTGCTCACAATGCAAATGTCCTTATAGTATCAATTCAGGAATAGGCTCATGCAGAAGAAGAAACAGAATTCAGAAACTGCATACAGTAAACAGTAGAATCATAGAATCATAGAATTGTCTAGGTTGGAAGAGACCCTTGGGATCATCGAGTCCAACCATCTACCCTACTCTACAAAGTTCTCCCCTACACCATATCCCCCAACACCACATCTAAACGTCTCTTAAACACATCCAGGGATGGTGACTCAACCACCTCCCTGGGCAGTCTATTCCAATGGCCAACCACCCTTTCTGTGAAAAATTCTTTCCTAATGTTCAGTCTAAACCTACCCTGTTGGAGCTTGAAGCCATTCCCTCTTGTTCTGTCATTAATTACCTGTGAGAAGAGACCAGCACCAACCTCTCTACAGTGTCCTTTCAAATAGTTGTAGAGAGTGATGAGGTCTCCCCTCAGCCTCTTCTTCCTCAAACTAAACAGTCCCAGCTCCTTCAACCGCTCTTCATATGATTTGTCTGCTAGGCCCTTCACCAGTTTCGTTGCCCTCCTCTGCACTCGCTCCAGCACCTCGATATCTCTCTTGTATTGCGGTGCCCAAAACTGGACACAATACTCGAGGTGTGGCCTCACCAGTGCTGAGTACAGGGGCACAATCACCTCCCTACTTCTGCTGGCCACGCTATTTCTAATACAAGCCAGGATGCCGTTGGCTTTCTTGGCCACCTGGGCACACTGCCGGTTCATATTCAGCCGCTTGTCAATTAGAACCCCAGGTCTCTTTCTGCCAGGCAGCTTTCCAGCCACACCTCCCCAAGCCTGTAGCGCTGCATGGGGTTATTGTGGCCCAAAAGGCCGTAGGTATATTACGCTTAACTATAAGTACATTCCTACTATGCCCATCACTATCTTTTTTATCACTAGAAAAAAAGCTTTTGTGAGATTATGAAACTGAAGAAATATGTATTCACCAAAAAGATGTTAGTTTTGTATTAACACACATTACAAAGTTAAACGTAACAATATATAGTGTTCTGAATACAAGAATTACAATAGCACCAGTCTTGTAAATAATGTAGAATCACCGTATTCACTGAATTATATATATAATTCTCTCAAAGCTATTGTTATAATTTTAGAATGAGTGAATAAAGACTTGAAGGCTAAGTTTCAATGTGTACAAAAGAGATGTGGAAAACTTTTCTGATTTTTTTTCAGATTAAAAACTTGATGTCTGTGAAGTTAATAATAACACAAATGTTTTAGAATATTTTGATTTGGAAGAAGTACTCCTGTGGCAGGAGTACTATCCTATCAATTTTTTCATAACCATTGTCTTTGAGTCAACTACCTCCCTGTCAAATTTGTTTCAAATTGGTCAACAGATTTAAAAGATACTTCACAGGGAGAGGTGGTGGTTAAAAGCGACAGGCACACAAAGAGCTCGGGTTGCCCGCCCCTTTATAGAAATCTAGACTAACCGCTGGGTTCTTTTCACTGAGCTGTTGTGTCTTGGTTCTGTTGCTTTTAAGAGCAATATGGATAGTTCTGGTAAAATAAATCCTCTGTTAATCCACAAAGTGTGGCATCCACAGGTGAACACCAGAATTTGCTCCTTGTTCCTACTTTCAGCCTCTTGAAATTTCCCTGCCGATGTTGATCCTCTGAATACTGATTTTCCCCTGGGTTTACTCAGGGTCAAATTCAAAAGTATCGAAGACTGGAGAAATTCCTAATGACTTCTCAGGATTTTAGGCCCTTTCTTTGCTAAATCTCTTAGAGACAACTTCCTGTAGCAACAGAAAAAGTGATTTATTTGTGCTTTCCCTGATTTGAGTATGTCATATTCTTTGAACTCCAGTATTCTAATAACAGCTGTAGGAATCTGTGAAAAAATCAAGTAACAAGCACCTTGGTAAAAATTCCCTCTCTATTGATGTCATTCATTTATTAAATAATTGAGAGGTATTTAAATAATCTCAACAGGTTTTATCAAGATAGCACCAATAAATTCAGTAGTTTTTGTAAAAAGAAGTCCCTAAAGCAATAAAAGTTTACGTCTAACTAAGCTGTCTTAGTCAATTTTCTCTGAAATTCCAGAACACAACAGCAAGAGATCCCAAGAGTGCTTTTTTAGATCTAGATTTAGATTATTTTTTTTAAGTGAAAACTATCCAAAATAAAAAGAGGTCTAGATGGGTACTCAGAGGTACTTGGTTTGGGAAATTCTTGAAACAATTAGCCTATCTATGTTGATCTAGAATAATCCTTAAGCAAAAATGTTAGTGCCTAGCAAAAGTGTCTAGAAGGGTACCATGACAAAAAAAGAAAAAAAAAAAAGAAATTCTGGAGATATTTTTGTCTGTATCTGTTGATACCTGTGATGAGGTCCTGTCCACGGTATTTTTCCTCCAATTTTGCAATGCACTCATGCTTATCTGCAACAGATAACCTTTCCAAAAGGTTCTCTCCTATATATAAAGACTGTCCAGTTACTCACATGCATATTCATTTAACACATCAAAGGCAAGGAGGAAGGATAAATAACCCATGCTTGCCAAAGGCGAGGAGGAGGGATCAATAATCCCTGAAACAGCATCCCTCAGCCCAGAGAGGAGAGGTGATTCTGCCGCATCTGTCCCTCACAGGACTGAGAAACTGCTGTGAGCAACCCCAGAAGGAGGTTTTGCGCCTCTGGTGCAAATAGTGTACAGATGCAATTGATCCAGAGGCTGGCGAAATAGGCAAATGGTTAGGGGACAAGGGGATGGTAACTGCTGGCAGCAGGCAGGCAGATGGGAGGGGTGAGAGTTCGTAAGGTACAGGGCAAATTCACCCTACACGGTACCACACCAACTGTCACACACTCATCACAGGCAGAGGGAGGGTTTGAGAGGAGCTTTAATTATTTTTTTTTTTTAGGAAGCTTATGATTTTTGTTCTTTTTTTAATTTTAAGGCTGGCAGTAAGGAGGTCCTAAAGCAAGATTTTTGACAGGTCAAATATGAATTTACTATAGTGTTACGAAATGGTAACACTGCAACTGCATGTGTTTAAAATAAGTTAAAATTAAGTTATGGGCATCTGTCTTTTCCTATTAAATGCTGATTTTTAAGCCTTTCTCAGGACTAAATCTGGATTTTTTATTACTAGTTTTAAAAACCTCAAATCCCTAATAAGGACTCAGATTAATACTTTTCAAAAGCCATAGCTGCTTTAGTACAAAATATGTCTCACGATTACTTTGGTTTATACACACATATAAATCCTATTGATGTTCATGTATCACTGAATATCCCAAGATAATATTCTAGGATTAAGCTTCAGTATTAATTTTTTTGTGTGTAAATCAGCCTTTCATATAGCATTAGATTTACAGAGGTCCCATTATTTAATTACACTAAAAATTACAGCACCATCCTGCAAGACCAAAAAACATTGATCAATTTTGGTTAGGAATGTGAAACAATATGCAGGTCTGTGTGAGCAGATCCACTAGAATCTGAAGCTGGCCTTGGGAGGTAGAAAAAGAAATACAGGGCTTTGTTTCTGTTGGTGCTCTGTTACTAAATCCTGCCGTTCGGATTTTCATAAGACATTGTACTAGAGCATCCACCAAAGAAGCTCCAGTCTCCTGACCTAATGTCCCTTCCCTTCTCACCCAAGAGGACCTGTTTTCAGTCAGCAGTCTGCCCTCATTTCCACCCCAAGCAGTTGTCTTCTTTTTGTGACTGCAGGGTAAAACTGCAGGTTTTATTGCAGATGAGTTAACACAACAGCCAACTCACAACCCCTCCTTAAAAGCAGAGCAAATCAAATCAACAGATGTGCTACTTCCCTTTTCTTTTTTTTTTTAAAGGTATTTTTACACAGAAATGTGATGGAAGCCTTCAGGCCTAGCTCTTTGGTGTAAAAATACATATGAGTAAGTGACAAATCAAAGTCTTTGGGGAGAGTTCACAACCTTAACCCAGACTTAATCTTTGCAACTGACCTGTAATTGCTTGATTAGAGTCCAATGCATCTGCACCTCTGACAGGATATAAAATAAACATTGGTGGTAATTAGGATAGTTTTCTAACTGCATGCCCTCGCAAGTCTGCAGATAATTAAAACTCAAACAACCTGAAAGTACACATGCTTTCACAGAGATCCTCCGTTCTTTACAGCTTTCTTGAACATATATAGCTGTTCCGTTTGACCTTCCTGCAGTCAGTTGCTTGCCATTTTCCTCGCTTCTGCACCAATACACAATTTCTTCCTCTCTTTGGAAAGTGGTAGGAACCTCTTCTCCAGTTTATGTAGGTTACAGGTTCTCCTCCATTCCACTCCCAGTGTCCAGGATTGACTTGGTCATTCAAGCCTGTGTGAAATCAGTAAGACCAAATCAGTGATGTTTACCATCTCTGGAGCCTGATGCAAACAGAAGCATGTTGTTCTATCCCTTTGTTAAAAAATGCATACAATATTGTGCTGAGAGAAGAAACCCATCTGGAAGAATACAAGTAAAATACAAATTAATATTTCATAAGGCAATTAGTGCCACTGAATAACAGAAAATATACTTTTCCTCATTATTGCCTATCTAAAATGTTTTCTCTCTTTCTATCTGTTGCATGTCTATCACCTCCCAGGTTTCCATATTGATACCTAAGATGCCAAGCAGAACGTTGCATTCAAGTCCGGGCAGCCTCAGATGCCTTCAGATTGCATCTGAAAATAAAACCCTGCAGATCTTTGTAGACCTTATTTACACTGTTGAAAATAACAGCTGTAAAATTAGGTTGTGTTAACTAATACAAACTAAAACACATCTTTTCACTTATTCTCTGAGTTACTAAGACCCACATGGGTGGTATATTTTCAGACATGACCTGTCTTTTTAACTAGAAGAGACCAAGATCAGAAAATTGATGCAATGGTCTTGTAGTCCTTGTTCTTATCAGAGGAGTTTATTTCTCTCAGGTTGGCAGAATTGTGATACCATTAAATATGATCTCAAACTAAGCTAATTTAGTATAGCTAGTAAATCCATCTCAGAAAATTACTAAGAGCTGAAAATTGCAGTTCACAAATGAAAAAAAAAAGAACCTAAAATGTGGACAGTATAGCAGAAACAAGATGGGTTAGAAGAACGCAATAGCACTGGTCCATGAGCTAGGAGGTCAGGAGGTGCAGAGAAGGCCCATCGGAGTTCTTTCCATTTCTTATGAAATGAAAGGTGCATGATAAGAAATAGACAGCTGAATCCAAAATGATGTGATGAAATCTTAAGTTGATCATCTAATTAATTCACAAGGTTTTTGATACAAGACAACACCATTAAATTAGCAATAATGTAAATAATTATTTAAAGTGAAGTTAAAAAAAAAAAGATAAATTAGAGATAAATAAAGTATCAGTCAAAAGAAAGATGAGGTGAACAAAAGAGTAGGAGCTCCACTAGAAATTATTTTCCCAGTTAGTATTAAAATGGGAAAGGTTTCAAGGCAAAACCAACCCAGCAATAAATATGATAAACTCTTCTTTTTGACAAAAACTTTTACAATTAGTCAGGTAAATCACGGCTTTCAGTTTAATGCCTTGCTCTGAAATAATAAAAGCAGCAGAAACTTGTGGACAATGCAACATTTGAAAATTGGGCTGGAACTGCTGTGGCAGTTTCTGCTTTCCAAGGTGCACGGGAACTGTAATCCTGGGAGGGCACAGGCAGCTGATGTACTTGCCTATCCAAAAGGGCTTCCTTCCACTGAAGTCCCACAGCCACTGCATATGTTGTTCATTAGCCACAGTTGCTAGACTTCCCAGGTATCTAGGCTCAAGGAGAGAGGACAGAGTAATTAGCATTCCACAGAGTGACAGACATCTCCCATCGACTTATCAACAAGGGGCACTGATTCTGGTATAAAGCATATAACTGATGTTTCACAGGAAAACCACTACTTACTGGCATGAAAGAATAATTACATGAAGATAAAGTCTTAAAATTCCGGGTTATTTGGAGAGCAGCCAAAGTCCTACTCTGATTTTTCTGACAGAAAAATTAAAACAGCTGGGCAACTGAAAGAAGTGTATAGAGCAAATGTGTACCTCATACTCACAAACTGTGTTTTAAACCATTGACACATCATTGGTACATTCCTTTCCTTCAAATAATAATCTGCCCACACTAAAGTCCAAGCCACCGATTTGGTAGTAGAGCAGACTATATCTTTTTAAAATTATGTTCTGACAAAACTAAAGCTTTGAATAACACAGTTAAAATCTTGGCCATGTTTCAAAACAGAGCTAAGTGCATGTAATGTAGGGGTCTGGCTTAGAGTAGTAGAGAGGTTCAGAGAGGTTCAGGTTCAGGTTGTCTACAATGACTATGCATTTAGTTCAGATCAGAGAGCAGTTGTGGTGTGTATTAACCAGACTATTCCAGAATGAAGCCAGTCCATAAGCTCTGCTCTGCGTTTGTACTTAAAAGTATGCCAACCCCAAAGGTGGACTTGCAAATCCTACCTGCTGAGCGGCCTTGCCACTGTGGAGTCTTCCAACTAGCAGCAAGCATGCAAGCACCAGCAGCTGGCTCGTAAGATATTGAGAGATCAGGCTAAATCCTGAAGCATTAAGAGACAAATGGTTTCCTTCACATTTGCCGGGAACAACCAGTCTTTGGTGGCTTCACTGTCTTATTTATTCACCTTTTCACATGCCTTGATATTATGTCGCCGTTTTACCTTTCACACCTGGTGTTGCCTTCCCTGCAATGCTGAGCCACTGTCATTTCTGTTGTCCCATATTTCTGACTGCCACTCAGTCTAACAGTAATGCCAACCCCTTCAGCCCCTGGAAAATCCTGGGTGATGCTTGATAGGGCCCAAGCAAACAACACTGCTCATCAAAACAGGTTTTAAAAGAGCCAAAAACTTTTCTAGCAGCAGAATACATCAATGGCATTATGATAATTTTGCGGATTTCATGACTGTTGCCAGATAACAGAGACAGAACATTGGTATTGCTCCAAAGAAGGTAAAGACTGTCTTCTTAAAGAGCTGGGACAAGAACCAGACCTCAAGGATGGCATGGCACACTTGAATCCACTATGGAGACCATGACAGATCTTGGGGTGCATACCCACCACCAAGCCTGCTGCCTAGTTAGAGACCCATGCCTGGAGCTCCATTCCTGTTTGCTGCCTTATATCTCTTCTAACAGTACTGATCCTGTGGAAGCCATGTCATAACACCATACAAGAGAGGGAAGCAGGCAAATTTTACATCAGAAGGAATTCACAGTGGTAGCCCACAATATTCTGCACAGTCCCTACTGCACAAAATCTGGACCATTCCTTAACCTGGGCATACAGGGGCATGGTATGAAACAAATTCATTGTAATGCTGACGGGATGCTTCTGCTGCAAAGGCCTCCTTCATTATCCCTGCAGTCAACCAAAGCTTTGCCCTCTGCTCCACTCTTCGCGCTGGGCCTGCGAAGGCCTGCAGGACATCTGAGTGTTAGCCCTTCAGTTGGTGTAATCGTGGCTGCCCTGGACCAACACTGCACAGTAATGCAGATCCCCATCAAGGGCCCCCAAAGTTCAGGGGCTGCCAGAGAACAGAGTGTAGAGGATCTTGTTGACATCTGTGTACACTCTCCTCAGGTAAAGGTGTGACAAGATGGCCTCAGAAACATTGATCATGGCTTTACAAATGGCAGACTGTCCCAGCACAAAGTGGTTAGCAGTTGTCTGGTAGGAGTCAGGATTGTGCACCCACTTATCAGAGAATCTCCTAGATTGGAAAAGGCTTGTAAGATCATCTAGTCCAATCATTAACCTAACACTGACAAGCCTACCACTAAACCATGTCCCTGAGTG
>VZSZ01004030.1:29944-43397 GCA_013398815.1 Ibidorhyncha struthersii
GCACACTTGAATCCACTATGGAGACCATGACAGATCTTGGGGTGCATACCCACCACCAAGCCTGCTGCCTAGTTAGAGACCCATGCCTGGAGCTCCATTACTGTTTGCTGCCTTATATCTCTTCTAACAGTACTGATCCTGTGGAAGCCATGTCATAACACCATACAAGAGAGGGAAGCAGGCAAATTTTACATCAGAAGGAATTCACAGTGGTAGCCCACAATATTCTGCACAGTCCCTACTGCACAAAATCTGGACCATTCCTTAACCTGGGCATACAGGGGCATGGTATGAAACAAATTCATTGTAATGCTGACGGGATGCTTCTGCTGCAAAGGCCTCCTTCATTATCCCTGCAGTCAACCAAAGCTTTGCCCTCTGCTCCACTCTTCGCGCTGGGCCTGCGAAGGCCTGCAGGACATCTGAGTGTTAGCCCTTCAGTTGGTGTAATCGTGGCTGCCCTGGACCAACACTGCACAGTAATGCAGATCCCCATCAAGGGCCCCCAAAGTTCAGGGGCTGCCAGAGAACAGAGTGTAGAGGATCTTGTTGACATCTGTGTACACTCTCCTCAGGTAAAGGTGTGACAAGATGGCCTCAGAAACATTGATCATGGCTTTACAAATGGCAGACTGTCCCAGCACAAAGTGGTTAGCAGTTGTCTGGTAGGAGTCAGGATTGTGCACCCACTTATCAGAGAATCTCCTAGATTGGAAAAGGCTTGTAAGATCATCTAGTCCAATCATTAACCTAACACTGACAAGCCTACCACTAAACCATGTCCCTGAGTGCTATACCTACATGACCCTTAAGTACCTCCAGGGATGGGGACTCCACCACTGTCCTGGGTAACACGTTCCAATGCCTGATGACCCTTTCAGTAAAGAAATTCTTCCTAATATCCAATCTAAACTTCCCTTGACGCAACATGAAGCCATTTCCTCTTGTTCTACCACCTGTTACTTGACAGAACAGGTCAACTCCCACCTCTCTGCAACCTCCTTTCAGATAGTTGTAGAGAGTGATAAGGTCTCCCCTCAGCCTCCTTTTCTCCAGGCTAAACAGCCCCAGTTCCCTCAGCTGCTCCTCATAAGACGTGCTCCAGACCCCTTACCAGTTTCATTGCCCTTCTTTGGACATGCTCCAGCACCTCAATGTCCTTGTGGTGAGGGGGCCAAAACTGAACACAGTACTTAAGATGAGGCCTCACCAGTGCCGAGTACAGGGGTAAAATCCCTCCCTGGTCCTACTGGCTACACTATTCCTGATACAGGCCAGGATGCTGTTGGCCTTCTTGGCCACCTGGGCACACTGCTGGCTCACGTTCAGCCAGCTATCAATCAACACCCCCAGGTCCCTCTCTGCTGAGCAGCTTCCCAGCCACTCCTCCCCAAGCCTGTAGCGTTCGTGGGGGTTGTTGTGGCCAAAGTGTAAGACCTGGCATTTATTGAAACTCATACAGTTTGCCTTGGCCCATTGATCTAGTCTGTCTAAATCCCTCTGCAGAACCTCCCTACCCTCAGGCAGATCAACACTTATGGTACACAGGCTCCTAAAACTTCACCCAGTGAAGCTCCCAGCAGAGGCTCTGACTGTGCTTCTCATCACGGTAAAGTTTCGTGCACGGTGTTTGTGCCTGTGTGTCACCAGGGTGACATGCTTCCACAGCTCTGCGCTCACCTAGCAGGCACTGAATCTGCAGTGAACCAGGAGCAAAGCTGTTACACTGAAAAAGCTCTTGGAAAGTTTTGTACTCCATCTTCTTCCTCAGACAAAAGGTCCGGGAAAGCAGGTTCAGTTAATTCAGGGTGTCCTCCTGGGGCAACTGATTCAGCGGCAGGATGCCATTCCCCCTTACAGTGACAGTGGTTGGCCAGTGACCAAACCTGGGTCTCAGGAGAGATTTGGGCAGCATTTTTTGTGTTATCAGTACTAGACAAGCAAGAACAAAAATACAGCATTTTGTCTGGCTTCTGGTTAAGGACGATCAAAGCCCTGGAACTAAGTCATTTGGTTTAAGTGAGCATGGCTTACTCCTGTTGTTTCAATTGTTTTAGAAAATGTGAAAACAAAAAGCATCAATGTGTATCAGTAACTGCTATATCATTTATGACATACAGGGATGGCCTGAGCAATAACACTTCCAGACTTTTGCTTCAATCTAAGTACCAGGGAGAGACTTCAGCGCTGTGAGAGGAAAGCACTGCAATAATTATAACGTTATCTAATCTTTTCTCTGTAGGAGTACTTTCTAAATACAGCCAGAGAAACACACATGACTGAAGAGAGAACAACGGTTCTAATTGTTACACCTAGGCAGGGGTTTCGATGTATTGTAGGGAAATGAGAACAGTCCTGAAGGACCATACCACTTACGGTAATATTGCTAACTGTACCTCTAGGCAGAGCACCAGACACAGGAAATGACAAGATAATGTTATTTATGGACTTATGTAAATCTAACACTTCCTAATTTAAATGACTCTAGAGAAGGGGTCATAATGCCTTATTGAAAAACAAACAAAAAAAACCAAACAAACCAAACCACACATCACTGATTTCTGTGCTAAATAAGTCCATTTGGAATTATTCCCACGTGCTTTAAAATTTTTGCTATCGGGTCAAGAGCATGCTTCATCTCAGAGTAGTTGCCCAGCTAAGGAAATATTTTGGGTAGCCATTGACCTTGAAGTATTACATGCCAAACACTGTAGCACAAAGACTTTGCTGATTTTAAAATTAAATTATCCAATACATTTAAAGGAGCTTCGTACCATCCTGATAAATTTAACTTCAGCAAAATCACACTTGACTAGCTGTTAAGGTCTCTGTAGCACAGAAGGACATTTAATTTGAACTTCTGTAGTAAATCCATGTCCTATACTGACAGTTAAGGGGGAGAGTGACTGAGAGGCTCTGCTTACCCCAGGCTTTTGTTTGATCACCTAGGGAGTAATCCTGGTGCCTTGAAAATAGGTGTCTAGTGTTGCTTACGACACCTCACTGTATTCAAAACATTCAGATGAGGCTGGCAGACGTGACGCAGAGCTCACAGGAGGCCTGCACTTCCCAGAGTGGCCACTGAAAGTCAGACGAGATACTCTGTGCCTTTAAAATGACTCTAGGTACCTGACTTTCTGTGCTGGAGTCACTAGCAATAATGTAAGTTAAATCAGTCCCTTACAGAACTAGCAGAGCATCAGGAGAGGAGGGCAGCAGGGTCCATCCTGCTTTGCTCTAGGCAGCACTGAGCCATCATGGAGGATCTAACTGGTTATTTCAGATGTGCTTCTGCCTGTGATTCCCAAGGACTGAGACCACATGCTGCTAATATACAAAAACTGGATAAAATAACAGCCCCCGCCTTACAAAGCTGGCAGTGAAGGATCTAAAATGTGACAATATTTAGGTTTTAATTAAATGTTCAGGTTCAAGAAGATGAAAGTATAATCTGACTAACAGAGCAAAAAGTGCAACTATGAGTTCCGTCTATCCAGTGGGGAGTCCCTTCAGTGGCCGCAGTGAAGCCATCTCACATGCGATTGGGCCCAGCTGCACTGACCCTTGGGGAGGACATGTTACTATAGGATAAACAAGAACTGTAACATAAATCACTAAAATTGCTGCTAAATCAGGCTCCTGTGGGATCATTCAGCCGTAATATCCCCCAGATGCTTCTCTTCATGTTGCCAAAGGCCTCTTCATGCATACAAAACAAAGCTTTTTGGGGGGAAAGAACTCGAGTTCTCTTGGGAAAGAAACACGTTCTTAAACCACCTTTCTCTCCAGTGTATTGGAGGAGGGTTAGAAATGGTGCAAGATTTTCACAGCAATTAGCTGAGAAGTTTTGCACCCACACTATCACCATGCCTTACAGCAACTGACATCAAGACAAACACATTTTTGTGTCTGCTTCTACCCCTACACATGGAAAATGAAGGATAAGTTGATATGCTACCTGCTACAAATGGATGCAATATATATCAAAGCTCATTAGAAGCCCATATAGGTTTTCATAAGCCCATGTGCGTATAGTTATGTCCAGACAGCAATTGCTTCTGCAATAAATTGATAGCATTGCTTTGATGGAATAACTTGGTCTTAAGTCCATCATCTCAGGATAACAGTGTTTTCTTTAAGAGGTTAGGAGGTTGGTTAGTTGGAGACTGTTACTGAAACAACTTTGACAATGCTTATGCTTTTTTCCTATTCTATATAATAGAAAAAGTGTAGCAAGAAAATTGAATAGAAGTTTAAAATAATGCCACTTTTTTAGTAATAAAATTGATTCTTATTTTTCAGTGAAATTGGCTGATTTACTGAAAGTCAATTCCAATCTTTTCATTTATTGTCTAATGTTTGTTTGATCTATTAAAAAACTGAGGAGGGTCCCCCGTGCTGATTTTATTTGCTTGTTGGAAATATCAGCTATTTAAATGTCAACAGTAAAAGTATTAATAACAGAAATACCACAATTGGTGGTAATGGTGATTGCCATCAGGGAGCTGGGCAAAAGCACACAGTAAAAATTATTGTTATCTTCTTGTATCACTTTTAAGTGTGTGCCTGGTGTCGTACTTTTGTAAATCAGTTCCAGATGGAGGCCAGGAGAACTCCATTTACCAGGATAAAGCTTCTTTCAGCTGTGGTAGTCTGACATTAACTGAATCATCACTGCCCTGGGATTCATTTTCTTGTGAATTCAGTGGTACGCCTTGACTTTTTGTGTAGGTGTTTAACACTGTCATTAATTTACTGTTATTCAGTTTAACTTCTACATTGCACACTATAGCCTTCAGCAAGAAATTACCACCTACAAATAATATGGGTCACCAGGAGCACAGTCTTTTATGAAATGGGGAACGCCTCCCAGCAGTGACATACCTTCCTAAGGGATCAACTGCATGGTGAAGCCTTCAGAAAAAAAAAATTAGAATATTTGCAATTTACAGCTGTGTTTGGATAAGTAACAAAGTAAAAGCAGATGATAAAATTTCAGCTCCTGAAATGGTTTTCTAAGTAAATCTATTAACAATGTGAAATTTGTGGCGAGCTCACAAGAGAAGGTTACATTTACATTTTAGGAAAGAGTAAATTCCATCAGCTAGGAGGTATTAGAAGTAAGACTTCCCTTTTGTGTGTTACCAAGACAACATAATCTGGCTTAACTGACGGAATGAATCAAGGTTAGTTATGCGTGCTTGTCCATGTTTCAAGTTTCCTGCATATCCTTCAACCACTTGTTGAATAAATTCTGTTTCTTTGATCTCCAACCCTTCCTTGTTTCCATTTTCACTTCATGGAGAAATGTAGAGGTCTGTTAAAGCCCCTCCTGTTGTTCAACTTGGTCTTCAGCCTGGTGCTAGCAGTTCAAGACAAGGTACAGAACATGCATGAACCCAGGGCATGGTCCATGTTATCATGGCTGGCTTTTCCTGCAGTCCTAAGCTGTTACTCCTAAAACTAAAATCGCAAAGCAGGCCTCCAAAGAGTAAGATTGGCGCATTTTCTAATTGTCTCCTACTTTGGGACAACTATTATTATTGTTATTGTTGCTGCTGTTGTTGTTGTTAATATTACCATTGTTATGCTTTTATTTATCCTTAAAAGTCAGATATTTATTGCCAAATTGAATGTGAAAGATTTCCAGTAGTTGCAGAGTCTGAAGAGTTGCATCTACAGAAGAATGTAGTGAGGCACACAGGAGCTGGCAATTTGTACTGTTGCTATATCAAGTGAAGGTAAAGCCAAGGAAGTGGTGGGCCAGAGAGCATGAAAGACTGAGTCTTTGCTCTATTTCTCTTCTCCCAGACCAACTCTCCCATTAGGAAAACATCCTCACTGCTGATGGACAATTTCAGGAATTCATGTTGTGAATAAGGTAGCATCAGCACCTGAAACATTATGAGACTAATAATATTTCTATCCTCCACGGGGTGTGAATCTCAGGGCTTGTTCTCTTTTTAGGGGGATCTGTGCAGCACAGCTGAAGTGGGTCTTGTCCGAATGAACTTGGCCCTCGAGAGCAGCGTTCAGCTCAGGGCAACAGCAGTGCACAGCAAACACATTCACTTGGAAAAGTTTCTTACTGTTCTCTGCAAGCCCGAGCAGCAGTGTTCCAGGTAACCTTGTGATTCACCACCAGGAAGTAGCAGCTGCCCTTGTGATGACTCCATCCAGAGGGACATTTCTTCCTGCTTGCCTCCTAAAATAAAAAAAAGAAAAGGCAAAACAGACTCCTGCTTACAGTGATGTAAGTCTGTGCACTAATAACTAGACTGAAGGCTGGTGGTGCTGCTGCTTATGGCCTCTCCAGAATCAAATGGAACATGAACTTTGGTGTGTATCAATAAAGCTACAGCGTTGCTTAAAAGATGCAAAGAAACAAATGGCTGCAGGAGGACCCTACAATTTATAGTGAGTAGCTTTAAAAGTGACACAGGGTTTCAGTTCCAAAAACCCTCTTAAAAGACCGTATTAGTTTGGACACCATTTTCTGTCTCCTGCAGTCTGTGTAGGGAATGCAGCACAACAAAATTCAGCATGACATCTTACATGGCATGGGGAATGTATGTTTACAGAACACCTAACTGAGCTAATTTTACTAACTCCCACTCATTCTCTCACAGACTTCATGTGCTGACTGCCTCATGCCCACATCCCCAAAAGCACCAAGATATAAGTGCTCATGTGGTTTGTCCAGGAGCAGCTGTGGGTGACAGAGACAAAAGGCAGCCCCAGAAATCAAGCCCTTATCATGTCTCTGGGAATCTTTTTTTCTGGTGACAGCAAACCTGACTCTGGACAACTCTTTTATTCCATGTGTAAGTCAATAGTTGTTACAGGAAGGTCCTTTCCTTGAGAATCTCGGCCATCATAGACTCCACACTCTGATTTAGATGCATACTCATGGTGACATTTTACCTTGCCTTGGGAATTCCAGAATTTCCATATTATCCCATCACACTGAAATAACCTTTGAGTGCTTTCTTCATAATGCAAGAGCCCCTTTAAATCTGGTGTACAGGCCTTTGGAAAAGAGTAAAAGTCCTGGAAAGAAAAATGTCTTTTGAACATTTGAAGGAAAATAATTACACACAACAAACAAGCTACATGAAGCAGATTAAACAGGTCTTATATTAAAACTTTATGACAGGAAAACTCTTCAAGGACTGAGTTCTTAATTTATCTGTGTATTGGTTAAACTCAGCTTTGGAGTAGGAAGGGTTAGGCTGCGGATCTCAGAGGTGCTAAATTGTTTTGGAAAACAGCATGACTGAAAACAGATGGTGAAAATGTCTATGAGACAAAAGGTTTCCTACCTGATGTCCTGAGCTTGGTTCAGATGCCAATTCTGCCTTATCAGCTTGTGGGATTTCAGTCTTCTTAGAGGAGAGGACATTTATCTGTGGTGGTGCTTGGTTAATTACTGACACTTGAGCCTTCTTGTTTGCTTTAGCCAATGAGGTGTCATCCTCAATTTTGAGCGATACCATCCCGTGATACTTCGTTTTACAATATCACACACACACAAGCAGAACAGAGGGAAGAGATGGGGTTAGTACATACAAGCAACTCTTAAGTAAACTCCACAAAAAAAAAAAAAGGCATTATAATACAAATTGTTGCAAATCAAGGGGAAGTGACATCAAAGAAAAAGAAAGATCTATAGAAAAATATACTATTGGTCATAATGTATTATTAACAGTGGTAAAGCCTGGAAAGAACAGAATCAGAAAAAAATAACAGAAATGTCTGATCGATACTCATAATGTTCTTACTTTGAAAACCACATCAGTTCCATTTCTAAATACAGATGAAGGAGGAACCTGAAAAAAGTAGAACAGCAGAATGAGATGGGCAATTCACACATTATAGGAATAAAAAAACTTTATGCAAGATTTACTACAAGTTCTATGTAACAAATCAAGCAGAACATATCTTGGATTTAGTTCTTTCTATTTCAGAATGGAAACTGATCACCTCTGAAAACAGCCATTAAAAATCACAAAAGTGTGTTTATAAACAGATTCCGTTAACTTGTAAGATCACAACAGCAGAATGTTACTAAACCACCTAGCTAAACCAATGTAGCTTAAGCAAGAAAAGCAATGGACAAGTTTTAATTAATTGTTCTCTATTTAAGCCGACAGTATTTTCAGCTTTGCAACTTTAAGAGCAGATGCACAGCTTCTATACGTTGGCCTGTCTCCAGTGACTTCCTTCTTCTAGCTGCCCCATAATTTGGACAAGATTAGAAACTGCATAATTGCTGAAGTTGATGCATGTTTCCTCCCCCAGCCCTGTTTTTCTTCCCCTCTTGCATACAGGGATCTTCAAAATCAGGAATTCTTTTAAAAATTTTTTCTTCTCCCCAGGTCTGACTCAAAGCAAACTCAGGTAGTTTATGGTTATTGTATGGTCAGGTAGGATCACTACAAAAATATGACAACTGCAATGAAGATATCAAATCCCAATGAATTCGCAAATCAGTCCATCACTGCACTGCAGAAGTGTCTTACTATTCTGCCATTTCCAATCACTGTCAGCCTGGTCCTTGACTGATTTGCCAAGCTGTGTTCCTGCCGCGGGTCCTCTCCATGCTCTCCCATCCCTTTGGTAGGAGGCGGTGGGATCCTTTCCANCCAGAAGTCATGCTTGCTTTGGCCAGAAGAATGGGAATAGCTGCACTGACCTGAAAGCATGAAAAATGGCAGATGGTCAGTTCTAACTGCATGAGCAGATAACTGGTCACGTTGACATGGGCACATAAACAGCTTGTCATTAAAAGTTGGATGATTCTTTCACTTGGTGTGGTTGATTTGCTGTTTGTTCAGTCACCCCCATTTGTGGGGTTTACTATGACTATGACTGCAGCTACTACCTGTGTATTTATGTTTTTATATATAATGCATCTGTCTACCCACAGATCAGAATTTCAGCCAAGCATCTGCTGACAATACCTGCATAGATTGGGGGTTGGAGTGCTGGTTTTTTGGTCGTGGATAGACAGGTATCTTTAAGTAACATTAGTGACACTTCCATCATGCCCAGACAATTTTCAGAAATCCAGGACGCTATTGTTCCTACAGACTAGTTGTGTCAATTAACTCCTGATTTACGTTATGAATGTTAAAGAGAAAACAAATCTGAATTTTTAAAAGGAATTTTTGTAAAATTAAGCCTAACTCATTGTAATGCAGGTATTTAAAATATTGTTTCACTAAGCACCAGAAGAAAAAACACTCTTCAGGTTTCAGAGGACTCAGCTGCTTTGCTAGTTATTTGTATTTTTCTGCAGTTGCTTCTTTTTTTTTGGTGTGATTTTAGGCACCCCACGTTTGATCACTGAAAAACACAACAAAAACACAGACATAAAAGCCTAAACTCACTGCTGTGTGCTGTAATGTTGTGAACTGTATTTGTTAAGCATTAGAAAATGTATTTCTAAGAGCTGGGCTTAGTTGTTGGATTTTGTTTTTGAGAGGAAAATAAATCTTTTTCAGAGGTGTATAACAACTGCTATACAAAAACTGCGAAGAAAATTCTAATGGACCTAAAAACGTTTTTTTCCCACTTATATAAATGAGAACTGAACTCGTGTTGTTATGAAAAGTGGTTTCTTGCCTTGAACCCTTCTCATTTTGTACTTGTTGCTTTCTCCATGCTGTGCTTCCTAAGAGGATGAATATGACTGTGTGAGAGTATAAAGGGTCTGCAACTGTCAAGCCTGTTTTCTCTGAAAAGAAATTAAGCATTTTGATCTGAAGGTGAGTGTTAGGAACAACTTGTGGTTGAAAATAAGCAGCTACTCAGCCAAGATTGTCCCACCTTCTTAATGATGAAGATCAAAAGAGAATACCTCCTTTTGAGTCCAAAATTTTCACTACAGCTTTTGTCCGGGTGCCAAGAACAGCATTCACAGGGGAGTTCAGAACTACTTCAAAGACTTCATCATCTTCCTCTAATCCATCATAGGTAATTGCTATATTCCACGTCTTGGTTGACATTCCTAACAGAAATAAACATTTTAATTATTCTTTAAGTGCTATTTCAATCAATCAGGATGTCAAAGAAATATATTAATTAACCTGTCTGCAGCTAGAATGGAGTAGCTGGTGTATGCTATTGTGCTCCTATCAACCAACTGGCCTCCTGCTGTTCCCCCAAATAACACTAAGTTCGAATTCGTTCCTGGGCAATGATAACTCAGTTCAAGTGCATACATTGTAACAAAACGCTGCTGTAGATGTGGGAAATGACACTGCAATACCAGATTTCAGACTTCCATTGCAATTTTCAAAAGAAAATTTATTATGTGTTTTTTATCTTGACAGCTTAATTTTAAAGATGGAACAGTTATTTAAAATACCTGCAAATGGATCAAAGACTATGTTAGATTCAAGTACAACCTTTTGGGCAGATTTTATAGTTGGTTACAAAATTTTTACTTCATTGCTTGCCTTTACTGTGTAACTTCAGTCTTGCATTATAGGAATGAGAAAAGATCATTCCAAGATAAAGGACTAGGCTGGTTATTCCCCTACAAAATTTGTCAGGGAAAAAGTCAGAGGCAGCAGGACAGAAACAGATCTCAACGTACACATTGCTGTCAACAAAACATTTTGGGAACTGTTTCTGCATCACAAAGTCAGTGTTAACGTCCAAAATGAATATCAAAGATACATGTTCAACATTGTCAAAAAAATACTTATATCCTTATTACACTTCACATAACCTCTATTTCCTTGCTCCTTTCCAGTATGAATCCTCTAGCGAAGAGAAGCTGTCACTACAAACAGAGCCATAAACTTGGATGGGGTCCTCTTCTGCTCCTTTTCACAATACGATTTATTGATTTCAGTCTAATGTGCCAATCAGTCCAGTCAATTAGCATAGCTGAGGCTTGCTTTTAAAATAAACATATCTGCCTTAGTAAATAATTAATAAATACTACTAATTAACACATATCAAACATCTTGAATTTAGAACTAAGAAACTAATGCCTTGAATTTAATAATTTGGAGGGTCCTTCCCTAAGGTTAAGCCTAAGCAAGGGACTTTTGAAGAGAGCCACACAAAAAAGACTGTGAGGGAGCTCAGCTGGCTTAACTGAGAAGCTGGCCAGAAAGGGGGAACAGTGTACATCTCTTCTGTCCATATTCACAGTTAATTTTCACGTGGCTTACCACCATATTCAGAAAGACAATAGCAGTAACGCCAAACTCTCCCACGCTTGGAGAATCCGCATGGAGCAGCAGAAAAGGAAAATCCTAGTAAAGGGCCCTGCACTAAAAATGTCTTTGCAACGATCTCTAGCCATTTCAGTCCAGAGGCTGGTAAGCTTGACTGCATAGTACATTAGAGGAAAGAGAGCTGGAATCCTGGGCAGCACAGTAGGAAGGACTTTGTACGCTGATCTCTCAAATCTTTCTTCCATCTTCTAATATAAAACTAAAGAAAAAAAAATCTAATGCAAGACAAAGGGTCTCAGAGAGTGGCTCATTGGTTTCAGAGTTCCATGTGTGTTCCAGAAACACTGGAAATTAGGGCAAATTTCCACCTTTCCAGCCAGTCGTTTGGTTGGGTTTTTTTACTGCTGTCTGCTGAGTGTCCTCCCTTATCCACCTCTGAAAACTAACCAGCAGTTGCTCATTCTACACCTTTACATAAAATTTATCTTCTTCAAGATGGGCTGTAGTGGCACATTTCCAGAAGAATCAGATTTGTGACTCTAACTGAACTTAGAGCTACAATTTTTCCTGTGGGGTAGCCGAACAAAGCCGGGGTATATATGAGTGCATCCACCACGGGATGCAGTGCTACATAGTCTCTGTAGCATGCAATGGCTTTTTTTTTTTTTTTAAAAGAAAAAAAAGCCTAAGTCCTAAAGTAAAAATCCCCAGGCTTTGGCTGGAACTGACTTTCTATATTCCTGATATCTGTTTTTCAAATGCAGGTAAGGATCTAGACTAATTTTTGCCATCAAATACATGCCATTCATTTCACCCTTTTGCAAATGATATATTTTGTGCCCTCTGTAGTCGCTGTGACTTTCTGCCATTGAAATCTTACAGCTAGCAGTCTTGGGACAACCTCTGCTGACATTGCAGGCAACATCCTGGGAGGCCTCTGCGGACCCTATTTTCTAAACTCAAAATAAATCCTATGCCAATAGGATATGTTCCAAAAATACTCAGACTTGCATATGCAAAGGGAGTGATTATGATAACAAATGGGTTTTCATTCCCAGAAAATCTATTTAAATAGGTAAACCCAATTTTTTCAGGTGAAGCTGAATTTCTGAATGGTAAATTGCGAAACTCTCACCTGGACTGTTTTTTCTCTAGACCCAGGGAGATACCCAAAGTATAACAATATTAAATTGTGCAGAACAGAGGAAGCTTTTTTTCAGTATCTTCACATTTGTATTCATTTTTGCTATTGATTCTCCCCCAGCAAAAACAAGAAAAAAGTCAAGCTCCTTTTCTTAATACAGTTATTACCATTTCTTGCTATTTATAGCCTCACACAAGATCAGACTGCTGATATGATTACAGTGCAAGCAGAGATGAGGTCTGACAATTTTCAGGTTCTTTTGCACCTTTCTGGTCTTGGACACCTTGCATAACTTAAGTTGTACTTGATTTTGTCTAAATTTGACCAGTGTCCTGGTCAAATCTTTCTTTAAAGCATCTCACAGCTCAGCGTGAGTCCTCCCCAGCCTAGCTGTGAGATTAGGAGACATCATTTCAGCACTTTTGATATTTTAACTGATGTAAAGGGACCATATACCATCTCACCCTAAGTAATAAGGATACTAACTCACAAAGGAAGACCAATGCACTTCCGAAAAAAGAGCCCAAATGTCTTTAATCCTATTCAGCTCCTTTAGCTACAGATACATAATAGGTTTTACTCTCCAAAGTGAGAGTTAACACTTTCAAAAATCAGTCAATTAATTTTAAAATTTTTCACTGCACTGGTTCATACCTGGGTCAAACTGTACAAGCTTGGAGGGAGTCACTGTAAAGTCCTTTCCCAACATAGCAGATATTTCGTTGACCTGAGAAGAAATCAAACAGTAAATGCCGTGCTGTGACGTGTTTCACCAAACTGCCGCATTCTGCTGTGTGCTGAAGCTACAGTGTGCCTCTCCATGGAGTCTCAAAAAGACATGCCAACCCATACACGTGCTTAAGCGAAAAAAAAAAAAAAGGCCTAAAAAATAAACCTTGTGATATGCAATTTTCATTCTGTCCTTGCTCATGGTTTAAATCTCAGAGTCAAAAAAAAATTTGCTTTTTCCCCCTTGTCCCCTCTCAAATTGCTACTTGACAGCATCAGATAACACTGCTGTTCACCGTGCCTGGGGACGCAGCCATATCTGGCTCCTGGGCAGGCACATCATGGCATCCTGAAAGAGCAGCAGCAGCCTGGCCACGACTGCTCA
>VZSZ01004030.1:45624-62861 GCA_013398815.1 Ibidorhyncha struthersii
AAATTCCCAGTTCCCCGTTGTTCTGAGATCCAGTGCATCTAACAGATAAATTCTCTGAAATTCCTATTTTCCATACAAAAAGAGGCTTCTTTTTGCTCTCTTCGTAAAGCTCTGACGTTCCGCATTGCTATTTATATACAAAGAACCCACACTTTCCTACCAGCAGTGGCAGCGTTTTGATGCTGGTTTTACTCACCGGTGCACCTGTGAGCCGGCACAGGGCAGCTGGGACTGCCCTGGGACGCACTGGGAGCAGGGGAGGGGGCGGTGGGGGTATAGGGGGGTGCTGGCTGTGCAGATGTGTTTGTGTTTGTATGTGGGGACATCTTTTGGCACAGCGCATAACTGCGAAAACACTGTCACTGCTGGGTCCCTGTCCTCCCTCCAGCGTGTGGGGCAGCAGTCTGCCCCTTTTCGCTTGCCACCATCTGTGGTTTGCCAGCTTATCCCAGGAAAACAGTGTTAAGTTATTTTTCTTGGTTACTTCAGATTAAATAAATCAGTTAACACTCTGCCCTTTTTTCAGAAATAGAGAAACATTGCCTGTGCCAGAGAGCTACTCCCACTTTTGGCCTTCTGTTGTCAAAGCACAGTTCAGATGATACCCCAGTCTCTAATTTTTGTACATTAGGCTTATCATATCACAAGGAAATTTTGATAATATGCCTTGTATAAATTTTGTTAGTGGGTGACAAAGAACATGCTGCGTGCCCTCCACCTTCTTTCATTGCGCTTTTGCAAAAGTGTGGCTCGCATAGGTTTTACTGCTTGAGAGCATCCCCTCCATTGTGATCTCAAGCTTGTGAAAAAAGCACTGCTGTCAGCACAGGGCAAGAGTGACCTCCAGCTGCAGGACCATGTACATGAAGCGACAGTCCCATCCCTCAGCACCCAGTATCTCAGGTCTCCAAATACCCAACTCCCACTTAGAGCACATTACATTATGTTTTTATGTGAAGCCCCAAAGACCCTTGAGAGCTGTTTGCCAGTTTGACCTGGAGCTAGCCCTTTGAGGGGAAGGAACTTTCTCTACTCTTCAACTAAAGAAATGGCAGTTTAAGCCATAGCTATGTTTACGTCTGCACAGCTTCAAGCCCAGCACGGGTTCATTTGCCCCAGGGGATGGCACACACAGTGCACTACAGCAAGCACTACCAAGGGTCCTGGTTACCTTTGGGGCACCACGGAGTTTCCACTGGCATCTGTGACTTGAAACTCCAAGTTGTCCGAATTCACCTCCTGTGATGGATTGATGACATAAAGTATGATTTTGCTATTCAAATCCTTTTGGCTAAACCCTTCCTGAATAAATCCACCTGGGAAAGAACGAAAACATTCAGGTGGATCAAAACCATATAGCTCATATACACTGTTTTCCATTTTTATTTTTCTTGAACACTTGGAAAATTTGAACTTACAGAAACCAGGTTTTATAGCTAAGCAGGAACATCCCAGCTCGTTATAAGCCCCAGCCAATTTCTTCCCCTGCGACCTGTTTATCAAATGGCCAAGTTCAATATTCATCTTTTTTTTTCTTGACACAAAAAACAGTTTCTCAACGGCAGCTATTAACAATCATCTCAAACTCTTTGAGGATTCATCATGAACATGAGACTCAGGTTTTAGTATAAAAACCTTCTTACTATATTCAAAGCTTGCTCAAAGTTTGCTAAGAAATTTTGGGTTCCTCTATCAAGCAAACATTAACAGGATAGGTTTTGGAATCTGGTCTGGTATGTCCCAAAATACAGAGACTGCAGAAGACAGTACCTGTTGTTATATTTTCCAGGTAGCCATAATGAGGACCTCGTAAAATCTTAAAAAATATTTTGTCATCTTCTGTATTGGGGTCAGATGCTTTCAGGGACCTGGCAGTAATATAGATCCCATAATTGCCATTCTTCAGCAGTTCCACATCAGAAAAACAACGGAGATGGATGATTTTTGGTGCCACTTTGTCCAAATGATCCACCTACACCAAAGTTAGACAAACATATATTCATTTTACAGCATCAGGGTATTCTTCGTCCTTCTTTTGCTAAAAAGACAGTAGCCTGCTCAGGGTGGTGATAGCCACTTTAACTCGCAGTCTGCTCCAGAAGAAGTCTGATCTCCAGTTAAGTACTATTTCCCATGAGTGGTTTCCAGGCCCAGATTGCCCAGTTGCTTGCTGCATGCAGTGGGATACAGCACACAGTGGGGAGGGCAACATAAATTCTGTGTACCGCTGCCCTGTTGCCCCACACTCCGCATAGCCCTTCTCCTTTTTGATGTACTTTTCTTACAGCAAATGAAAACCCCAGCAAAGGTTTCTCTCACCACTGTTTTACAATAACAAGCATGGAAACATAAGGATTATGGTAATCACAGTCATAGACCTGACCAGTAGTTATCCTCGAATCTGTGCCACCTTTCACAACTTCTGATGAATCTTCTACCATCCAGCAAGGGTGGTTGCTGTTTCCATATCTCATTTTCTGTAGAAACGGCACTCCTCGCTCATCATATAACTTCAAATTTTGTCATTAGGAAAAGTTAGGAGCCTCTTTTAGTATCAGTGTTTTGAAACATACATAATTTTGACATACAATGCAACTAGGCCTACTCTGCATACTGAAACATTCCAGAGAGAAACATACAAGAAGTCATAGCAAAGGTGTCTGAGCCCATGACACAGTGGGAAGAACTTGAAAATGAGGGAAATGGGAAGTGAATAGAAAGATCGTAGTAAAGGAAGGAAGAATCAGAGCAGGCATCTGGCAAAGACTCCCAGAAGGAAGACAGGCTGTCCAGTTGTGGGAGGGAACTGGCTGTAATTCAAGATTCCTGTGACATGAAGATCAGCAGTCATCCCAGTATCCCACACATGCAAATCACTGGGTCAGGTACCAAGTGGGAAAGCTGAGCAGCAGGATGTTCATTCCTCCCCATACTGGTCTCAACATTAGGGTTGAGATTTCTACGTAAAAAATTTTAGCAAGGATAACTGCTTAAGTATATACTTGCTTATATTTATATTAGCAGGATGTTTTTCTTCCCTTAAATGCAGTCTCTCTCTTTGCACTCTATAAAATTCTTTGCCTGAGTAATGTGTTGTGGCAAGTAGTTAATTCTCTGGGTTAATTATTCATGGAACACAGAAGGCAAGTATTTTAGCTGATAAATACCTCAGTGAAATCACAAACTGCGGCAAGCACCAGTTCTCATCAAAATTACTACATTTTCCACCTTTCCACCTATCATGCTATATATCTCTTTTAAGTAGGCCTGTGGTCACACTTGCCTGAATGGTGAATGCCACTGGCTCGTTCTGCACCCTGCCATTCACGATGAAGCCTTGATTAGTCCTATCTGTTGCAACAAATGTAAATCTGTCAATCTGGGAATCCCCACCATCATGCTTGTACGCAACATCCCCGTTGTCCACATCTTGCTGGGTGAAATTGTACTGCAGTAGCACAGCCCCTCGATAATATAGATGACCGTACTGGGGGAGCTGAGCCAAGAGGAAGGCAAGGTTTTCTTTGGCAGTGTCTGGGTCTGAAAGCTGCAGGACATCAGGAGAAAGGAGTGCCATAGCGCCTTTCACTAATCTTAACCCCGTGTTCCTAGATAGTGTGGGCAAAGCTTGGTCGACTGCCTCCAAGGAGATCATGAATGTTCCATGCTTAGTCCTCAGTCCATTGCTGATGATGAATCTGGCAAAGAGAGGCAAGGTAGTCTTCAGCATGTGTTCTGGGTTCACCATGTACTGAAATGAAATGATAATGCACACCTTTACTACAGGACTTGCCTGTGTTGATACTGCAAAAGTATCAGAGCTGGTTTGAACTCAAACCTGGGCTGTGGGTAGGGTGGATGTGTAACTTAAAAAACCTGAAAACAGATGGCTGGGTGTATGGCAAGAGTTACAATGCATCTGCAGGAATCTGACTAGAGGCCAGAAGAATGACTTTAAGGATGTACCCATCAGTCTCAGCAGTCATAACAGAGCTGATCTAATCTCCTAGCTTGGATATAGATGGAGCAGATCTAAAATGACAGGCTGGCTGGGTGGCTTATTGCACCCTCTGGCATATATATAGGGGTTTGTACACATCCTTAAGTGTATCTTCACTTGGTTACCTGGTAGTGGCAACTGCCAGTGAAAGTGCTGGCTTTGCCTACAACTTACAGAAAAAAGTGTAAAGTGCATGGTCTGCCTGGACAATGTTTTTTTTCTGTTTGCTGTTACAAGCCTTTTGTACCCAATAGTCCCAAAACTATCTAAAAAATCAGGCTGGAAAAAGATCCATCTTCATGTCACTTTACGGGTTTGTTTAGGCACTAACTGTATCTGTAAATTTCTGTATATTCAGCGGAAGTGATTTATGCTTCTTCACAAAACTTAAGTAAGATTTCACTGAAATACTAAGATTCTGTGGGAGATATTGAACAGATGGTAATTTTAAAAATGTAGATGTCCATACCATGTATTTATCAAAAGGTCAGATCTACAAAGTTCTTATTCCAGGCTAGGAATTTCTATTAATAGCAGCACATTTTCTTATAGTTCTCTCCCAAGAAATAATATTTCTTTAGATATACTAAAGATTTGATTATGCTCTACAGTTAACTTTTCTTTCCTAAACAAGAGAAAGAGAAAGGTGCCCAAGACTGGATAGAAAATCTATTGGAAGCATACCAGCTGGGTATGGGCTTTTGCCATACAAACAACAGCATGTTCTGCAGAAATTTATTATCAAATTTAGTAGTGGATAAAAATAAAAAGACAACCTATCTTTTAGCCTTCAAAATTCATCCTAGCTTTCATTGCCAAGATTATTACTTAAGTAATTTTTCTGAAAGCAATTACATTGCACATTGTCAAGGAACTAAAAATTGCTTTGAAAATGTCTCATGATCCTTCATGTCCCATCACCATACAGTACGCAAGAGTCACCTTTCTTTCTGCAGATAGGTGACTGGTTATGCGCATAGTACATGAAAAACATCTTGGAGAGTGGTTTTCACTCAGGTTAGTTCTGCCTGTGCCAGAACGTTGCCCGGGGTAGACTATTCGCATTCCCTGACCTTTCTTTTTCTCCCACCCTCCAGTGCCCAGTGCTTTGAATGCACATACAGGCACACTTATGCAGTTGATCTTGTATGGGACAGTATCATGGGATGGTTGTTTCAGACAATATGAGGGCCATCTTAGCTGGCTGCTTTCCTTCTAGCACGCTTCTACCATACATAAGTGAAATGGGGACTGGTAGACAGTTTATCTGCCTCCTCTTGCTTTCTTGACCGCAGACCTCAGAGAAATATTTAAACAATTACAGGGTCAGAACCTGGCCTGTTGTTGCATGCCTTGAATGTAAGTGACTTTCAGTAGGTCACAGAGTAAAGTACTGTGTCACACAGACTGTCCATCTAAAACTCCTCACTGCCTTCACCAATGCTGGATGATTAGGGCTTGATCAACTTGTATGCTGGCAGTATGCCATGAAACAGATGGGAATGAGCATGGGCAGACCAGGGACTATATAGCAGTTAGAAATATGTTTACCGAGGATGGTATTCCCAGCTGGGAACCTACAGACATCTGTCTGCACTGACCTAATGCTATTGTGCCAATGGTAAAAGGGTTGTGCTGTAGTAGTATCTAGCTGAAATCAAATACAGAACTAGAATAATGATGATAAATACTATGCTAAGAGAAAAAAAAAAGGCAAAACATGGTCAGTCAAGACCTTATCTATCTCTCAAAAAGTCTGGAAATTTGCAGCGGAAGTGAGTTTCCTCTGGTTCTTTTAATGGCTGTAAAATCATTTGGATGATGCATCAAATGATATTTAAGTGAAAGACTTAGATAATTCAGTTCATGAAACTAAAGATTTGTCCAGTCTTCTACAGAATACCAGATAGCAGCAAACCTCCTGGTTATATACATCAGACTGAACTTTACGTTGCCAATGTTGTATGCCACTTGATTTCACAGGTGATGAAGCTGCCTGTGTCCAAGATGTCCTTTTCTCCTGCACTTTGGGAGATTTTTGTTGTTGTTTATTTCTGGTTTATGGCTGTTTCATCTTTCCCTTAGGAATGGAAAGCAGCCAATACTCTCCTCACTCTGATGAAATCTAGGGGACAACTCTCAGGCACAGTTAGGAGGACATGTTGCATGGTTTGATTTCACCATTACCAACATTTCATGCTTTCTGCAGTTTGATGGCAACAGAGTTGGCTGTAGGACCTACCATCTGTCATGGCATTTAGAAGATAAAAATGGAATCATAAATAGTGCCAGCTCATTACAAAATCGAGCCAGCGTGTCGAAATGGAGGACATTAGCATGTTCTTTTAGTATCCTGCTGCCAGCATCTGATGTCAGGTTGCTAATCACTTGAAGTCATCTGTCCAAACAAGCACTGCCAAATCTTTCTTCCAGGCCAGCAGCACCAAATAATACAGGCAAATTTATGTCTGAAGGAAGTACTTCAGTGGAAAGTAAAAATCTGATCAGTTAATCCCCCCCCTATAATTACCCATATAATTAATATAACCATTCCTTGTTTAAATAATAACAATATGCTGCCACAATATTTATACATCTACACAAAACCAAATTCTTTTCCAAATGGCAACATCAAGGAACATCAATTATTTTGATTAAAATATTGAATATCAATATTTATTAAAGCTTCATAACCTTACTTTTATAAGGCTGACTTTCTAGTTTTGTTCTAAGCCTTTGGCCTGCACAGAAGACATTGGGTTTATCCACATGCACAGTTTCTCTAGAATTATTTGGTCTGCTTTCTTTAGTGTGGTATAGAAGTCACACTGATGCAAGCCATCCCTATGCTGCCCAGCCTAGGGTTGGCATGACTGCAACCTTACTTGTCTAAGCTAATTCTAGTTTTGGTCATGGTGTTTCACAATCGAGAAACATAAAGCCAGAGAATATTTGTTCACTTTTTCTGTTATGACTACAAATGGGCCACACAAATCTCCTAACTATAATTTCTATAACATGAATTTAGTGGAAGGGATAGTTTAAAATGTTTCAACTGAGTAAAATCCCCAAATAACTTTAGGTTTATCTCTAGATAATGTCACCTGGGCTGTACCGCTGTCATAGGGCAGTTCATTTGATGTCTTCATGCCCCACTTGCTTGACTTCCCTGCAAAAAAGTTCTCAAACTGGCTGAAACAACACGTCCTTGAATCTTCATCATGCATAATGGAAAATGTTGTTCAGATCAAGAATCTATTCATAAGAGAGTGTAAAAAGGAATCTTTTCTGAATTGAAACTCGTAAGAACGAAATACTTCGTTTTTCTTAGTCACAAACGAAAAAACAATAAGCTTTTATTTTTTGTATGGAAATTTTAATTTTACAGAAAGTCTATTTTCTGTCAAAAGCTGTTTTCAGAGGAAAATGCCAATGCTAGCAAGAAGTTAGCATTCTTCCTTTAAAACCATTTTCATTATTTCTGAGCTTTTTCTTTCCCTGAATTTGCTCTCTTTTACAAAACTCTCCCCGAGACTTTGAGCAACAATACATCTACTCTGTATTTACCTGATGATAACTCATTACATCATTCCACTCTATAACCAAGGGAGGTTCATTTACAAACAAAATAAGGAAATATTTACTTTAGGAGTGCACGTAGTCTAAGCTGGTCTAAGGTGAAGGTTCAGAACCAGGTGAAAGTAAACCTAAGTATCACTAGGCTGCTGAACTGGGCCTATAGGTAACCAGGTTTACCCCAGAAATCCAACTGTCTACACAAATTTCTGAGCTATTGTGATGTCAGAATAGGTAAGTGGACCGTTTTTCAGTATGTTCAAGAAACCAAAGGAAAATTCCACAAAGTACGTTCGTAGTCCTTCTCCCCTATTTAATCTTAACAGCTGTGTATGTTTGGGTGCTCTAACAATATCGAAGCTAGTACTGAGTGAATGTGGCTCTGGCTACAATCTCAGCATCAATTAGAAAATGCATTTATTACCAAAGCAGTCATAACTATGTGTGTTATAGTAGAAATATCTTTGCTATATAAATATTAAGAACTCCCACAGAGCTTCCACCCCTTTTTAATGATTTGAGTTTTTTGCTTTGTTTTGTGTTGTGTTATGGGGGTTTTTTAATACCCAAGAAATCCAAGGGGAAAAGTTTCAGGGGTGAGGTGTCATGCCTTACCTGAATGTATCTTCAGAAACAACTGCCTTAGTGTTGTGAACATAGCAGACTATCTGTCTTGCAACATCCATTTGACTGAAGCTCGTAATGGGGATGCCAGGATAGCTGACATATTCTATTTGCCCATACTGGGGTGGGGAGGTTATCACGTAGAGGAGCTCCTCCGGCTTGTCAGTACCATCCAATGCAAGGAGGACATTGGTTGTAATGTAGCCCCGATCGCCTTTTGGCACGCTAAGAGGTTTTCTGAAAACAGCAATATCTCCTGCAGGGTAGACAAAACAACACTATAATAGTCATATTGAATTGTAAGTTGATCTCTTATGCATTCTTTAGCCACATGCAAGCCATCACCAGCAGAAGAATCTTAGGATTGTAGGATTATAGGGAAATTCAGGCTGGAAGGNGAAGGGACTTCAGGATGTCTCTAGTCCAACCTTCTGTTCAAAGCAGTGTCAGATATGAGGTCAGGCATAACGAGGTTGCTCAGGGCTTTATCCCATCATGACGTGAAAACTGCCAAGGATGGTGACAGCACAGCCTCTCTGGACCTTGTTCCAATCTTAACGGTGTAAGGTTAACTTGGTCTAATGTAGGTTTCTAATAGGGATGTAATAAAGGAAGGGAAACTGTAAGACTGGGGCATAAACCTGGGAGACAGACCTGTTCTTGACCAGTGTTTTGCCTACCTTATTACATTCTTGCCATTTTTTAATACTTTAATTTACTCAGGCAGAAAGCTAGTTTCAGAAGGATATTTTCAACTCTATTTGAAAAGTAGCTGGGAGTCCTGGGAGGCAAGGTGCAAGGTGTAAATACATTGCCTTAAGCAGAGCCTTTTCAAAGCCCAGGACCACTTCACCAGCAGGCTCTGGCCAGCAGTGAAATCCAAGTAGACAGACTTTTGGGGTCTGCAGGGAGACTTGCCAAAGGCCAACATAGTGCTCAGGGAAGGATCAGGACATGTGCTCAGATCACCTTTGTTTCAGAAACTGGCAGTGTAAAAAGTCAAGTTTGGCAGATCTTTACCTTTTTCCATGTCCTTGATATTTATGTAGAAGTCCACAGCTGGGGATCTATTGTACCCATCCCACAGATAAAATGTGAAGCTGTCTTGGTTCTTGGATCCTATAGCTCCTGTATGGATGTATCTCAGAAGGTTCATATCCAGTTCTTCCTGAGTGCACTTCATTCCAGTTTGCAGAGTCATCCAGCTTTGGCCTACCTAGAAAGAATAAATGTCCTTCACTAAACAGCTAGACTTCCATGCATCCTCCCCTGTTAATTGTGCTTGTTTGTAGTTATGCAAACTGTTACTTGCAGCTGCCTGGCTTCCTTTCTAAGCTATAGACTCTTTTCCTCATAGTGTGTTTTGAAGGGCAGTAGATAGCTGGAGTTGTTCCAAAGCAGCTATAAGGCGATCATGAATAAAATGGATTAAATGGAGTTTAGCCACTTTTAGTGCAGGAAATACACTTCTGCCCACTTCCCAGTGAGACATCAATAAGATGAAAATTAAATGGTTCCTGACCTAGTGTATGTTTTCTATTTCTTAATTTCACAAAGCTGCTCTTGGTTCTATCTGAAACCAGACCTAGAGGGATATCAGCAATGAACCTATGGTGAAGTTCAGGGAAGAACAGAAATTTAGAGCCACAGGCAAAAATGTTAATTGCCCAATAAAATTTCCTGCTTTTCAGAAGATTGCATAGTATTCCATACTGGACTGATCTGTGTATTTGGCATTTAGCATGCAGTAACAGTGTCGCTGGCTTTGGAACTAAAGTTATCAAGGACAGATAGCTCAAGTACATGTGGGTACTCTAGATGTTGAAACCGTCAGACTCCAGCCAGTAGCTGTCTTTCGCTCCAGTGTGTGGGACCCCTTTAACTCACAAGTCTCACATGATCCACAGATTCTTGCAGGGATGCTGTATCAAAATAAATTCCAGGCTCACAGGTCTTAGAAACTGACGTTTTTCTACTATATATGCATTCAATTAAAAGGAGAGATATTTTCTATCTTTGCTCCTGTGGCTTATCTTTTGTCAATAGACATCTTTCCTTCTATTTCTAATCTTCTGCCTTCCCTCTTGCTGTATCTTTTTCCATCTTCTTCCTTTTTTCCCTTCCTTCCCCCCATACTTTTCTTCCAGCTCATGATTTATTACTTACTCTTTCACACACACCTCCCTCCATTCTTTCTGAAGCCTGAAGTAACGGAAGTAATGGCTTACTTGTCACTTTTATTTGATCAAGGACTTTCCCCCCTTCTCCTCCCAGCTTTGATGCTTGATTTTCCCCCTCTGTGGGCTGATTCTCCTAGCATCTCTCTCCATTGTCACCTCAGATAATCTGCCATGTTTTTCACCCTTCTTCTCCTCCTGTTGAGGATCTGGCCTTTAGTGTCAAAGCCTCTGGGACACCACCATTGTTTAGTTCAAACACTCTTTCCACAATTTAACTGGCCACAGCCGTCTGCTTCAAAACACGACAAACATTTGGGAGAAAAGGAAGATGAACTTCATTCTAACCTAAAAAGCGAGAGTTTTTTGCATGCCTGTTTTTTGTTGAAGTACAAAGACTAACCTTGAGCTGAAGCTGACCATTTTCTGGGAGCCTTTCAAATAAGTAGTAAATTCTCTCCCTGGGGGTATCTTTATCTTCCGCTGACAGAACAGCACTGGAAATGATTCGAGTTTCACCCATGTTCACCTCTATATCATCCTTCCTGCAAAAATTAAGTCATGTATTGATGCAATAAAAGAAAAGTAACCTTTCCAACACATAATTTCTCTGCCAGGAATATGGATTATCCAGATGCTGACAGAAATGACAACTGCAGAAAGAGTGGAAGGAGGGTGCCTATTTCAGTTGAAAATAGGAAAAAAAGCAAACAAGGCAGACCAGCTTCTCCTTACAGTGGTGAAAAACAAGGCAGATACCGACAACATCCTACGATTTACTACGTCTGTCTTCTTCCCCTGGGCCCATACAATTTATAAGAGGATAATGCAAACCAATAGGCTGTATTATATGTTACTGCTACTGTAGACCATAGTAATACTGACTCTAATGAACTGATTTGTTAGAGAAAAGACTGCCATTCAAATGACTAGTCTGTGAGTGCTAACCTTAATCTTTAAGAGACACTACAAAGACCTAACTGGCTTCTTCTCTATGCTTCCCATTGCAGAATATTCATGGGTTCTTGATTCAGATGAGTAGGTTAAGGTCACCTTTTTCTTGGCAGAAATAGCCATCACTAGCCACAAGTAAAATTTGAGGCAGCTCTGTGGAAAAAAATCCCACATAGTTTGAAATTCATGCAGAGTCTTGCTCCAGGATGATTCTCCGTTTGTGTCTCCTCCATTTGGGTTCTCTGTTAGTAAGCATCTTCCAGTTTGCCTCCGCACACCCCACTTCATAATTTTGCTGTTAGCTGTCTCACATTTTCAGCACACAGCACTCAAACAGTATTATTAGACCATACAAAAGTTTCAAGGAAGTTGGAGGGAACTCAGCATACTCAGTCACCCCAGTGATGGGACCTGCTCAAGCTAATCTGCCCAGGGGCCAGAGAGCAGGTTGGGAAAGGACAAACTCCTTAGGCATTTGGGCAGCTAAGCTCTGGCCAGACACAACTGAGCATGTGCAAGGCATGCTGTTTCAAAGGCCAAATACAGATAGATTTTTACAAGAATTGCTAAAGACACATTCTTCATGTAACAGCCCTTTTCTTTGCCAAGCTACAAGTGCCTGCTCCAAAGCAGAGTGACAACTGAGATTTCCAAAGAAATAGTTGTCACAGTTACTTTGGGATTTCGGAGAATACATTCATTGTTCTCTGGAAGTGGAGAGTTTTTTCCTGAAGTTTCATATTCAAACTGATATGGGTATGAAGCATAGAAATTTCATGTTTGGCAAAATGAGAAGTGAAGAAAATGGAGTCATATGACAAAGTATATCAAGCCATATTAATGACAGATCAAGCAACCTTAATGATTTGCTCATACCAGCAATAATCATGCTAGGAATATGCAAACAGAAAGACCAGGTATCTGACCCAAAGACTGTATGAGCTAGGAAGAGAAGATTCAAACAAAATAATAAATGATGATAAACATGTTTAGCTACACCCTGAATGCTGTCTAATCCCAACTCATTTTTCTGTGTAGCAGTTACTTGGTTAAGTCCTTCTAGCACCCACATACGTCATCTTGAGAAGAAGCTTTCAAGGGGAATGCATGAGGTCCTTACATTCCCCAAGGGCACTCCCTGCTACAGGATGCAATCCAAGAGGTGACAGATTGTGTTTTTGGCAATCGCTGTGAATAAGCACCACTGACAGCCAAAACCATCCCATCCCAGATTCTTCAGTCTGTTGACCATAGCTAATGGAGATGAGAACTGAAACTCACTGGAGTAGAAAGGTGCCCCCAGATTAAAAGGTGAAAAAAAGCTTACAGGTATTGTCAGATGTTCACCTGTAAAACACTGCAGTGGCACAAGGGAGCTCCTACCCCACAGCAAAGATGTGGTGACTGAATGTGGCAGCAAAACCACTTCAATGCCAAACTGAACATGTTTCCTTAAAGCACTACTGGTTAACCACTGGCAGTATACTGCATCTCAGTGGAAGAGTAAAAGGTAAGAAGCAGTAACTTCTTATAATGAAGCAGCTATTTTGCAAGTAGGTGGCTCACTATGTGCTACTGTTCACCACAGGAATGGCAAATGGTGAGATCTAACATCACCAGACAAGGCAGCAACAGTTTCTGGATCCAGTTGGGCAAGCTAAAAACAACTGATGTCTTGCACTCCATCACCTTCCTGCAGAGAGAAAGGGTGGAAAATGACATAGTAATCTTTACCTTGTGGAGAACAAATAGGCAATTATCGGTAATTATCAGTACGTGGTAAGAATACATAAACTATACCCTTTATTCTAACTAGAAATGGACTTTCTCTCTTGTTAGCATTATGCAGTCCTTGATTATCTTTCAACTATAAAGCTAACATTTGTTAATGCAGGAAGCTCTACATGATAAACAAAACATTCAAAATTCTCTGCAATGGAAAATGTAGGTCTGCTCTGAAGGTAGGCCAAATATCCTGAGGGATTAGAAATTCCCACTTTAGTGGCAGCCTGCTTAACAGGCTGTGAGTCATTTCTGAAACGCAAACTTTAGAGGTTCAGAGCGATACCCCCGAAGCCTCAGGGCTCCCAGCTACCCATCTGCCTGCCTGGAGCTGGAAAGCAGCCAGGAGGACAGGAGCCCAGATGCCATGTGACAGGTCGTCCGCTAAGAAATGGGGATCCCAAGGGACAAGCTCCTTGTTAAAATGTCCAGGAGGTTTGGCTCCCTTGCAGCCAGCTGCCTATCTGCAAATGGTTTGCCCAGGCCATTTCTGACCACGTCTAGTTCAGTTATGACTCCTAGTTTGGGGCTGTAAGGGAAGTCTGCGTGAACCTTTTCAGAAGTTGAATTATGGCTGAGCAATAGATTTTTTTAATAGAAAAGAATCATTAAGCTGAAAGGCTTTCCCCTGTGAGGCAAGGAGGCATCAACCTTGTGGATTCTCTCATGCCAAAATTCAGAGTTGCTTTCAGAGAGGTATTTTAGGCAGGCAGTTGCCCCAGGGAAGGGCAAAGCAAGGTGACTGTGGTCAGTACCATGGTGGACAGTGGCCAGCAGAGGTGTGTAAAGATCAGTGTTCTCTGACAAACATCTTGAAGTAAGCTGTGAAAGACAAAACAAACATGTTCACACCACCACCACCTCCTTTTTCTCTATTCCTTTAATATCAAGGAACATTAAAGCATGCTCTTTCACTAAAAATGGTTTTGATAAACAGGCTGATAGAGACCCACATGGAAACATCTGTATTGATGTTAGTCTGTGACTAGTTATGTCATCCTCTCCCCAGCAGTCCCCGATTTGTTATTTTGATCATTTTGGGATCATTTTGTCTGAACTCATCGCTCTGTCAGAGACAGGAACATGTGGCTTACTTGGTCAGCACTGGTTTCTCATCATTAACTGGAATGACCTTTACTGAAATGGTTCTGAGGACTTTATGTTTCCCATCTGATAGCTGGATTTTAAAGCTGTCAGTGAGGTTTTCCGAATTGTCATGCAGGTACATGATCTTCATTCCTATGGAAGGGGTGGGAGGAAGAAAAATAAGAGAAAGAGAGAGGGAGAGAGAGAGAGAAATGGAAAGAACATATAAATCTGACTCCTGCAAAATCTCTCATGTCATTTCACTCTGCTTCCACCACCCTTCTTCCATCTCCCCTCCCCATATTCCCTGTGACAAGAAGCTTGTTTCAGCTACCAGAAGATGAGTTTGGTAAGCCACTGCTGTTCACTAATCTAACAACATTTTATTGACTCCAGCCTGACCTGAGTAACGAGTGACTCCCTTCGCAAAAGGGTCTGTCAGTCTGAAAAAGGCACATTTCTTCTACTCTTCTCACTCCAATTCATTTTAACAGGTACCATATAAAGGGTGAGAGTCTCAGGCAACACTTTTCTGTGCCTCAAATAATCCTCAGGGAGATTTAAACAAGCCTTGGGGAGGACAGCTGGTCTTGTGGCTATGACCACGGACAGATGATCTGGGCTGGAGGTGGGTTGGTCACCATTATGGACGGGAAAAGAGAAAAGCCAAGCAATTGGAAGAGAATCAAAAACAGGACTTGGGAAGGCTGCGGAATTTGAGGTGGGGACATGATATTTCTGAAGGTTCATGTTAGACAGACAGAGAGGAGAAAAATCTTTCCTTGGGTTTTGAGGGCTGAACTACAACCTGAGTGGCAGGATTGAATTCATGTCCCTCTTTAAATTGATAGATTCCATATTTCACTAAATGGGCACAGTCTGGAAGAATCCACCATATTCTTGGCAGTGTTAAATGTACTTTTTGATTACATGTAGATAAAACAGCTTTGCTGCTTTGAAACCTTTGAAAAGCAGGTTAACTGATCATGCTAAGCTATAGAGCCCCAGTTCTTACCTTTATCATTAAGTATATGAAGGTATGATGAACATATATATTGCAGCCTTCCAATATATAAAGGAGGCTTACAGATAGAGACTTTCTACCAATGCCTGTAGTGACAGGAAAAGGGGGAAGGGTTTTAAAATTAAAGAGGGCAGGTTTAGATTGGACATAAGGAAAAAATGCTTAACAATAAGGGTGGTGAGGCACTGGAACAGGTTGCCCAGAGAAGCTGTGAATGCCCCATCCCTGGAAGCATTCAAGGTCATGGATGGGGCTTTGAGCAACCTGGTCTAGTGGGAGGTGTCCCTGCCCGTGACAGTGGGGTTGGAACTAGATGATCCTTAAAGGTCCCTTCCAACCCAAACCATTCTATGGTTCTATGATCACTCTATTCTGTGATCATTTAGAGCAATGTTTAACCCCATTATCAGTTAATGTGTTTTTAAATCAGTCTCTCTGTCTCTGTTCCAGGTGCTGTAAAACATTTTGAAATCTGTTTGCTGATACGTTACTCTATTCCTTCTGTTTTTCAGGGCAGTTGGCCTCCCTAGACATATTACTACCCTTTCTGACATGTAGGCCTCTCAGCGTGATTTTATTGACAATTCCTAAAATCAGTATATAACATTAGCACTAAATAGATTAACTTCTATTCCTAAACATTGTCTTGGAAATACACATAAGGCAAGTGAATAAATAAGTGGCGAAGGTTTCTTATTGTGCCCCCTTGCCTCATTAAAGGAATGAAAGACCAATGTCAGAAGAATGTTGCACTTACCGTTCTTCAGTAGCTCCATGGAAAAGTCATGAACAAGCAACCCATGGCTGTGGGGGTCATGGTTAATTAACTGTTTATAGTGTAGAATATCATTGCCATGAACTCCATTAATAAGGAACCCATGCCAGGGCCTCTGCACAACCCCAAATACCAAATGGTCTTGAGGGACATCCAGATCAACTGCGTTGATAACAGAGAGATCCAGCTCTTTCATCGCCCCCTCTTGAACCTGAACATGAAAGAAAAAAATATCTAATTCTTCTACATATAAAGAAATTACAGAATTTTACCATGGTGTCCTAAGCAGGGTATTTTTATGTACAAGTGTATCTCTGTTTCCTCCACCTCTTCCCCAACAGCTTTTGAACCATCAACTGATTTCAACCTGTTTAAGAGACATAGAGTAGTAAATGGTTACAGTGATCAAAAGAGAACATACCTGCCTCAAACAATGGTAAAGCTTTTAGGTGAGTAAACTTCATATTAAGTACAAGGGAATGCACAGAGGAGAAAGTCTTTAAATACATAAATATATATATATGAAAATATGTATGTGTATATATATACATACATGCACTTTTTACTTTACAGTAAGATAAGCTTATACTGCTCTAGCATAGCGGTCACAGAATTATTATTTATATTAAAAGCAGTCTTCAGAGAGGGGAGGGGCTATGCCAGGAACACAAAAAAACTCTACAAAAGATTATGAAAGGCTCTTGAGAAACCAGAAGAAGCATAAAGATCCTTCTGCTTTCTAGATGACTCATTTGTTTAAAAAATTGAGTCCTTTTTTTACTTAACTGCAAGTTACAGAATCACAGAATTGTCAGGGTTGGAAGGGACCTCTGGAGATCATCTCGTCCAACCCCCCCGCCAGAGCAGGGTCACCTACAACAGGTTGCACAGGACAGCGTCCAGGCGGGTTTTGAATGTCTCCAGAGTGGGAGACTCCACAACCTCTCTGGGCAGCCTGTGCCAGTGCTCTGCCACCCTCAAAGTAAAGAAGTTCCTCCTAATGTTTAGATGGAACTTCCTATGTTCAAGTTTGTGCCTGTAACCTCTTGTCCTATCACTGGGCACCACTGAAAAAAGACTAGTCCCACCCTTCTGGCACCCTCCCTTTAAGTATTTGTAAGCATTGATAAGATCCACTCTCAGTCTTCTCCAGACTAAAAAGACCCAAGTCCTTCAGCCTTTCCTCGTATGAAAGATGACATCTTTGTAGCCCTTTGTAGCCCTTTGCTGGACCCTCTC
>VZSZ01004030.1:63160-82594 GCA_013398815.1 Ibidorhyncha struthersii
GAGCGATGCAGCCCATCAGTGACATAAAGTACAAAGTGGTCTGCTGTTGGCTCCATTCGCATGTGCCTGGCTTGTACATAGTTTATGTTCAGGTCTTTCAGGTGCTTCAGCTGAAATGAAGCTAGAGATTTTAAAGAAACCATGAGTTAACACAATCTTTTCCTGCCTTCTGGTCTTGCATATCATAAAAAAAACTGAAACTATGTCATTCTTCAATGAACAAATAACTTGGACTTTTTAAGTTCTCAGTCATTTTTTGGCTGACAGAGTCACACTGCACATTTTACCGCAGGACACATACCCTTCCTCTGAAATAATAATGCATCCTTCTGCTTCTTGTGGGACCGTGCAACTTCATATTTCTCAGCTCANGGTTACCAAACAGACTTGTGCCCTGCTCCAGTTCCCCTGAAGCTCTGTCTTAAAGGTTTACATGGGATTTAACTGGGCTGTTTCATGAACTAGGCTGAACACAAAGTAAGGAAAAGATGGAGAGGAACAGGTGTCAGAACGACATTCTTATATTAAGAAGCATTTTCTGGTATAAAATAATTATTTGACAGGCATTTTGACTCTTTTCTTACGGTAATATTCCTTGCTATGAATTCTGGGACTTCATCATTGATTGGGTTGATCAGCACGAAAAATGGAGTTTCTGCTGAGCGATGCAGCCCATCAGTGACATAAAGTACAAAGTGGTCTGCTGTTGGCTCCATTCGCATGTGCCTGGCTTGTACATAGTTTATGTTCAGGTCTTTCAGGTGCTTCAGCTGAAATGAAGCTAGAGATTTTAAAGAAACCATGAGTTAACACAATCTTTTCCTGCCTTCTGGTCTTGCATATCATAAAAAAAACTGAAACTATGTCATTCTTCAATGAACAAATAACTTGGACTTTTTAAGTTCTCAGTCATTTTTTGGCTGACAGAGTCACACTGCACATTTTACNCACAATCTGTTCTGCTGAGGATGAAATTGCCTCACAACGTCTGAAGGTGGACAAGGGAGGAGACCCAGGTCAACCAGCATCTCTATCACTTTTGTAATTTTGCCTTGAACACTAAGATAGGACCCAGGCTTTTCAAATTCTCAGCTACGGCATTTAATTGTCAGAAGTATACGTGAAGGGACATGAAGGAGCCTTGCCTGGGAGAGCAAAGGGGGAGGTGGGGAGAGCACATTAATGTCTCATATCCCCACTTCTAATAGATTGCAGCTGGAATGCATAAAGCAAGGATTGGCTTATTTACTTCAACTGCCAATTTTTCACATTTGCAGAGCTGTGGTCTCCCTTTGAACGCCTCCCATACAGTCCCACTGCTCTTCATTTGCCAGCACCTGCCTTCCTCAATAAGCCCATATTAATGCACACACCTGCAGCTACTTCAGCAGAGCCCATCGCACAGCCCTCCACCAGCCCTCTGTATTTCATGTGCTTGATTACCACACATTGTTTAGACTTACCTACACTTATGCCAATGTTGCTCTTCTCAAACCCAGGAGAAGGCAGTATATTTTCAATGTAACCAAACTGGGGAGGAGAAACCAAGACAAACTCTAAGTCATCTGCAGTGGTGTCAGGGTCAGTGGCAAACAAATGGTTGGTAGTAAGGGCTGCTGAGGAGCCCTCCTCCACCACAAACCTTGCACCTGCACACAAACAATATAATAAGCATTATTGCTTAGTTACCTGATTTTACTGTTGTTTTTGTTAACAAGAATGAAAGTAATAACAAATGGATGTTATGGAATGGAAAGACAACAAATACGGTGTTACTGGAGGGGTTTGGGTTCATTTTTTTTTTCTCTGCTTACACCATCAGCTCTATTTTTGCCATCATGTAAGTAGAGAAGAAGGGGATCATTACATTATTTCACTGGTAAGTTATTAGGTATGGTTTATGTTCCATTCAAAATCAGTTGTTACCTCTGTTTGTCAGAGCATTAATTACATGAGAGCTGTTACGAATTGCTCATAATGAACAATTTTTCATGCATCGCTGCTTAATTTCCCTGCTGGGACAATGCTTCGTTTCCAGAACATTACTTGGGTGAGAGCCCGCAAATCAAAAAAATACTCATACATATGCTTAAATATTCCCTGAGATACATAGCATATACGCGATGCTTGCAAACAAATGACATTGAAAAAGACAAGAATACAGAAAGCATACCTTTGATATGTATCCTACAGACCTCATCCAAAGCCCAGGAAGTCAATGGAAATTTCACACAATGGGCTGTTCTTGGACTAAATGTACATTACAAACACTATTTCCATTTTAATTGAGTATTTTTGATCCTGAAGAGTACTAGTGAAAATGTGGCTTCACATCTATTAATTTGATCTGTTACATATATAGCCTAGATTTGTCTTTATTCACTAACAGAATTAAATATAGGTATTAAAAGATTCTCTCCCATTATATAAGGGCCAGAGTCTAAATTTCTGTTGTATACTTTGGATGCAAAGGTAGATAGAGATTTATGTTTATGTTTTTGCATTATATAAACCTGGCAATTGTCTGGACCTAAGTTCAGTTTAGGGACAAGATATTGATCACTTTTGCTCAGACATAGCTTACATATGCTGCAATGGACATCTATAGATGGAGCGGAGCAGATTTGAGCACTCTTATCTTGAACCACGTGATTTAAACCTGCAGCTGAAGAGCCACTAGAATTACTCATAGTTGCACCCATAGACGTATTTGGTGGTTGCACCAAAAGAAAAAAAATATTGATGGAAATTCTGATCCAAAACTTTTGTATGCTTATCTCAGCTGACTCTTTCTGGTGCTAGAAACCAAATAAACAAAACCCCTGAGCCTTTATCCATCACAGAACTGCATAGCCCACATTATAATGCTATAGTGAGAGGAAGCTTTCACCCGTTGCAACTGATGGAGGCTGGTTGTCCACTGGAAATACAGTGATGTTAAGGTCATATACTGGAAATGGATCATGAAGCGGAACTGGAGGAGGAAGAGGTCCATCATAACAGCAGTCTTTCACATCTAGGCCATCTTCGACATCAGAGACAATGAAGGTTAAGATCTCAATGGAAGGAGTCAGGCCAATCTCCCCACCTGGAAAAAATGTTGCGGTTCAGAAGAAACATTGTTCCAAAACTTCACGAAGAATCATTTTGTATCCTGCAAGGACAGTCTGCAGTATTCAAAGTCGGAAGATGAAGACAGACCAAAAACAACAGCAAAATGACTAGAATTCTTAATTCTGCCTGGTGGGGGTGCTGTTTGGTTAGAGATTTGGTTTGTTGTTTGTAATTCATTTTAACCACCTTTTATTCTAGAATAAAAGGGTGTAGAAAAATATATAATTAAGTTAGTATTACTAATAGTTATAATATTATTATTGCAATGTTATAATATTACATTTTAATTGTAATAAAATTGTTAATAGTCCTCATGATTCTGTTCTTTGTGCACTAAGGCATGTGCAAAATCTACATTTGTGCAGAAAGGGAGGCTTTTTCTGCATGCCTTTTTGAAGATTGTAGGAAAAGATCTTTCTTTTGTATATTCTTTCTGTGACAAGTGGTAATATCATGCACTTCCAGAATAAAACTTTTTTGCATACCAAGAAGTGCATGTATTCCTGTATGCCTCTTATCCCTATGAAATGGACTATAAAAAGGGCTGTGCTTTGTTACTATACCATACATTATGCCTATATGTAATCATGTTCAAAACGTGGGCTGATAGAGCACAGGACTGGGACCTGCCACCCCTCACAAGCATCTGTGGCTGAGTGTATTGCAGTTCTCAGCACTTCTGGCAGCCTGTGTCTTCCATTGCTGCAGGATATTACTAATAAGCTGCCTGCAAAGGAAGGGCAGTGACTCCCACCCTCTCTTGCCATATCTACTGGCAGCCCATTTAGCGTGTAGAAATTTGGGAATGGGAAACAGGCACTGCACCCCTGAAGGTCAGCTTGTGCCCTTCATTGCCTCTGCAAAAGCACTGCCATTGAAATAATGTCCCTGATATCTTTAGGATGCTGAAGAAAAGTTTGTTATTGGTGGCCATAATCAAGTACTTCCTTCTCTTCTCAAATACCAGCTGTTCATTTTAGATAGTGCCAAGCCTGAAAATATCACATATATTCTCCATGCTCGCACAAAATTACAGACTAATTACACAGAAACCCGGAGCCTTTGAAAAAATAAAGACTATTTCTGTCATCAGAGATGTAGAAAAGAGAACCCCTTTAATGCTAATGAAAGGACCAAAATAAGTAGGAAAGGGGGTTAACCAGCCCTTGATTTCTGTGAGTAATTAAAAAAAAAAAAAAAAAAAGTATTTTTGGATTTTAAAGATAGAACTGAAAATAACATCTTTTTAGCACTGTGGTTCTCTTGAAGAAAATCTGAACATCATTTGTTGTGTGGTACAGAAAGACTGTACACTGTCCAAAAGTGTATATCCATCTAGGTTATAAAGGCAAGCAAGAAGTACCTTAGGTTGTTAGTAGTTTTCCATTAAAACTAGGCATTGTCATTTACAGCATTACGTGATTTTATTTACACATGGCTATGGAAAAAGGTCAAAGTCTTTTTTTCAATGTCATGAAACAAATAAAAAGACTCTATTTTGTACCTAATTGAATAGTAATTTTGCCTAAAGAAGCCAAAGATATTTTATCAGCAACAGTGAAAGAGATCCTCCAGGATTATCATGTTTTCATCTACTTGTTCTAATATAATTTTGAGTTCAAACAGGGATTTGGAGAACACATTAAAACATTTGGTAGTTGTATGTCATCAGCCTTCTTTTGAAGGCAGCTCACTTTTTTCCCCAGTCACAACACATATGGTTTCTGAGGAGTTCCTGCTGAGTTTCTGCAAAGATTGCATGGATTCAGGTTAAGATTTTCTGCCAAAAACTCTCTGACCACCTTCCAGTCTAATTCTGTCCTTAATTCACTTACTAGTGTGCTTATATGTAACTAAACCAGAGATGACATCAGCTTGGGAGAAACGATCCACAGCAATGCCAGCTTTCCTCACTATCCCATGGTAAGGCTGGCGAGCCAGCATGAACATCAGTTTCATGTCATCACTGTCTGCGTCTGTAGCACAAATGTACTCTGAGGAGAGGACCACTTCTTCACCCTCCAGGCACTGGAGCACAGGAACAAGGCCCACTCGCATAACAGGTGGCTCGTCATTCACAGGCAACACCTAATCAGAAAAATAATTCAAGATCCTTTATTTTTCATTTCAGTGTGAACCTGCTCTTTTAATACATTGCTTTCCAGCGCAAACCAGAATCATGGTGTCAGTGTCAGAGTACGCTGAGCTCTCTCTGTGGACAAAATGACACCAGCCGAATTAGGGTCACTCTTAAAATTCAAAGACAAAAGTAAAGCAAACTACTTTATTGTAGCTTGAGAAAGAAAACTCACTCCCCATATTTAAGTACAGAGAGAATCATTCCAGGCAGAACCCAAGATAAAGCAAGCACAAATGCCTTTCAGCTAGTACAAGCCAAATCTCCTCTCAAATTTGCCACATAAACACAAAATGTAGATTAGAAATAGAAGTCTAACAAGTCCATTATCTTCCAATTTACAAGGAAATGCAAAGACTTTCAGAAGTTAAGCTTTGGACTTTTCTACACAGTCAGTTTTTCCCAGAAATATGCAACACACTGACCTTGACCTGCAGGATGAACTCTACAAAGTGGGTGCCATCTGTGGCTGCAAAGAGGACATCATCAGTGAGAGTCTCAGAGCCATCATGCCGATACCTGTGGAAAAAAAAAAAAGAAGAGCTATATAGACTTCACACAGGCAAAGAATTTGTGCTTTTTGGTCATGCCAGTGGATCCTCCCAACATAAAAAGCTGTTCCCTGTCCATTTAAGACTGCTGGTTCTGGATCAGAGTATCTTCAGAGGGCTTTTGGGTCTTCTACAAGAAGAAAACCCCCAAGATAAACCAGACATCAGCTACGAAAAAGCTTTCACTGAGGCTTTGTCATAGATGACACTGTTGTCCCAGTTACATCTGGCTGCTTGAGAGGTGTCTACCGACACATATGTCCTCACTGCAGTAGGTGCCCTCTTTGACTAACAGATTGAAACAGAGTCAGGGAGCTCTAATTCTGCATGCATGTAGAAAGTCGAGGTTTGTTCTTGCCACATATACAGCAGCAAAATTTTCGTCTTCAGGTTAATCAGTAACAATACAAGTTTTCTCGTAAACTAACCAGATTTAATAAACACACAGCTTGCTTAAAAGAAAAAAGCTGGGAACTATTGCCTTCTTTGCAGGAACTGCATGGTTGAATACAGAATTTGCCTCCTCATCTGCATGGGGCAGTGCTTTATAGAGACACCTATCTACATCAGACATGGTCACGGGCTCACGCCTCCTGGCCACGCAACAGCTCAGTTTCCACCATGCCAGCTGCAGGCACCAAGGCTCAGCCAGGAACCTTGGCCTGGAGCAGCCCTGCCAGAGCCGTGCTCTGGTGAGCGTGGCTAGCTGTAGCCTCTGTGCCTGGCACCACTTCCCTGCAGGGTTTTCACCCATCCAACTGAGACACTCAGCCACCTCAAGAGCAAAAGACATCCACTCTTCTAACCTGACTGCCAGGCTATGCAGATCCCCACAGGAAAGCCTGTCGCCTTCATTCATGGGAATGCCATCCAGCTCCACCACTCCATGCTGAGGCTGTCTCTGCAGGAGGAGGAAGAGATGCTCCCGTTTTGTGTCCGCGTCAGAGATGAGAATGTGTCCCTCTGTGACAGGGCTCAGGCCACCCTCTTCCACTCTCAAATGGCTTGTAAAAACCTGCGTGGAGGAGAAATGCTGAACTCTCTTTTCTACTGCACCTCCAAACATACACCAAACAGGGTAATTTCAATTTGCTTTGGTATGAGGACATGTGACACCTTAAAAATGAAAATGCCAAAGGCTGTACCCTTTTCTGCTGTGTTAGGAAAACATAACGAATTTACTAACAGTAGGCCCTAATATGTTCAGCCCAGTCCTGATCCCATTCATGGAGGGTCCTGGCCTTCATTGGCAATAAGCGACACAAAGATGAAGAATGCAGTTTTGCTAACCAGGATGTGACATACGTATTTCTGTGCAGACACCCAGACGCTGAAGGTATCCCTCAGCTTATTTAGCACAAAAAAATCACCTTGCACACACAACAGACTTCGCCTTCCACCTCAGTCCCAATGCAGCCTATGTGCAAGACACTGCAACCCTGATCCCATGGAATATTTGTTTTTCATTTCAGTCAGATCAAGACATCTCTGCATTTCGGTTTTTACCTAAAGCCATTTCCAAGTCTTCCTTCTTGCCCTCACCACCACCTTACCTCTGGGGCTTGATTGTCCACAGGAAGAATTGTAATATTGAAGCAGATCCCGTACAAAGTGCCACCATGCTGATTGCTGACGGAAAAAATAAACTGGACTTGCTGAGGATCAGGCCCGATGTCCTGCAGGGGTGGCATGTAGGCAACTTTCATATAGTTCACAGCATGCTGCAAAAAGAGGAGAGGGGTGCATGTAAGAAGAGATAATGGGAATAGCCATAATTCAGGACATTAGGAACCTTTCTCACCCCTTGATTATATGTTATCCAAACTACCAAAATTAATTCCAGAAAGTTTGCATGTACTCTTTAGCTACTGGCAATACCTTGATGAAGTGCATTTTCAGCTACAAATCAGATGAGCACAGGTTCAAACACTCAAACCTGGAGCAAAAAATACAGACGTGGTTTATAAGTGATAACAGAGGCAATGGCCTTACCTTCTTGATGGAGCCCTTTAAGAATGCTGGTTCCAGAGCCTTTTCAAACTGTGACTTTAAAATAAATGATTCATCAAAGCATAGCTTTTGATGTAACATCTCCCATAGCAGCTAAATTTGCTCTCACCAGTATGAATAAACTGCTCACCCCGTCTACCCAGGTGAGGGCAGGCCAGTGAAAGATCCTAAAATAATTACCAAAATCTTGAATCCAGACACCCATATTAGGCACATGATTAAGGATTTTTAGGATCAGAGCTCTCAGTACAGTACTGCAATGGTCACCATTACGAAACCTTAACCATACAGCAGGATGTAAAACAGAGCACTTTACTAATATTCGTTGAGACATCTGTCAAACCACAGAAACATGAAAATTGAAAAACAATATTCTGAAAAAAGCTTTTTCCCACCTGTACCAAATCGATAGGTGGAGACACCGAGAAGAAGCAGGAAATTGTCACGGCCTCATTTCCACATTTTTTTGTATTTTTTCCTTCCTCTTAACATCATGTTGGAGAAAAATTCAGCCTACCCTAAGCAACTGCAGCCCCTGCTGATTTCAGGAAAGTTATGTTTACACACTGCAGAACAGAAGCATGATGAAAATTTGTTTCAAAAGCTAGAATTGACTTAGTGAAGTTTTGAGCTTCTTAAGCAGAGCTCATGATAGTGCTGCTCTTCATTTTTCGCCTCTTGTTTTTCTGTCAAAAAGAAACTGTATGCTTGTAATTTTAAATTGTTTAGAACTCGTTATGTTATCAGGTAACACAACAAACCTGAGTAAATGACCGCAGTGCAAGAGCAGTGGGATCCTTCACCAGCTTGGGGATGGTGTCCACCATAAACAGCTTCCCAGCGTCTGAGTGGCTGGACAAAAATACATATGTCACATCCTGGTTAGCAATACTGAAGAACAGGAAAAATGACAGTCACATAGCTCAATCTTGCATTTCAAATTAACTTCCCACTCCCAACTGCATTGTAAGGAAAAAAGTTTTTCCTTTCTCTATCCTTGTTATTCATCTAAACATTATCACAGAAAATTGACCACAAGAAATGTTTTTCAGGATGGTCATGAAAAATCATTGCATACTTTATAAGCAAGCACTGGGTTTGCTACAAGTGTGTCTCTGCACACCCCAGATACCCTTTACACTACCTGCAAGTCTAGTCCATCACATTTTTATTACTTACACACCTGCATTTATCTTTACATAGAAAAATAAATCGTTTCTGGTTTTCATGCATCTTATAAACTTCTGAAATGAACCAGTTTCCAGCAAGCCAGCTTTCCAACAGCAGCAACCAGAAAACTGGTTAACCATGTGGCTATTTGACTGAATAAGGGAACAGCCTAAACATCCTTCGCTCCCAGCTGCATACTGATCCTCTGTTGCCTGAGGTCAGAATTGAAAGTGTTGATCTTCAGCTTAAACCATACAATGGCTGGGTTTTAAACTTTTCTATTTAGCAAAGTGTTGCTGATGCTGTCATGAATTTACCAAATGGTGAAACAGCATCAGTGACATGTAAACTGCTACTACACCCATTCATCCCATAATCCTATTGCCCCCAAAATCTGTTCTGCCTGGATTGTGCTCCGCAAGTTGCTGGTCCAGGACCAGGAGTCCTTCACAGTGCTGTGGTAATAACACATAGCCTAGAAAAAGTTGTAGCACCTCATCTTCTCAGCCTGGGGCAGGCCCAGGTCAGCCTATCAGTTGGAGAAGTGCTGTGACTTGGGTGCAAGGCTGCACAGGATCCCACAGGCCAGTGTAAAATGCAAGTCCAAGAAAAGGACAGAAAAGAATTCAGGTGCTTTCCTCCTTTTTATTTCTTGGTGAACTATGCATTAGTTTTTATTACCCTGTCTATTATTCTGTTGCTTTCAGCCCTAGCTCATCCTTAATCATAAATGGGAGAGCTGCACCCAGCTATTGTCACCATTACTTTAAACAGATGAAGAACCTGAGACACGAGCATGCTGCCACCACTGAGGCTGCTCCTTTTACATGGGTCATTGCCCTTTCTGACCTGGAAGGTATGGCAGGTCACACCTACCCATGTGTGCAAGAGAAAAATGGGGAAGTGGTTATGGTGTACGTGAGTTCCCTGTCTTGCTCTTCCACATCTATGAAGTGGAGATGTTTCTTAGTTAGGTGAGAAATCTCAGTCTCCTTAACAACCAGATAACGGGTCGCTCCTGGGGCTTCTCTGGGTAGCTGGTCATCCACCGGGATAATGTGCACCATCATCACCTGACATCAGGAAGACAATAAAATCAGCAGCCATTCCTCTCAAATAAGAGAGTGTCCAAGCAGCTGTCAACAAACATGCACACACAAAAGTATGTGATCACTGGAATATGAGATATAGGATGTGGCTATCATGCCATATCATTAACACATGAATAATAGAGATATACAACAGTTAAATGCAAAGCCTATGCATCTTTGTGGTTTCCCTTCAAATTGAAAGCAAAGTTAAATTTAGTATGTTGGACTCCTGGGTGAACGAAATAGTGTCTTCTCGGTTTACTTCAGTAGGCTGTTTAGTTTGTACCATCTGCAAATCTAATTTGTTTTCAACATTTCATTTTACAGTGTAGGAAGAAGTCTGGACTTGTCTCTCTGCAGCCAGATGGAGAAAATTGCCCCATGGAAAGCAAGAACAAGAGCTAGCTCTGAAGAACATTATTTGTGGCAATGGCCGTGGTAATGGCAAGCAGAAAAGATCTACCCCAGCTTGATTTGAAAGTCCATCAGAAGTTGTAAAATCATCAGCCACTTGAAGGAAAAACATAGGACTCCGCCAAAGATGCTTCAGTTTCATACCTGTGGCTCTGAGAGATTGGGAGGGTCATGGCTATCACACAGCACGAACTCAAGGGAGTCTTCAAATACTTCTCCTCCCAAATGATGATAATAAATTATTCCATTAAATAGATCCCTCTGAAGAAAACTGCTGACAGAATACCCTGTTGAATTGAAGAAAATATCTTCTATTGAACAGTGCACAATTTTAATAATTCATAAAAATTATCCATATAACAAATATCCAATAACTGGTGAACCATAATATCCTCTTTCTCAGCCTAACTAGGGCAAACCTTTTGAAACGTTATCTCATTGTCTTCCATGTTTCCTGAAGTTCACCAGCTTCTTTTCTATGCCACTTGAAGATCATTCAAAAATGAAGCAACACAGCAAATGGGCCTAAAGCCCTGTTCAGAGGACAAAAGAGAATTTGCAGGACTAGCAGCCTCTGCAGTCTAGCACAGGGATTTCCAGGTTCAGTTAGATGGAAGGAGAGCTTTCTTCCTCTTTTAGCATCATTAGTATCATCTACTAGCTTTGAACTTGTTAGGGATCCTTACAGGTAAAATAACTCCTGACTAGCTCAACTTGTCTGGAGGAGAAGGGAACAGTAAGGAAATGGAATGGAAGAATTATGGGATAAACTGTATTCACAAGTATAATTATCCTGGTGCAGAGACCAACATTAATTACCGATGGGGATTTACACTATAACGAAAGAAGTCCAAATTTGCCATGGTCTGTCCTGAGACAAAATGAGCTGTCTAATTGTAACATTTGATGTGGTTAAAAAAGGACGACAAAGAAAAGTGGTCTAATGTGGATGTGTTTCATTACCTATCAAGTTTGGTCCTGGTTTCTTCATGATTTCTCCAGCCTGTGGTGGCTTGGTAATATTGAATAGTATGTAATCATCACTGGAATCCATGTCAGAAGCATGAAGCATGGAGCCCTCAATCAGGATCGTCTGTCCCTCATGAACTTCAATGACCACATTGCTGATAAGAAATGGAGGGCTGTCATCTTTAGGGAGGATATTGATTGGAAACTTATGGCGAATACTGTGGGGGCCATCGAAAATCCTAAATACCACGAAGTCCTTAGTAGAATCGCTGTCATCATGATGGTAGTGAACAACTCCAGCCTGAATGTCAGAGACTGTGAACATGAATCCTTTCCCTCCTGTCAAAACAGTGGAAGAAAATGCATCAACAGTGTGCTGTTCAGCCCAGAGGAGCATCCTTCCACCAATATAAATGTTATGAAGCGAGAGAGAAGGAGAAGGCATTTCTAATTAGAAAAATCAAACGTAACTTCACCTACTGGAAAGAAGTTTGTAGAAGTTGGAATAGTTAATAAGAATGCAGAATTTGCAACTGTGGTAGCAGAGAAAATCCTCCAAGTGTCCGTTGCACTAAAGATAATTGGAGATATTAAAGATTTTTAACTGTGACTGTTTCCACTTTAATTTCAAACTGTGCTTTCTTATCAGAACATTTTACATGTATTTTAAGCGTCAAAGAGAATATGCTTTGTAATTACAGCTCAGCATTTTGTTGCAAGTGAAAAATAACATTTATGGGTCTTATTTTTTCTGCATATTGAGGTTACTGTCTATAATCAGACAATTTTACACCTTTGCTTCACTAGGCATGTTATGCAAACACAAATATTCAGGCAGGTTAAAGGTCCTGAGAGCTGGAGGCTGGTGCTGGAAGACATGATCTCCCCAGGGCCTCCAAGGAAAATATTTTTTTTCCCTCCATACTGTGCAACATCAGCAGAGACACCCAGAGCTGCAGGTATATCCTCTTTGCTCCTTACTTGAAGAGAATTATAGGCAAACTTTAGGATTTAGAAATAAATGCCTCCTCACCAAACAAAAACCTGTTAAAGGTGACAGAAGCCAGGGAATGACACCATACATACCTCTTTCTTTCAGGGCTTTCCTTTAGCTCTAGGACTGGCATTGCCGAACCCAACAAAAGAGCATTCAAAACATTGGGTTGATTCACTGTTCCCTGCAGTTAACGGGAAACCCTCCACTGATTCACTGGGCAGTGGCTCGGACCATTTGCCAGCAGGATTAGGGTTATGGTGCAGCTGGAGGGCTAAACCCGAGCTTTCCTTTAAAGTTTGAACATCAGTTGGTGCTTGCCAGACAAAAAAGGCAGTTGCCAAAAATTGTGGTTATGGTTTCCTTTGCATGTGCCTATGCAGACACATAAAAGAGAATAAGGTGTGGCCACTGGAAAAAAAAACATATCCACCCCTGGCTGCCCCACAGGAGGCTGAGAAACCCCGGAGGGCTGCATGCAGGGATGGGACTACCACCATGAGATGGGCCCTGGGATCTGCGTGATCCTGCAGGCACAGCCAGTCTGCTGCTCTACAGCCCTCAGCCCGCTCCCTGGCTGGCTGCACAGCCCCCCCGTAACACCACCTCTGGGGCTAAGCCCATCTGAGACTGCTGGCACCGCAGAGATGCTGTTTGTAGCATTACAGGAGGATGATCACGCAGGCACTGAACCCCTTGGCAGAGGTTCCCTGAGATGAAGCATATTTCTGAATAGTTTCTCTTTCCATTAAATTTCAAATACCACCTTCCCCTTTTCTTTAAGTACTTGCTTTACGGCTCTAGGCTGTGCATTTTACATGAACATATTTAACTGTCAAAAAATCCAGCATTGATAGTGGCAGCATCTTTCCACCCTGCCAACAGCAGAGGGACTTTTTAACCTAATAATTTTCCCAAAGAGAGAAGCACTTGTGCTGACTCATGAGATTGCAAAGCAAGATTAGTGAGATTTACAACACAGAAAGCTAAAGAATCAGAAGTCTAATTTAATTGCCACTTTTTGAAATAAACCTTAAAGCTCCCAGTAAATAACAATCATAGCCAAACATTGTCTATGTTTGCCAACAAATCAAAATCACAAGGCATTCCTTAGCATCCTCAAGCAAAAATGTAAGCAGTGAAAAGTGTAAGCTGCCTTTCGCCTATGTCACACCTATTCAATGAAAGCATAGCCGGTTTCTTTAAAATTCCAGCTTTGGGATGTAAACGTACATTAAGAAAGTAAAAGTTTAGATACTGAATTTTTCAATACTCTTGTTTTGCTCCCCGTGTCTAGCACGGCTGTAGCAAGGGAAGCCGGTCAGCAGAGGGAGCAGAGCTCCTCTCCCTGCCCTCTCTTCGCTCTAGAGGGGGAACCTGCAGGAGATGCGTTCTCATGCCCCGGGTTTTCTTGTCTCCTCTGAAGCAACACAAAGCAGCATAAATAAGGCTATGCTGAAGTTCCTTTTTTGCAGTGACACTGCAGCACTGTATCTCGGGGAGTTAAGTTACGCATTCTCACTTGTCCTTGGTGAGACAGGCATCAGGTCTGCTGCACGCTGTTACTAGCGGCATTAGCTCACTTGGGCTGAATTCACCTCCAGTGAAGAAAATAAGAACTATTTTCATTTTCAAATGAAAGTGGTGCGTAGGCAAAATGCCAGACTTACAAGTATCTCCCAATTAAGGATGTGGACAGCATAAATACAATATTGGCACAAGGGTCTAAGCTATTCAACTGACTTTATGAGCTTGTGATTTTTTTAATTTCTTACTGTGCATTCGTGTATTTCCTTCTGCACCTTCATTCAGTTTTGGGCCCCTCACTACAAGAAAGATGTGGCAATACTGGAGGCTGTTCAGAGAAGGGCAACGAGGGTGAGAGGTCTAGAGCACAGGTCTTACGAGGAGTGGCTGAGGGAACTTGGGTTGTTTAGCCTGGAGAAAAGGAGGCTGAGGTGAGACCTTATGGCTCTCTACAACTACTGGCTGGACTGAGGTGGGGGTTGGTCTCTTCTCCCAAGTAGCAAGAGATAGGACAAGAGGAAATGGCCTCAAGTTGCACTGGGGGAGGTTTAGATTGGCTATTAGTAAAAAATTCTTCACTGAAAGTGTTGTCAAGCATTGGAACAGGCTGCCCAGGGAAGTGGTTGAGTTGCCATCCCTGAAGGTATTTAAAAGATGTGCAGATGTAGCGCTGAGGGACATGGTTTAGTGGTAACTTGGCAGTGCTAGGTTAATGGTTGGACTTGATGATCTTAAAGGTCTCTTCCAACCAAAACGATTCTATTATTCTACGATTCCCCCAAAGATCTGTCTCTTAGGCTGGCAGCCCTCAGCAGGGAGTGACTCTATGAGCATCTGATTGACTGTCACATTATCATAGCCAGTTGTCACTACAGAACACATTTCAAGGCCCTCAAGTTGAAGTTATTTACCTCTCACTGTGAGCCGCCCATGCTGTAAACCATCAACTGTGACCAAGCGAACATTTTGAATGTCATCGTTGTCTACAATTTGGAAGTGTTGCCATGTGATCGGTCGGGATTGCCCTTCCAGGAGGTTGAGGCCTGCAAAGAGCAAAGCATCGTTTCACCAAAGCGTCTGCAACATTCAAGGCTGTCAGCATCTAACCTTTCTAAAGGTTTTTGTGGTCAGGAATAAAAGTATGTTTAATTTCATTTACATACCTATCTGTGACAGAGCTTTCAAGGCCAGCTTAAAAGCCTGATATCAGGTTTTATTCTGACCTACTTGCCTTTGTCAACTGTCTTTAAGGATTTTTTTTCAGACAAATAACATATTCTAGTTCCCAATGATCTGACAGACCAGCTAGGCACATTTCTGAACATTTGCACAAACTAAAGCATTGAATTTGCAATCTCACAATGTCCAAAACTGGGCACTCAGCTTCCTTAGTGAGTCTGCATTTAAAAATACATATTGATCTTCATGATGGAGGACAACATCTCCTCTTTTTACTCAGACAGTAATTTCAGGTGGAGCTTCTTATTTGGATGCCCCGTCCCTGGAAGTGTTCAAGGCCAGGCTGGATGGTACTTTGAGCAACCTGGTCTAGTGGAGGTGTCCCTGCCCATGGCACTAGGGGTGGAACTAGATGATCTGTAAGGTCCCTTCCAACACAAAACGTTCTCTGATTCTATGGGGAGGCATGACTTCCTCCTCGACTCCTTCCATTTTTTACTGTGAGGACACTGCTTTTTCTCTGGCCTTAACTTCAAGACTTGTTGGACCTTATACATTTGCCTTTTCATGGTTAAATATCTGTCTGTTTCACTCTAAATGGGAGAGCCTGTCCCTTCTTCAGTGCGGGCATTATAAATCTTTTTGAATTAGCCTTAACCCTGTAAGGTTTCCAGGCTTCAAGCGGCTGTTGGTATATCATGCCCTCTTTTTCTAGTTGTTCTTTTTTGCAGACTTTCACTTCAAACAATATCAACAACCCTTGGTCTTTCCCACATATTACCCTACTACTCATTCCACCACATATTTGCCTTTACTATTTATATTATTTTATGTCCCATTTGTTCTTTAAGAAAATGCTATATACAGCTTTATTTTCCATTCCAGTTAATACTTCAGATTTTTTCAAGTTGTAATATGTTCCCCCCAAAATAGATAAAGGGAAAAATTTTATTTATACTCCCTCAGTTTAGTGATCCCTAAACTCCAGATGTAAATCTGAATTTTAGTGCTTTGTCAAATGTCTATGTCAAAGTATTATAAATTCTGTAGCAAGATAAACTGAGGAAAAGAGGTTTCACCTGTATTCCATGAAACCCGAGGAGCATTTGTATCTGTTGTTCTGATAGAAAGGTGCACAGTAATCGGTAAACTCCTTTCAAAGTAGAAGTCATGAACCTCAAACTCCACCTGTTGTGAAAACAAACTATTTATTGTAAAAACAGAGCCTGAAAACCAGCTGTACCTCAAAATACATCTAGTGTGTTCTTACCTGAGAGATCTTAAAGTCTTTTGATAATATGCTGAGAAACGAAACTTGATTTAGCTTCTAGAAAGAACCTTTGAGTTTCTACACTAAATTAAGTATCTGCCTTCTATGGTCTTCATAGTGAATGCTGGGAAGGTTAGTTTGTGATGTGTAGAAATTAATGGGAAAGATAAGCATTTTCACTGTCGTTTGGGGGACAAATAACTCAGCAATTAACTTAGGGTTTTTTTAATAGTGATAATAAGAAAAGAAGGGGAATTTCCCTCTCTTTTAACATCTATACAACCAGAAAAAAATAGGAAATAATAGATATGGACTGGGGGGGGAGGGGGGAAGAAAATGTCAAACTTGTGAATTATGAAGCTCTTGAATTGTCAAATTCTTGAACCTTTGCTCTAACAAAGCTGAAAGCAAAACAGAGAAGAGGCACTTAAGGACTAGGTGGTTTGGTAGAATGACTGATTCTCATATTAAGGAAACAAAAAGAAAGGAGGTTCCTGTGACAGCCAAGGTTAAGAAAAGGTAAGCTTTGTCAGCATCAGATGCCAACGTTATTATTACAGTTCCTCTACTTTCCAGTCCACCCTTTCCCCAGCTTACCTTTCTCTGATTCTCTGTCTCTTCAGTTTCATTACTTTAGTACCAGTCATTTTGTTTTGTTTGGGTTATTGCTTAACTCTCTTATCAGATAGTTATTTTATAACTATCAGCATGTTTATGTACTCCTTTAACTCATTTCTCTTCCTCTTGTATCTCCTTTTTAAGACTATTGCTTATTTCTCAGAGTGCTGGCACACTACTGAATTACACAAAATATCTAGCAATACTGGTTACTGAAAAAATAAAGTAACACTGTACCCAAAGCAGGAGACATTCACTGTCAGTAGTCTGTGGCATGTCTGAAGAGAGAAACATCACTAGCGGTCAGTGCAGAAAATATAGAAGTGGTGCTCTATTCACTCCCATAAAACATAACTGTATTCCTGCAGCCTTGATCTCTTAGATTGGCACTGTTTATTTACTCACTCACTCCAGACCCTGCAGGTACCAGCCTGCTCTCATGTTTTTCCTCATGTTCTCTGTGTTAGTGACAGGCTCTTACTTCTCCCAGCAGGAGCTGTTGGGAGTTCCTTTTTGATGTTCCTATACCACCATTGCTTAAGTAGGTAGGCTGTGAGATCAAATGGCAATCCTGACATTTAGCTGGTGCATCGTTCATGGCTTTGAATATGTTACCTGTCCACAGCTTACAGGGATCAGTACTGTCACATGAGGATACAAGCTATGTGGAAAAGGCACTGTTGATCCTTCCAAAGGCTCTTGGGTAGTTCTACAAGTAGTGTTATTAAAAATATTTCAGCTCGAAGAAATTCTTAGGTAGTGGGCAACAAATATCTGATTTGTGTTAGACAGTTACACTGATGAGTCATAGGAGAAAGTGGGAAAAGTTTTTACCTCTACTCCTGCATTACATATAGTTAGATAAACATCTTTTTTTTCTTTTTTTTTTTTCTGAAAAATATCTGTTACAATGAATGCATTTATTTATAGCTTACTGAGTCTTAAGGAGATCAAAACCAGCAAATGCTCATACATTACGCTGTTACCTCATAATTCCTCCTCTCTGTGCAGCTGTTATTTGGAGGCTGATAAGCAATGAGCATGTCACTGAGATCTTTCCATGTGAAGGAGCCAACAGGTTTTGTGTGGTCAGATAGATGAGTGATGAAGCCCTGTGGAGGTGGCTTGGTAATGTTGAATACAAGCAGGGACTTTGGTGTTTCATTGTCTTCAGCATCAATGGTTGTGGTTGTAATGGGGGTTAAAATAAATTGATCTATTTCCAGGATGAACTTTGCCATTGGGACAGCTTTGGGTGTTTGGTTGGGAATAGCACCTTTAATTTGAACAGGGAGCCATGCATACTCGGTCTGCAACAGGAAAAAAAGAGGTAACTGAAAGGTCAAGGTGAAGCAAACAAAATAAATTCAATTTCTGTTAGGTTCACATAGCTAATTGGGGTATATGTTAAAGAAATGATTATTTTGAAAAGAAAAATTGAAGCATTTTAATGAGAAAATTCCTAAAGTAGATATTTAGACCTCATGAAAAGTCTTCCAGATTCACTAGTCTTATTTGTGTCCTTAATTTGGGGCTGAAACAACTTTCTTAACTTGATGTGAGTTTAATGAATAACTTTACCTGACAGAAACATGCACAAGCCATTAATTATTATTAACTGAATATGTTCACACAGTTCTTAACTTATTAATTACTATATAAGTAGAAGTCAGTGTAGCTTGTGCTCTGTAAAAAAGGGGGAATTATGCCAGATTTGATTTTGCTCTCAGGTTAAACTACTTATGTCTGCCAGTAAAAAAATAGAGGTGTTTCTCTATCACCATAATGGTCTAAGCATAGAGGCATGGAGATAATGCATTTCATTTGCCCAGCTGGCAATGTTGTAAGAACTGAACGAACTTTCTGGATCACCATCTCCCTTCAAATGTGAAAAGGAGCAACAAATTTAATTTTTTTAAAACAAGAAAGACAAGCAGGCATCGTAAGGTGCAAAATTCTACCTTGTGCAGAGTTTTGCTTCTGCTGTCTGTGAGCTCCAGCCTTACAGGAATATAATCAGTGTCAGGCGAGGGAGGGTCAAGGTGCTGATATCGAATCCCCATCCTCAGAAATTCTTCGCAGCTCATTTTTGAGTTGTGAATGACTCCCAGTCTCCGCATGCAGCTCCCGTTTCTGCACGGCTCTGTAACCCAACAGAAGCGATCATGAAACAGTTACCGGAGAAGAAACTGACATCGGAAGCTTGTCTGTATAGGCAAATAACTCTGATAAAAAGCCAGTGTGATGAGAATTAGGACTCCTTTCCTGATTTAACTTTTCCTACAGGATTTTGTTTTCAGCTGATATCTTCCAACTCAAACCTCCCTTCGTCTCTTGGGCAGGTGCTGCCTCGAACAAATCCCTGTGCTTTTTCTACTGAATCTTGGCTC
>VZSZ01004030.1:93977-121113 GCA_013398815.1 Ibidorhyncha struthersii
AAAACTTCCAAACTTCCCAAAAGGAACTCAAGCACTGCTGTAGAGTTATCATCATCACAAAATATCTGACAAAACTTCCCAATTTGTCAAGTGTTCATTGCCTTCTGGAATCTGGAGAACTGTCTTAAGTCCCTAAGAGTATCCATGAGTTATTGAAAGCTAGATGTCCCTCCAACAGCAAACTCCGGAGAAAACATGTATCTGTGCAGGACCCATTCAGAGGTACATGTAGAAACTCTCAGTTGTGCGTCTCTAGATCCGTGTCAAGTGGGTCTGCTATTTTAGATAATTTTTGAATTTTTTTTTGTCATTACAACTCCTGCATGAATGAAATCTACTTCAAAGAATGTAAATATTATGTTGGTGGGAAGGTTTCCAGCACTACTTCTTTATTTAATAGTTATAAAGGTACAGATCCCTGACTCTGATTCTGAGGAGGTCTAATGTGGTGTAAATAAAAACTAATCCAAATGATTTAGATAGATAGCTACCAGTGCAAAACAATGGAAAGCAAGATCAGAAACAGCACCAACAACTCTCAGTTGTAATACCTAAAACCTGACAAAAAAATCTGTAATCACTAGTGACCTTGAGCCAAGTCTCAATGACATCCGAAGTCTTAAATGGGATTTGGATGAGACCTTAAGAGCTCCTCTGTGTGCAACACAATTTCTGGTTGCCTGGGAGATTTCACTGAACAATTGGATCCAAAATTACCCTCTTCTTTTGCAAATCTTGAAAGGGATTATAGAGGGTGATTGTTGTGGGCTGGGAGTTGGACTCATTTGTTTTAATGAACACCAGTAAAAGTTTACAAGAAACAGAAAGAACATAGGATTTTTTTTGGGNCTAAAGGATCCTAGGCTATTCAATTAGGGGGTTGTTGCTTTAGAATGTGCAATTAACACATGCGCTCCTTGGGCTGTTTGCTATTTAATGTTTTTGTTCCATGCACTACAAACAAGGTTTATAGGTCACATAGAAAATGATTATTCAGAAAGGTATTTGCTGAGTTAAGGAATGGTAGACAACAGTTCCCTTCTTTTTTTCCTTTCTCAGTTTTGGTCTGTGAACAGAAGTCCTGTGCACTTTTTGGCCAACCCTGAACACTTTTTATCAAAGTAAGGAAACAGTAAGTGTTTCATTGCACGGTCAATGAATAGACCTTTCTTCATCAGGGAAAACAGTGAAGGATGTGAAGCACATCAGATATATCCATCCAGATAATGAGCATTTCTTTGTTGTCCTTTGTTTCTCTGTTGTATTAAACCAACAATACTTATACTATAGGGTAGAAAAAAAATTGTTTACTTCATTCTACCCTCTTTCACATTACAGCTATTTTAACAGTGATTATCAGATTCACACCTAATACAGTCTGTAATGCCAAGTGTTGCAGCTTAATGCAAGGCTGAAAACAGAATTATTCTTTTCCATGGCATTCCTCTATAGCCCTTGCTGAACACTTTTAATTTCTGCTCCTTCCAAGACCCCCTTCTGCATCAACCAGAAGTTGTAAGGCTGGAGAGGATTCTGTCTAAGGAGTAGATAACAGTTACCTTCTTTTTGTTCGACTCCTTCCCATTAAACGGGGCTAAGCCGTAGGGGGCAGGTGGAGATGCTCAGTGATGGACAAGAAAATAAAGGGAAAGAGAAACACTGAGAGGATGACTTTCAATCAGTCAAGAGCAGGGATACTTAGGAGCTTGGCCTTCAACCATTACAAAACATACTTTTAAAAAGGCAGAGCAGGTCAGAGTCCCAGACTGAGACTAACAAAAAGGAGCTATTTGTTGTGGTTGCCCTTTAAAGACCATCTTGAAGACAATGCATGGTTTCCTTTTAAGTGTTAAATAGATCTGCTTATATTGTTAGAAGTACTTTACATTTTCAGGTAAAGATCGAGATTGCATTGCTAGCAGATGCCTATTACACCGAAGACAACTGCAAAAGCAAATAAAATCAAGTCTTGGCTTGATAAGATCCTAACAGAAAAGGTAAGAGACTAACAGCTAAACTGCATTTTCTGAACAGGTAAATAATTTCTCCTCAAAAGACCAATGAAAATGTCTTTGCCCTCTACTCTTTTGAGCCTAGAAAACTGTCTCGCATTACAGAACTTGAGAAGATAACAATGAAGTGATTTTTTTTCTCTTAGTTGCCCTTTATGTGTTTTTAAGATCATTACACAAATAGGAACTGTCACCCTCTGACTACCCATTTTCCACCAGACATGAATTCTGAATTGGAACAGACTGCAATGCAGCAATGAGTCTGAAAAAAGGAATAATTATGTTAATTTTGACAGCTGTGTGAGGAAGTCCATAAAACACTCCAGCTTCCAGTAAGGTTCTTCCACTGATGTTATCCATAGGATACCATCCTGCACATGACCCTCATCCTCCTGGGTCTCAGTACTCAATGATTTCCCATCTTCCCTTCGGAAGTATAAAGCTGTAGGGGATAGTTGTTTGCAGGGAAAGTCAAGCCAGCCTAGGAGAATCACAGACTGAACCAACCTCTTTGCTATTTCTGTGACTAATTAATTTTTCAGAGGTTTGAGTATTTCCACTTCAAATTTTCTTTCAACCATCCAAATACAGCAAAAGTTTGGGTTTTGGCAGTCAAAGCAAGCAGGCTACTTCTCAGTGTAAATGTTAATACAAACCACTATATGTTTTACTGTCATTGTTTTGCAGTTTAGTGTCATAGTGTTACTCTCCTATAGAGATTTATACATATACATCAGGAGCATATTTAATCTCACTTCTTTTCTCCTTTTCCTGTACAAGAAGGGAGAGAGGGATCCTGGAGATTCCCAGTCAAGGAGAGAGGGGGAGGAGGGATACAAGCTAGGAGAAAACTAGTGAAAACAGTAAAGTAAAAGGACTAGATTGGCCATCCTTTTTATTTCACATATAATGTTATGCACTTCAGAGAGGGAATAAGACCCACTCTTCTTAAGAGAAGAGCAGTCTATAATAACATGTGGGTATCAAATTGGCTTCCCCTAATCCACCCAGAGAATGCATTAAAAATAAAAAAGAAAACTACTCCAATAATGGAAACTGTGGATGGGTGCAGGGAATGTAGTGGATGGAGATAGTCTCCTAAGACCATTGGCTTTGAAAAGACGTTTTGTTTTAGTAAGTAACTAGTAACGGATAGAAAAGGAACTAGTGAAACTCAGCAAGCAGCCTAGGATTAAACAGTGACAATCATGCCTGTGTCACAAGGACAAAATTGTTAGCTTCACCTTGATCCATAACTTTGGTGATGAAGACAGAAATGACAGCATTGCGTTCAGTACCTAACATGACAACAAAAGGCTTACAGCCTTTACAGGGTCTCTGGAGACCCATGCTTTTCCATGACCTGTGCAAGCTATGGTCAAATCTCTTGCATGAGGTGCCAGATGAGCTTGACTTATGGCAGAGCAGCTATACCAAAGAGTGAAAGCAGCTCTGACCCACAAGTGTGAGGGTGTCAAAACCCATAGAAAAGGAGCAGGAAAACCCTCCTGCACAAGAAATAGCAAGGTGAGGAGGCAGGGACAAGGAACTTGTGGCCGTCTGTCCAGCAATGACATTATTTCATTACATCATGAACAGCAAAGTCTGATACTTCTGCGAAATGATCACCAGGCAGTGGTGGTGAAATGCAGTGCCACTGACATATTGGAGCTCTACACAGTGTTACACATCTGCTCATATGCTCGGTAAGTTGTATGTGATAACACCCAACACTGCTCCACATGGAAGTACAGAGCAATGAAATGGCAGTGGACTTCCATCCCTGGCAGATTCCCTCTTACAGGTAGAAAGCTACCTGAAGTGCAGCATGTGGTTTTGGTGTTTTTAGAATAATTACTTTACTCACTGCTATTGGTTTGCTATTGGTTAACTGAGCGTGGGAGAGAAGGCTAAGATTTGAGCTGATGAGCCTTTTGGGTAATGGCAAAGGTTTTGAATTTTTGAGAATGAAGACTTTGTAGACTGTTCTTCACAAAAACAAGCTCACTGGAGGGTGTGCTGCATCTCACAGTGCTAAACAAAAGAAGATTTGCGATCTGCTGCACATGCCACACGGGATTTTTTTGAATGCTTAAATTTTAACAGCTGGTAGATGGTATGGTTTACACTTTCCCACAAACACACTGGCTTGGTTCATCTTTTTGCACCTTAGATATGTGAAACTTAGTTGCTTGTTTGAGCTTTTTGCCAAGATTGTTGCTATATTCCAGGAGGAAAAGACATACCGCCAAAGAGCAATTCCTTCCTGTTTATATAGCTACCTAAGGGAAAGAGGGTAGATTTAGCCCAGCCACAAATTTAGGTTTCCAAAGGTATGTGAGGGGACTCAACTGGGAGCTTGATGTGATTTGAGGTTCCTCTGAAATCTGTAAGTTACTTAGATGTGGTACAATTGCTTTCAAATTATGTTTGATAAACAAGGAGCATGCGCTAAATTAAATAGCTACACATCTCATCAAAATTAATCTGGATCCACTAAAAATGAAACCAAAACCATAGTTCCTCTTTTGTTAAAAATTTTCATTGATAAAAGTATATACTTATGCATTCAGGATCCTGCACGGTGCAGCTATAACCTGTCAGCTCATGTGGTCACATAATGGTTTTAGACTACATTTGTCAGAAAATCGAACACAATCCAGCTACAGTCTATCTTCAGCCAGCTATTAAGAGTTCTTTGAAATACTGTTGCAGGTTTCACAATGAAAGCAAGTAGAGATGGAAATAACACATTTCATTAGGGATTGTTCAACAACTTCACAAATGCAGTTTATTCAGTTTTTTTTACCCAGCTGCAAAAAAGGCAGCTGAATCATCCTGAGGATCTTGTGTTGCAAGCTGTGAAAGCACGAAGCTGTGCACAGACACCCTAGCCACGGTAATTGTAACCCATACAGCCATTAGCATGAAAGAAGTTAATCTGGGCCCACAATTGCCACAGAATCTCAAAAAATGAGAGAAGTGAAGTCAAAGTATTGATGACAAATGATCTGCACAGTCTCCATTCATGCTGAACAGGTACAGTCAAGTGGACTGCACTTTTAATGTGTCATTATTTGACCAGCATGTGCCATTTTACCATGATGTTTTTACTATACGTACTGGTTTTGCCATCTGAATTTACGGTTAGATTGATGAAGTCAGTGATAAGTTATTTTGCCCACGAATAAATTAATACTTGTTGTATTGTAACTAATATTATCATAGACATGTATTATCAAGACCACTTGTACTGTAACTAATATTGTCATAGACAATCAAGACCACTTCAAGGACTGCAGAAAATGAATATAATGAATGAACAGGCATGAGGTACTTCCATTTAGAAAATCAAGTAATTGTCCAAGGACTTATTGAGTCATTTGTCCTTATACTTGCCTAATTCTTCTCAGAGTAGGTTTCTATGCTGGAAAAAAATGTTCAAAATCTAAAGGTGTCCAGATCCAAACCACCTCATTCTCTAGGTCAAAACAATCTGCATGCAGTCATGTTACATGCAAGATAAACCCTAGGGAAGAATCATGAAGAAAAAGCTGGCAGGCCCACAGCAGTAACATCCCAGTAAGAAAAAAGAGATGGGACAACTTCTAGAGATGTGTGTGCTCTTTTACTGTGAAAGCAACTGGTGATTTACAGTGCCAGTACCTCCCACAGACACCTTGGACACACATGAACAGCAGAGATGCATTTTGCCTGAGGCAATGTGGAGTCCTGAGTTAGCTGGGGTGATGAACTAGTAGAATTCTTTAACTAGCAAAAACGTAACTTGCAAAATCCCCTTTCAATAGCCCTTTCAAGAAACTGTGTATAATTATGTACAGATTTGTTGAAGGGTCTCAGCACAACACAGAGTGGCAACAATTAGTCTCTCATACGTGATGTTTTAGAGTCTGGTTCTAGATAAATGCAAAGAAATCAGCGAGAAATGTAAAGGCTGTGCGAGCATGTATTTGTGTCTTCAGAAACACACACAAACATTTGCACATACATATGATCAATGAATATCTGTCTAATTCAGATGAATGAAGTCAGCTGTCTGAATGTACATGAAAATGTGAAAACTCTCACAGATCCCTACTGCAAAATAAAAGTCTACAATTTTAAAACTTGCATTTAAAAAACAAGTTCTCCCGGCTAAACAAGACGTACCCTTTTGAAAGACTTAATAATATTGAAAGTTTTCATCATGTTTTTCAGTGCTTTTTATCACATTTCTCTATCCCAGTGTGTTGTACTAAAAAGGCAATTTTAAGAAAAGAAATCTGGCTTAGTGCTTCCAAGCTCTTATAAAAGATAAACCCACAAAGTTTTACTAGAGCTGATGGAAGAAAGCCAGCATAGTTGAGAAATCTGTATCGACTTGAACATTCGGATAAACTAAGTTGTCTGGAATCCTTAACTTCCAAGATAAGTTCTACTAAACTACTGGCAAGAACTGGTGCCTGTTTTCCTCCAAAGTGAGAACTAAGCTTTCATCCATCCCGAGTACAAAAATTACTGTCTGACTGCTTTGCTGCAACATTCATTAAGCTGTTAAACACTATTACAAACATAAACACAACAACATTCAGTGTATACAACACATTTGAAACAGATACTTACAGGTATCAGTGTTCCTCCAGGAGGCTGAACACGAGATCATAAAAGGAATAATGAGTGTCACTGCCCCAGTAATCTCTGGTTTAAAAGGCTGGCAGAGACAGAAATACAATGAGTGGGCGACGGGGAGAAAGACAGANACTCAGCAATGCTTCTCTGGCAGCCAGCCCCAGATCTTCCCTTCCCCTTCTGCTAGTTAAGTCTGTTGGGACTAAAAACTGAGCTCCTGTCAACAAGGTTTGCTCTTTTTTTTTCTCCCCACTTCTGCTAGTTTATTTCCTTCAAAACACACACACACACGCACGCACGCACGCACGCACCACTCTCATTTGTGTAATAAAGATTCACGAAGAGGTGACCTAAAATCTTTTAAGATCAATCAATTTTACCCCACAGGAAGGGAAAAAGACTCTTTCTTGAAATACAGACAGGATTAATTTCCTCCATAATATAATAGTGAAACAGGTTTGATCTTATTTCAAGGTGGCTGATGAAACTAAAATCAAGTGGATTATCATTTTAATAGTAACACATATTGCCTACTCATAAATGTGATACTTTTTACAAGCTGAAATGTTCAGTTGACCGCTGTTCAAAAACCTGTTGCATGTTAAAGTATTACATATTCAAGTTAACATATATTCATTTTACTGACTAATTTTTAATTTTTATTTATTTATGTTTGGGTGGGTTTTTTTTTCCCATTCAGAACAGCAGGAAAAGGAAGGGTATAGGCCAAATCCCACCAATTATTTAATACCTGGTAGAATTCAAGATATCTCTCCAGCCTTCTGTCACAAGATTCACATCAGATTTGCAGATTTGGCTGGCTGGTGGGAGTCTAAGCAACATTTACTACCACACAGTGGCTTGTTGGTGCATCCTGAAGAGTAAACTTGACAGCCCAAATGTTCAGAACACAGAGGCTATACTGCAAAGCTGCAATACAGGGACAGAATTACCAGGGACAGAACACCCTATGCCCATCTCAAAACAGGGACAAAAAGCACTTCTAAGCATCAGGGACAAACAGATTTTCAGCCCAGCCCATTTGTTATGAGTGGAAAAGGGACAGACTCATGGGGAACAGCTACTAACTCGCAAGTTCCCTATGTAAGCAGGGGCCAAATCCACTGTAACTCAGTAGCATGTTACCTCCCCTTGCTCCTTTCTGAACAAGCAGGCTGACTTAGACCCTCATATGGAAACAAAACCACACTGTAAAAATGCAAAAACAAAGTCACTAGTATGCAAGAAAAGAACCAGCAGATGTTCCTGTGGCATGACTTACAGGCAGATGAAAAAAACAGATGACTGTTAAAAATTAAAATGAACTCAAAGCTACACCATGTGTAATATGATACAATCTGGGTTATATTTGCTTACAAAAAAACACTAGACAAAAAAAAATTCCTTGAGGTACAATACTAGTGTCCGAGTGGTATACTGTCCTGCATTGCAGACCTGTAATCATCCTCAGATTTTATCAAGTTTCAGAAAAACTTGGAATGAGTATTTATCTCCTCTGAGTCGTGTAGATGGCTCTGGGTTAGCTTGTGCATTTGTGTTTGTGCTTGCTGGAATACAGCTTCTAATTCATCATGATGAATGGCCTGTTTGTATAGTACAGTGGTCTGGTTTGGATCAACATAACTGTACTTACAGGCTGATTAAAAAAGTGGCAGCTTATTTTAAAGTATAATGTCTCTGACCCATTAATACATAACATTATTGCAGAAGATCTTTTCAAACCAGTTTGATTACTCCAGCAATGAACTCGGCATCTCATTTCTTGTTGTACTGCTTAACTACAACTAATTTTTGCAATCTGTCAAGGTCACATTATTTGAAGGACAGACCAAAATTACCAAAGATTTTCTTGAGAAATGCCAGAGCACTGAAGAGAAGACATGACTTTTGTACGCATACTCACTCTCTTTATTTCAACATTTGTCCACACAGGAAAGAGAATCTTTCAGTCTCCTGTGAATGAAACTTAAGGTATATATTCCTTCTTAATTATTAGCTAAAACCATGCAGCCCAGATTGTTGATATGAAGGTAATCAGTTAACTGTTTTCTGTAAGCTTTCTTTAACAAGCTATATTCATAATCAATCCCTTTCTTTCCAGGCTTTTATTTGGAAAAAAAAAATATAAAAAGTGTACTTTAGGCACAAAACAGGCAAGAACACACCCAGACTCACAGCCACCCTGCACCCCACCCACATTTCTTCTCTTTCATTTCAAATTGCATTGATAAACAACAGTCTAAACCACACATAGTCTGTCATCTGCACATTCAAGCGACACTCCTGTAAGGAGGATGAGGTTCTCAAAGTAACAAAAGACTCCTGCTCATTCCAAACCTGAAGGCTGTACAGAGGAAGATCTGCTGAACTGTGGGAGGAAAAAGATAAAACTGCTTCCCAGGTATTTACTACATGGCAGAAATTTTACTCTGTGAGCAACTGTAGTGGGCTGCTGTGGTCCACTCTTCAGTCTCTAACGTGGGCTGAGGAGAACAGGGTGAAAGATCATGTTTAAAAGGGGAAGTATTAAATCTGCTTTCTTCTTCTTCCTCAGCCTGTATATGCTCTGTCCTTCACTGTCCTTCTGGCTACCACAAATGTGGGAAAGCCCCTGAGTGCACTAAGGTATGTTCTTCCTAAACACAAAAAGGCAAGATCAGCAATGCAAGGTCACACAGTCAACAGGGAAGTAAGGGTAGATGTGTTCACAGAGAGCTGATCCTGTAAGGGGCAGTCAATCTCCTAGACTTGCATGGAGACTCACCTACTGGTTCCCACAATCAAGTTCATAAGAACGTGATAATCATGATCATGCCATCAAAAAAACAGCACACTTCCTATAGAAGAAACAAAGATAATCTGGGACTACTGCATGCTTGTGGCTGGAGTCACTGGCTGGGGCTTCTTTGCAGCGCTGTGCACCACCACCACCACAACTAAAAGGGTAATGCCGCTGCTACTGGCTGTCATCTTCATCCACAATAACCCAGAGTTCACAAGCAAGAATTTAATAATGAAATTCACAACAAAACTGTCTGCTGGTTATTTCCCCTCTTCATCCAAAAGTATTTTCTGGAGCATTAGCAAGCAAGTACCATAAAAGATATTCCTTTGAATACTCTCACAAGAGGCTGAGGATGTGTTGTTTATCAGGTATGGCCAAGCAAGAAGCACGCTCAGTTTTCACAGTACAAAGCAATTAATGTATATAACAGAACAGAGGAGACAGTCCTTATTGCAGCGAGTACATCCATTTTCCCTTCCAATTCTAAGGCACTGAAAAGCCTCCCCTAAGACCAGGACACAAGACACCGAGCAGCAGTGATGCTCTGGAAAGGTTGTTGCAGTAGCAAACTGAATAGAGAGAAATGCCTGCGCAAAGACATTACGGTCTGCAGACTCCTTGTAACATATGTCCTACTCATAGTTTGGAACATAGTCCTGGGCCATTGTGGTGACTTTCATAAAGAACTCAATGGTTTGTGGCCTGGCAGCCAGGAGAGCTATATTCAGATAACACCTACCCCCTTACAAGCATGGACGTGCAGCAAAGCAGCCCTTGAGATTTCATAGTACAGCTGCATGAGTGAAGAGCATTGGTTTTGGCTGTATTCCACAAAAGCGTTCTTGTCTTTGGGAAAGAAGACGACTGAAATTACATTTATAAGTGCTACTCAGTTTTATGTACCATAGGTTTAACTCTCCCTGTAATCAACAACAGGAATGTCAAGTGACACTCCAAACAGTGTGGCAAAAGTTTCTCCACTAATGAGTCCAAAATGATAAGGTACCTGATGTTTCTTCCCTGATAAGTATCAGAAAACATTCTTTTCAAAGGACCATTCTCACAGAAACTTGCCAGCGTTTTAAAGAGTCTCTCAGAGGCCTAACCTTTAGGGAGGTATTTTCAGCTCCATTGACAAACAATTGACCTCTTAATTTATGAACCATGACATTGGCTGTGTTGTCTGAAAAAAAGAAGCTGTGACCTAAAGGGAGTTTTAACCACCATACACTTCCACTAAAGTGATAGAAAGGGAGCTGTTAATCTTCAGGGGCTGAGGGCTGTTACCCATATCCAATCCACCAACAACAGCCACTTACTGAATACAAGGAAACCTGTATTTACTCTACTGCAAAGCCTCAAACCAGCAGAAAAATTACTGTTATTAATTCAGTTTGCATGTAGAGGTTTAGTTTGGGTTAAGTAGCAGAGAGGATCTCCCCACGAGTAGAGCTGCCCTTCAACAGGTAATGAACATGTCAGAGACATGCCAGCATGTCAAAATGCTCACCAAATTAGGCATAACATCTACAGTTAGAAATTCTGAATACTGGTTTCAACTCAAAAGCTTTAGTCTGGCTTCCTGGAAAGCATTTTTTGTCTCAGTTTTCCTGTCAAATGAGAAGTCTGCTCACCTCAGTCAGGTTAAATGACCTGATTCATTGATGCCCAAGTCACACCAAAGCTGTTTTGAAGGAATGATTGCTCTTAAGGACTCAAGGTGTATGCTTTTAAAACACAGATTCTCAACTGGAAAATATTGTGGAGAGTAACAATACTATTTATTTCACATATCATGGAAAAGGTTTATTTATGTTTACTAAGATTGCTCTCTAAAATAGTGTAGTCTTTTGATTAAAACAATGTAGTCTTTTGGCAAGAAGCATTGGAGAGAAAGAAAGCCAAGATGCTGTTTTTGCCTATGCTACAGCACATAAAAGGTGCTTTTTTATAAAGCTGGAAATCTAGATGAATCATTCTTTGGATAAAGCCAGCATTTCTACAAAATACCTGCGAAGCCTTCCTCTCCCAAACTGTCTATAGCTGTGTCCTTAACATCTGAGATTATTACAGGAAGCCTGGTACAGCATGCAACTCATCTTTACAGTAATCCCTGTGTGATCAGATGAGGACACATCACTGGCTTTTGTGGAGTTTTTCTAAAATCATACACCATATAACCTGACACAACTAACATTTCTCCTCATTTGGTGCAGATACACTCGTTGGGAGCTCTTTCCATATTTGTTTAAAATATTCACTGCAATAATGTGAATGCTCGTCAAGAGTGTTGAATCTCACAGACAGTCACTGCAATAGAATCTACTGCAGGCCATGTCCACATTTTCAAATTCTCAGCAATGCAAATTTGAAAACGTTGCTGTGTGTTTCCCTTTGCTTCTCTTTAAGAAAAATGGAGCATAGCTCTATGATGGTGCCCTGCAGGCAAGAGGGCTGTGAATTGTGATCGCTCACTAAGTATTCAGACACAACAGGGAAGAGCATGAGGAACAAAAATCAAGTGCATGCTGAATGCGTAGTCAGTAATTGACAGCATTTTTTGAAATCTTTATTTTTAGTAATTGCCACTCAATATATGCACTATGTTTGTGAAAGAAATATGTCTGAAATTTCAATTAAAAATAAAGCACTGTGTCGCAGATGATAAATAAATGAAATAACTATTAATTGAGCCTCTTGTAATGTCAAGCAGTGAGTCTAAAAATAATCCACTTCATGTTTGGATGCAGCTCCAGGGAGCAAAGCCATATATTGCAAGGCAACAAGTGTTGGTGTTATAGTCTTCATTAATCTCACACAACTTCTAAAGAAAACATTTTAAGGCATTCATGTCTTACATGGAGCACAGCTGTCAGGAGATCAAACACACTGTGTCACTGCCAGCTGCTTCATTGGAAAATACACACAGAGTATGTGTAATAGCAAAGCCCTTGATCACAAAGACAAAATATTCAAGTTTTTGACTGCAGAAGAGGCACTAATCATAAAGTGAGGAATGGCATTCTGGAAAATCAAACAAATACCTACAACAACTGCCCTACAACAAGGTAGCACAAAAACATTTGCTTTGTGTCAAGCAGATCCAAAAATCAGAATATCTGAAATGGAATTTTGAGGCAAAGGTGAGTAGAATTTTCAGTAAAATGAGTAGCTTCACTGAAAAATCTGTACATGATGCTATTCTATTTTTAAACAGTTGGATTTTTCTCAAAATTCTTCATATCTTGGGCTAGACCCTCCGTTGTTGCAGAGGAACAGTGTATGGACATCTTTAAGGACTTTGGCATTTTGGCTGCCCCTGCAGTCATTGGCATGAAAACACCTAGAGCACATCACTGCTTTTAAGGTTTCTTCAAATTATATAGCCATAAAGATCAGCATACATACTTGTAAATCACAAAAACACCTCTTCATAGCCATGACTTTCTTTTTGGAGATGTGAAAGAGACTAGGCAGAGCTGGCTGCACAGCAACAGAGAATTGCCCCCTCTCTATGTCCTCCAGGCAGCCTCACTGCAGGGTGCAAAGCCACTGGGGTTGTAGGACTATGTGACCATTGGAGGTGGCCTGTCCCTCACTGGATCAGTAAAGCTACATAGCAATGTGGTAGGAAAAGAAAATCAGGCTACCGCTGTTCTTGCAGAGCATCTTCTGCAGCATTAAAAGGCACGTGTGCGTGTTTAACCTTTACCACAGAATTTCAATTCTAGAGATTGCAGTGAAGAATATTTGTACTTGTGCTTCCAGCATCTATAAACGTATTGATTCTTCCCATTTCCCTTCCAGGCTGCTGCTGTACACTCCTTATCTAGGGTAAAAAGACGGAGGTTGTTTTTTTCAGCTCTTCAGGTAGCATAGGTGGTTGGCAGCAGATAAGATGACCATCAGCATTTCTGACTTTTGAGGGTGGGGACAGTCTGGTCTGTTACAGAGGTGTCACACATGAGGTTCAGGATAAACCCTTTTCCATCCCTTCCTGAGACAATCAGTATGCTCACAGAGGGCATAGGCAGCTCTTAAGCACCACAAAAGTAATTAATTTGGAGACAGGAACTTATTGAAGGCACTGGAGGACCAGCAATGTCCCCGTAATCAAGGAAATAATTAGATTCCAGCTTGTGAAGAACTGGCTTGTTCTTTAATGTACCTAACAAGGGACAGAAAAGGCAATCTTTTTCGCATCAAGAAGTGCAGGAAAGAAAGGGTAAAGACTACATGTTCAAGCTGTAGTCAGACACCATAGGCAGAAAGAAACCCAAACCTACACAAAGGACTATTGCATGTTGGCAGTCTGCCCGCTCCTTGGAACAATGCTCACAGCTAGGCTTCAAAATGCCCGTTTTCCCTCCATTTCTTTGAGGTCTGTCATTCCTGCTCCAGTCATTCCACCAAAACCCCCAAATCACACTGCTTTATTAATGCAGATGGGAAACTGTTCTCATAGTTAAACAGCTATCCAACTTACTACAAACAAAAAGGCTTTTAGGAATATTACTTTATTGCCATTAAAATAATATCAGTGCACTAAGAAAAGGTTCCTTAGTTATTTTAATTGAGACCAATCAAAGTGAACTTAATGAGGCCCTGAACATTTTTACCCAGAGTCTTTGAAAACTGAGCCTTTTCGGGGGCAGGGCCCTTATTTCAGCTTACGTGAGCTTAGACCACAGCTGGCACAACTGGATTTTCATCTCAGTTAATGCTTCTAAATTTTCATCGATTCTCCTTTTTTTAGCTCGCACTGCCACCGAGTATGAAAGATCTGCAAAAAAAGTTTTCCCAACAATATCACCTATTTTATTTCGTATTCTGCAGAAAGTTACAAGTTTTGCAAAGGCAGAATGCTTCTCGGAAGCAGAATCAGGTGGCACTAACATGTAACAGATACCACCACAGACTTCAACCAGTAGCTCCAGTAAACCCATAGATTTTAGTATACGGAAATCAGCCTGTGCTTATACTTGCACGTGCTACACACAACATCCAGACTGAAAACCAAGAATGCTAATCTTCATAAAGAATTTGCCTTCCCTCTGAAGTCTACATTTTTACTTACAGCAATGCTTTAGTAAGTGTGACAACATACTGTGAAACCATTACAATCCCTAACTCTTCAGAAGGTATGCTGAAGTCTTTAAGCACAGGGTGGTGCCTTAATCTGCTATAATCCTCTAAAAAGATTATTTTCTGAAGAATTTTCATATCTTGGCATTGAGCCAAGGTATTATTAAAATGAGAGTTTAATTCGAGAAAATTAAAGGAACCGTCTGTGATACAGGAAGAAAAGAAAACCCATTTGTATGCACCTGGAGAGGGCTTTGGGAAATTGGAGAATGTGTGTTGTTTTAATTATAACAGTACCAGATCCGATCCTTGCTTGCAATGAATTAAATTATCAACTAGAAAAGTGAAGTTCAGACTTCTCCAGAAAATCCCCACTGCACATGCCGATATTCCTGTGATCTTTCTACTTTAACAGCAAAGCCCAAGCTTTTTTTTTTTTTTTTATGGCCCAAGCAATATCCACTGTTGTCTGGGCAGATATAGACCTAAGGATGGGAAGTACGCAGGAAGGTCAGAGAGAATGGGCAACCAGGGATTTTTGAAAGATAAAACCAAGAAGAAAAGAAGAGGAGTGCAGAACAAAGACTATACTAGAAAAGGAGAGCCTGAAACTCAGGTACCAGCTGCAGCCTACACCTCCATCTCATGCAGCTGAGGGCACACCTCTGTTTCAGTGTTCTTACTAAATAACCTGTTAGTGTTAAGCTATGGTCTTTTGAGGCCAAAGAAACACTTACCCAGCCTGATGCAGATGTATGGATAGATAAAACCTAGCAAGAATTCGATAATAAATTATGCAAGTAGTGCAATTAAACCAGGTGATTGGAAGCAAGGAATTTTTATTTTTTTTTTTATTTTTAGAGTAGCTCTTAGCATGACAGTAGATAATACAAGGAGAAGGAGAAAGTTCTCAAGCAAGAACTTCTGAATGCCTGACAAAGGGTCTTGAGTAATTGTTTTCAGCTGTGTTAACTTCATGATCTTCCACCTCTAGAAAGGGAAATTGTGAAACACACATCACAAAACACCTGGACAAGTTACTCTCGAGGACTGCAGTGTGTTTGCCAGAAACACCAGTGTTTCCAGAGAAAGATGGGTATTGTGGAGGACCAGAAATATGAATGAATGACAAAGAAAATTCTCCCGTTATTCTGACCTTCCCCTCCCAAAGGTCAAGGTTAGATTCAAATAGCGAGATCACCAGGTCACAGAAATTGAGCCAGCTGTGAAATTTTAAGGCCATCAACAAACCTCATGGAATCACAGAATGGTTTGGTTTGGAAGGGACCTTTAAAGATCATCTAGCCCAACCCCCCTGACATGGACAGGGACATCTTCTACTAGGCCAGGTTGCTCAAAGTCTCATCCAAGCTCCTTCTGGTGTGGATTTCACAGGATGGGTTGGGGGCACATGTCAAGCATTGGTGTTAGACCGAAATATCCAATTACTTTGTTCAACCATGCGTACAGACAGAGAGAAGAGGAAGCATCTCCCCCAGAGTCTGGGCAGAGTGATTAGAGACCTACTCAGCCTTAACAATAGCACAATGTGCAGGGATGCAGCTATGAAAGTAAAGGATGTATGCACCTAAGTTTGAATTGCCCATCTCAGTCCCTCATAGCTTTTGCAAATGGCACTTTCCAGACTGAGTTCAGAGTCAAACTGAATGATCTCAAAAAAAAAATAACCTACATAAAGGTCAAAGCTGCTCAGTTATTTGGAGGCATCTGTGTGCACGAGCCCAAAAGAAGCTTTACCAGCAGGGCACCATACGTGCTGAGCAAACACTCCCTGACTGGTGCTGAGTGAGTTCACTTGGCACCCACTGATGGGCAGCCATGCCAGCACGGAGCTTTGCCCTGGAGGATATACCCTGATTTAAGCAGAAATAATGAGCTGAGGCATTGCACTAACACTCACTGAGAGCTGCAGTAGCATCATTTGTCCCCATCTCCCAGTAGCTTGTGACAGCCCTTGTCCAGAGGTCACTGGCCCTGAAGTGGGGTCAGCAGGGGAGATGGCCTTAGTGCTCCTTGGCAACTTCAGCACAAGAACCAAGATAGCCACCAGGCTCTTTTCAGAATGCAGCCAAAACAGATGAGAGTTTAGAACTGAAAACCAACATGAATTGAGCTTTTATTAAAAGCAGGCAGCTCTACTCTAGTCCACAAAAACAGGGCTTTTATCTGACATGATTAAAATCTTTAACAACAAAAAAATAAAATTGTATTGTGAGCATATACAGAGTTTTTCAATGGCTTGTTGTTGGTTTGTTTCCAGAAAGATTTGCTATTTAACCATCCAGACCAAAGACAGTGCCCAGTGAGACAGTGAGATGGAAGTTCTGAAAACTTGAACTTTTTAATAGGTTTTGAGCAGAGAGAATCCTTTCTTCTGCAGGCGTCAGAATTTACAACTCTTACTTCCTAACAGTTTAGCTTGTCATCATCCATATCAACATCATTGGATACTTAAGGAGACTTCAAAAACTGAGAAAGACATTTTGTTACATACCCTTTTGATTTAAAAAAAAAAAAAAAATAGCATCACAAAGGTGTAGGTTGCACTTAAAATTGTTTATGAAGATCAGAAATTTAAATGTGAATCATAAGATCACCATTATGAAGTGTACCAAACCTCTCTTCACTGATGTTCAAAGTTTGAACGGGGACAAGCCTCAACAGTGGAATTTACTGAACTATTCAGTCTTACAGCCAGTAGCTTTATTAAAACCAACCAATGCAGGCATCAACAAAAACCCTATTAAGAGCTTAACCAAAGACTGTAGTTTGATCCTTTTAAATCACAGACTCAGGTCACATATGTAATTACATGGAAGGGAAGTACACAGGCAGTATCAAAGGCCTCTTACTTGTGATGATGGATATGATCTTTGCTCATGGTCTTTATGACATGCTGCATTTCACTACCTCGAGGCTCTTGTGTTCTGCTAATTGCTCTTTCACCCTAAGAAAAGGTAGAAAGAATGGTTTCTTAAAAAGTAATTGAAGTAAATGAGGTTGAAAGCATAACTCAAGAGAAGTTTTCTTTTTTTTCTGTTTGTTTTTCTTTTAAAAAAAAAGAACAACGAACCTTTTCTGTGCAATATGAGAGATTTGAACCTGGCTACTGCATTGGGGAGGGGAGAGGTATGTTCAAAAGTGAGGATATTCAGCAGTAGGAGCCATTTAAATGGGAACCAAGATTACAGGAAAAGCCACCCAAATCTTGCTTAAGCACCCTTCTTTCACTGACTGTTTACACCAAATGCATGCATCTGCAGCATATGTCCCCCTAACATCAACTTCAGAAGGAAATGGCACTTTTGGGTGCCACTGTTGGAAGACACTTTGTGCACTGTGTGTATCCTGGGAAAGGCCAGATCATGACTGCTAGGGCAGCAGTCAGCTCATGCAAACCAGCATCATACAGACCTACCCTCCCCACGTGCAGTGCATTGGCCCCAGACCATGTGGCCATACGACACCATGGCGGAAAACTCTGGACCTCCACTTGGATGCACCAGCTTGGGTGCATACGGAGCTGAAGCCCAGTGGTAAATACGAACATGGTGGGAGCTGGGTGGGATCTTGGGGAGCTCAAGTCTTACTTCTTCCTCGGGTACCACCAGGGCAGAGCTGGCTTCCCAGCATGAGAGGAAGCCGGTCTCCTGCGAACTGATAGGCCTGACTGTGGTGGGGGTGGAAGATGAGGAAACATCTGACAGTGTGTGTTTCTTTCCTTTTACCATGTCTGTTACCTTCATTCACAACTGTGCCATGGCACTTCTACAGAGAATTAAGGTGTCAGCTAAACCTCATCTTTCAAACACTTAGCTCAGATGTACAAGCAAGCATATGGAATCTTGCTTGTGGAGGCAACGACTTACATATGCTGTTACCTTGCTTGTGCATCTGGGCTGAAAAAAATAGTGTAAAACTGTGTGGCATTTAGAACAAAAAAACTCAACCAACAACTATTGGAGGGAGAGAAGGGTTGTTAGTACACATGATGGAAGCAATAATGACCTGGTAATTACTGTACACTAGCAAATTTTGGAGGGTTTCAGTATTTTTAACAAAAAAGCATCCTTTACACCCTTGGTCTCTCTCTACTGTATCTCTCCATCCCAGCTGAGTTCCTCCCCGAATGGGGGCTTGCAGAAGCAGAGAACTGCTTAGTCAAACTCTTCTAACCTTCAGGGAGGTACAGCCAATTACATTTATAAGCCTCATCTACAGTTTAAGGGCAAGTTCTTAACAAAACCTTAGTGTTCAATGTAAGCTAAATGTGAATTTCAGTATTCAATATAAGCTAGAGTGGGCCAGAATATTGCCCTCACTTCCCCCACCTGCCTTTCCCTTTTTTCTGCAGGTCTATGCGGGATACTGACCAACAAGATACCAGACAAAAGATATTGTCTGCCTGAGTGAAAATGCTTTTTTTTTTTTTTCCGTCTACTACTGTGCCTCTATTTCCAAAGCTGACCTGGGCTACACGCAGGAGAGCTGAGACACCTAACAGGAATGTTATAAACAAAGATGCAACCAAGCTACGAAACCAGAGTTCTGGTCAGTTTTGGAGTAGAAGACCATCTCCACTAAAGCCAATGAAAGCTGTGACAACAATATTAGTGATTTTACCCTTTAGGACCAAGCTTTACCCCTTAGGATTCATAGATTTTTATTGAATATGAAGGAGAAAATCATATCAAATAGATGAAAGACCCTTTACCTTGACCACTGTTTTTTTTTTTAAATCTACGTATAAACAAAACATCCTCAGCCAAAACACATTTTAGACTTCTATTTCCAGAGTTTTTATTTTGAGTAACCTAAACAGGTTGTATCAATAACTGAAAGTTACTCTGTTTCAAGCAAAAAGAAGCAGGGGAAGATCTCATTGAAGTTATAATAGAAGAAATTCTTAGCCCAAACTGATGTCCTGTCTCTTCTGTATTACTGTGTCCAGCCCACGTTTTCTTATTCCCAGTCTTCATACAAGTCATAGATGTAAACCTCTGGTGTCTCGTATCTATCAGTTCTGAACCCATCTCCTGACAATTTTTAGCACCTCCCTCTTTGCAGGAATCTCACATAGTGAATCCCCCTCAACCTTGTGAGTACCAGACAGGGCCATGAAACTCCCCTGTATATGATAATTTGCAGTCCTGCATTTGGATGTCATCATGCAATACTCTGATTTGCAAAGGTGCTGAGCATTTGGCACCTCCAAACTGCTGGTGCCAGCTATTAAGGGTTTCATGAGACAATGTCACACCAACAGAGACTGGACAATAAGATCAGAGTCAGGATTGTAACAGCCTGCACATTTCAAACCATTTACTGTCAATGTGCGTTAAAACTAAAAAAAAAAATCTGTTTAGAAAACTTCATTTTAGTTACCTTCATTTTAAACCCTAGCCAAACAGCTGCCTATTCCGTGGGCCAGGTGTGCAGCCTGTGGTCCTGCAGTGAATTATCATTGTCTAGGTGGATCTTTGTACTCGCTTGAAGCCATCACTGAAATAAATCTACGGCTTCCTGTTCAGAGTTTATCAGGGGATCCCAGCCTCATCATTTGTCAACAATTGAATACAAATATTATTAGCGGTACCTTGTTTTGCAAGCAGAGCGGAAATCCTACCAGTGCTACAAACCCTGCCAAATGCATCATTGGTTGCTTTTAAGAATTAGGTGCAACTGCAGAGTACTATCAAACAGAAATGCATACTTTCATTTTCCACTTCATGCTGAGGGATCATCGCCTGTGCTAGCTAGCGTTCAGCCAGGATCGGGCAACACACCAGTGTTTCCACAGCTCTCTCATTTTGCTAGGCGCAGCTCCAGCAGGCAAGAACTAGAAACCAGAGAGGTCACCCCTTTCTGGGTCTGTTTTAGGACAGATGGTTACAATCAGCTTTTACCGGTAAGCCCAAATGAACAGTGGTGTTTAAATTCTTAGCATCCACCAGATAACATCTCATGTAAACAGAAGTAAATTGCATATAAGAAATGTCTTTAAACGCATTTAAAGGGACCACCCCTACTCCAGCATTCCTCTTTGAAACTGAGAACATGACTTCTTGAACATCCACAGTCCAAGGGGCCCCAAGTTTGCATCCCGCTGGATTAAGCAAACAAGTTCTCGCTGAGAGCACTGCCAAATACTGGAGATGACAGGATATGGAGCATATATATCACCCTCCGTAAACAAAATAACTGCCAGAGTTACTATTCATGCTGGCTTTGCACAATGTATTTTGACTCTATAACGAGATCAGGCTTTCTTCGCTCCCTGTAGCAAACATGTTCATAAGATTAGGAAGCCTGTGTTACCATCCATATGAAAAATTAGCATGCCATTCTCAGCCTTGCTAAAACAAGATACTAGTGTACTGAAAAGCATATTTCTGAAAGATGGAGGGGTGGGAGGACAGGAAATTTTCCTAAAAATCCAAACTGCTAGTGACTGCAAATGTCAACAGAGTTGACACCTGTTGCATCATTTACAGTTTAACAGCAAAAGAAATTGATTGTTTAGGAAACTAACACTACTCACTGCAAAGAAGCACATTTCTTTTGCTAGTGCTGCTTCATAATCCTTTGTTGGTTACACTGCTGAAGCATTTGCTTACTTTGGAAGAAATTTACTCCTTCCCCATGAGAAAAGTGTTTCCTATAATTTTTGCCATGAGCAGAAGGGGCTCAGGACCAAGGGCCAGCCCAGAATATTTTTTTGTAGGAATGCCAAAGTAATATTTTGTTTGTTAGCTTGCTGTCTTTTCCCCCCCTGCTTCTTTGTTCTTGTCTTTCCACTCCCATTTCCTTTATGGGGATGTGAAAAAAAAATAAAAATAATAGGAAGTTCAAAGTTTTAGATTTCCTTCAAAGAATTCTGCAAAGATGTAAGTGTACAAGAGAGAGAGGAACTGGGAATGAAAGACGTCTAATGTAGCAGAAACTCTTTTCCTCTTTGGTCAGAACATCAGGTCTTGACTGCTACAAAATGCTTTAAAGTGTACAGGGAACTGGTGAAATTATTTTCTTACTAGAATCAAGAAACTGAAAACCCAGTCAAAAGGGATGTTAAAAACAGACTTGTGAGAACTTTTCAGCTTTTTTAAGCTTTTGTTATCAGCTTTTTATCCTGTATTGTAATAATGGTTTGACTAACACTTTGAAATATCTATGAGTTAATCAAAGAATACATACTGACAACACATATGTGAGCCTTCTCCTGGGCCAGGAAATCCTTCACCAAAACAAGCACAGAGCAGAGAAACTACTCCTGATGCTTCTAAGGAAAAAAAAACAACCAAAGAGACTCTTCTTAAAAACAGAGAGGTAGGTTGAGAAGAAGAGGTCAGCTCTTTTTAAAAGACAGGAAAGCTGAAAAATAGATTAAAAAGCTGATTTGAAAACTCTTTTATGGGTTATATTTGAGTCCATCACAAAATAATGTAATAACAGTAGTATCAAAGGTTTTGTTTCCTACACAAAATAATTAAATGTTTACTACTCAGATTTCACTGCATAAACCCCTCTTAGTGCGCAGCTGCTTGGTTTGTTTTGGAGGAAAAAGAATGTAGATTGATACAGTGATATGTTGACAACATGGCATGTTAAAACAAACATGTTTATAGGCCTCCTGTGTATTCCTGAGCAGTGGATGGATCTCTTCTCCCACAGAATAGGAAGGACAGTTCTGTTAATTCAACACAAATGCATAATATCCTTTTGAAGAAAAAGCACTGGATATCCAGTTTAAGTTTGACATGGAGTAATCATCTCAACCATATTCTGCCTTCAAAAAACATTCCACAAAGTACCTTCATGGTTTTGTCTCTTTTTTCGGATCACTAGTAGATTTTTTTTTCCAGAGTTGAAGAAGTCACCAGATTCAGTTCATTATTTCTACAGTAGCCCTGGAAGTTAGAGCTAAGAAAAAATGTTAGAGCTACAAAAATAAGCAGGGGAACAAACCTAAATGTAGGCAGAAAAGCACATACATTTTGCCTGTAGCAATGCAACTAATCCTTGCATTTTTCTGAATCCGTTTCCTGCGACTGGATCATTAGGTTCCTGTTGTACAAAAAAAGTCCTCCCATTTTTCAAATCACGCCCAGTTGGTGTGATGGCCATAGCTAGTCCTCTCCATGACTGTGGTCTCCACATATTGTACTGGTTGCAATATCCACCTCTTGTGAGATGTCTTCTTAGAAATGAAGTCTAAATGTGTTACCTGACTTACCGTGCCAGAAGATCCAACCATGAAAAGTCACATTATCTAGCCTAAGCTAATAAAACTACTCTGTGATTAGGATAGCCAGAGACAGCTAGATTTACACAAACTGCACTGAGACCTCCTCTCACCACAGACATCCAGTAGAGTATAATTACAGTGCATCCCAGACTATTCTGAAATCACAGATAACCATGAAATATCAGGCACGTCTCCCTTAGACCTTATCTTAATATACTTCAATTGTTTTAATGAAAACTACCAGTTTTCTCAGGGTTACCAAATGTGCAGGTTCTCAAAGCATCCAGTGTATGACTTTCCTCCGTCATTTTTACCACGTCACTCATTCACCATTTTCTCCAGGGGTAGATGCAAAGGCATGTTTTTGGTAACAGTAACAGAGACACAGTGCTAGGACCTCTGGTGTAACCCTCAGCATACAGAGGCTTAGGAGAGTAAAAAAACATAAAATTCCCGTGTTTCTTCTGACAGACACTTAAGCCCCCAATATAGCCAGAAGACGTACCAAGTAAAGGCTCCATTAATCATTTCCAGTGCATTGCACTTCATTAAATTGAAGTTTTGCCCTGGACAAGCATTTAAGTGCTGCAAAGCGTTCCGCATTCTGTAAGGCTTAACAATATTTATTCTGATCTCTGTGCACAGAATAGAGTTAAAATAAGGCCCAACGGGTACTCAAATAAGCCATATTCTGTGCTCTCAGCTAGATATTAAGCAGTCAGCATTAGCTTGATCTTTAATCCTACGTTAATTAAATACTCAAAGGAAGGACAAACCAACAGTGACTAAAATAACTGCAGGTAAATATTTGGCAGACTTACAGAATACAATTAGGGACACAAGTATGCTAACATAGAACACATACCTGTGTAAACTGTTATTTATTAAAAGTAAGCCACAGGTAACAGAGATACAAAACTGCAACCTTAGAGCTGCCAGAAGCTGCTATTCAATAGGTACTGAATACCAATACACATGCTATTCAGTACATGGTGATCATATCAGTGCTTACACACTCTCAGCAAGAGGATCCTTAGACTCCATCAGCCTATGTGGACAACTGTGTCTCTTCTCAAACTTCTCTCACAGTTAAACAGGAGTCTGGTATAATGACTAGTGGGTTTTCTGCGAAATCCACTGCTGTCTCACTTCTGAAACTTTAGCATTTTTAGGATGCAGACATAAGGATTATTTTTTTAGTCTTAGGATTTTGCTTCCACGGAAACAGTAGAGGCTCCTAGCAAGGACAGGCCCAAGTCATGGAGTTTGGATCTGAGTCTGGGCTTAGAGAAATGCAAAGTTCCTGGGGTGCTCCCGCTGGCAATCTCTGACTTACAGGGCGGAGCCTCAGAAAGACGGAAGAACAGGGAATGAATTGTCTGCTCTTCTCTCCTTGGGAGCTTCATATCAATTTCAGAGGCAACAGTTGCTTTCCATGCTTTTCACATGCAAAGATTTGTTTTTTACCTCTGTGCATCACATTTTTCATTCACTAAAGCTTAAAAGAGGGAGGAAAAAAAATGGAACAGAATCTTCTCACTCATCACTGGGAAATGCATTGCAGACACTTCAAAATTTGCAAAATCAGAGAATATCTATACCAGCGACGCATTTTTAAGTAGCTGACGTGTTTCTGACCTGAGGAGACAGCCATTTGGGAGCAAGCACAAAGGCCACGTTCTGCCATCAAAAGCTGCTAAGCCACCTTGCTCATGTGGGGTCTTATTGTCTTCAGTGGGTCTCCAGTCCAAGGGTTCTATGTAGTACTACATATAGTTTTTGTGAAACAGAGAAAGTTTCTGCTTTAACAGAAAAGCAATTTTTTTTTTAATGGAATAGGTGGGATGTTGCCAGATAGTTTTAGTAGTCCAGTTCATTCTGACCCACAATTACCTTCTTCTGAAATGGACAATAACAAATAATATCCATTTTAATACTAAAATTCATCACTGTTAAAAAAATTTGACACAGGCTTCTCATTAATAACAAAAAATCCTGAGTAAGCACTCTACTACATTCTACGTTTAATGATTCTGAAGGTTATTAAATAAATCCTGTGAGCTGATGCTTCATTCCTCTTTTTCCCAAACTTAGAATAAAATAAACATTAAGAACACCACAGAGTGAACTCAAGCTAGTAGTATTAAATTGTCTTAAAGGGTTGACTTTTCTTCCCCATTCAGATGAACCTATATACATAGTGAAGAGGTTTCAAGCATAGGGCATATCAGGTTCACACCGCTACCCGCAGCTCATCTGATGCAGTGGTAAAGCAATTTGTTCTGTGTCAGGAACAGCGTTCATAATGTTGTGCCAATAAGAAGGACTAGGATGTGATTTATTCTTAGAGCAGCTGAAGATGAAATTCCAGCTGTGTTACGTCTCCTTCGTTAAACCAGCTGTAAGTTACAGCCAGATCGCTGTGAAAGGCAGAGAGATACTGAAAAGATGAGAAAGGGAAACATCTCCAGAGACGCAGCACCTCACAGGCTCCAGGGCACTTGGCAGTCAGCTTGGCTTGGCTAATGGTCTTCTGTGTGACAAGGAACATATGGCTTTCACAGTTAAAAAAGTTCTTGAAAAAGTGTATCAGAGAAGGGAACATTAAGCCTCAGGCAGCTTCGTTTGGCGAAGGGCAAAGGAAGGCAAAGGCAATATCTTACCTGGCAAGAGCTAAAACAACCCCAAAAGTTCTTTCTGGATCTGGAAATTGAAAATTATAGCTAATGGAAAAAAAAAATTGTAGTAGGCCATATGCTCCCATCTGTGGAGAAATTCTTCCAGAGTCATACAGCTGACAGAAAGAAAAAAACAACTGCCCCCCAAAATACCCACTGATGGGTTTCCACACCTCCCCAGCTGGTTGAATCTAAGAGAAAAATACTCCAGGGCACACATGGTTGTCTGTTTAGAAGCAGTATGTGACCATATTACCTTTGGGACCTGCTAGATATAAGCTTGAATTTGCAGTTGTCAGTTGTCCATGTAGAGCCAGCAAACAGACTCAGGTAGGAACCAGTCTCCATCTCCTGTCTGATGTGAAAGACAGTAGCAGCATAAAGAGTTTTAATTCAAATGCAAGCATCAACGCTAAGAAAACACACCACTGTGATATAACTCCATAACCAGTGTTTAAGCATACTGACAGTTGCCCGCTTTAGTGTTTTTTTCTGAAAGAAACAGGTCAACCAGAGCTTCTCAAAGCGAGAAGTATTGCTAAAACAATCCAACTGACCTAAACTCATACCAGAAATGTCTAAGACGCAGTGGATGGAGCTCACCACCCTAACAAAACAATTCAGAAGAAATGTCAGTGCCTATCACGTTCAGAAAGAAGCAGGGATCAGCAAGCAAAGTTGACAGGTGGGGGGGGTTCAGCAAGCCCAGGTAGTCAGGCTGTGGAACTCCTGGCTGCAGGGGGATACGGACCATAATGTTTTACATACCTTGAAGGGGAGTCTGTGCAGGTTATGGAGAAGAAATCCACTGAGGTACAAGGTACACAGAAACCACTTCTGGCTCAGCAAGATGTGAATGGAAAAGACCAAAATCTTGGAGAGCATAGAGGGCAAGAAGGGGAACAAAACCATTGAAATGTCATGTAGTTGTCTGTCTTGTTTTACCCTCTTTCTTCAACATCCACTTTTAGCACTGTGGGAAGCAGATAGAGACCCTGCACAGATCCAATGCAGAATCATTATATTTTTGCAGTCTTTTGAAAAATACTGTTTTAAGATGATAATGAGAAGCAAAAGTATCTCCCCATAAAACCATTAATAACAGGGTTCTAGTTCCCTTTTTTACTAGTTGAATGTTGTCTACCAAGCCACTTTGCGTCATTTATGAGCAGTCCTGGCTGACCGGGGAGGTCCCAGCTGACTGGAAGTTGGCAATTGTGACAACCATCCACAAGAAGGGCTGGAAGGAGGACCTGGGGAACTATAGGCCGGTCAGTCTGACCTCAGTGCCTGGGAAGGTCATGGAACAGATGATCCTCAGTGCCATTACATGGCACATGCAGGAGAACAGTGTGATCAGGCCCAGTCAGCATGCGTTTGTGAAAGGTCATGCTTGACAAACCCGATCTCCCTCTATGATAAGGTGACCTGCTTAGTGGATGAGGCAAAAGCTGTGGACGTCATCTACCTGGATTTTACAAGCTTTGACACAGTTTCCCACAGCATTCTCCTGGAGAAACTGGCAGCTCATGGCCTGGGCAGGTGTACTCTTCGCTGGGTAAAAAACTGGCTGGATGGCCGTGCCCAGAGAGTGTCTGTGAAGGGACTTAAATCCAGTTGGCGTCCGGTCACAAGTGGTGTTCCCCAGGGCTCGGTGCTG
>VZSZ01004052.1:0-16618 GCA_013398815.1 Ibidorhyncha struthersii
CTCGCACCCGCTGCCACCGAGGCCGAGACGCGCGGCCCGCGGGGGAGCGTTCCGGTGCGTTACTTGGGAGGGAGCGAGCCCGGTGCGGCCTGCTCGGGGCCGAGGGCTGCGGCCGGGCTGGGGGCCGCGGGCATTGCCCTCGCCGTTCGGTTCTGCGGGAGAAAACAGGCCCGGGCTCGGCGTGCCCGGCGCCTCGCGGTGCGGCCGGGCCCTCGCTGGAAGCGCGTCTGCAGCCCACGCAGAGCTCCGCACCCTCCACGTGCAAAACTGCCCGTGGCACCGCTGCACCCCGTGCTCCTCGTCCCTGGCGTGTACCAGAGGCTGCACAAAAGCGCCGTTACCTGCGAGTGGTTTTCTCGAGCTGCTGTCTCCCGCAGCCTAATGACGCTAATTGTCTTCTGGGTCGCATGTCTAATGCTCTGACTTGTTTTAGAGCCAGAAGAAGTGTGGTGTAGTTCAACTCGGAGCCAAGGGAGGGGAAGAAGGGAAAAAGCGGTGACGCTCCGCAGACGGAGGCCGGAGCAGCGGCCGGAGGTGCGAGCACTTTGGTACCAAAGGAAAGCGCTGCTCCTCGCGGTCGCGGCCAGCGTGTCTCTGGGTGTGCTCTGTGCATGTCGAGGCACTTAGCGGACCAGGTGCACTCGGTGAAAGACCAGGGACTACAACAAACTCACTCACCCACTTCTGAGGCAAGACGCCGTAAACCAGAGAGCGAGTGGGTGGGAGGTTTTCTTGCTACGTCTACTCCTGTGTGACTTAGCAGGGAGAGGTCTGCGCGCTGTTTTGCTTAGACAACAAAATGAATAATAATTTAAAAGGGCAATTTTGGATCAAACTCAAAGTGCCACTTAGCTTTGCCATTCTTTAACGCCCTAAGGAGGATAAGCGCCCTGCGCTGCCCGGGCCGAGAGCCGCTGGCTGTAGGTGGGAAGTGCTGCAGGGGGACGCCCGCCGGGACACGGCTTTCCAGCTTCCTCAGAGGAGACCCAGTGCCGCTGGGACAAATGAGGCCGTGTGACAGCCGGAGAGCGTGTCCTTTCTCTGGCGCTGCTGTACGATGCCCCGAGCATAGCCATGTTTTGGAGAAATGCAGAAACGGAGAGGCGGGGGCCGGCAGAGCCCAGGCGAGCGGGGAGCTGCCGGAGCGGCGCCGGGCTGGAACGGCAGGCGAGAAGCCGTAGGACAGAGCCGCTGCTGCTGCTCTTCCTTCATCTTGTGGAAGGTGGAAAGGAGTCCTTCCCGTTCTGGGCCGCCGCATTTTTGTCTCCTTTAAAAGACGGATTTAATATTAATCCCATTAGGAATTTTTTTCTTGTGCGGAAAACAGGATATTGTTTCAGGATATTGGGCAACAAAGCTGTCCTTGAAAAGCAACGCTAAGCAGCCTTGCAGCCCTGCTGCTGGCTGCATTTGTTGTGGATGCTATTCGAGTTCAAAGTCGGGCACAGCCAAAGCATTTTACTTCCAGAGTACGAGAGGGGCCACGGCAGAGCAACTCGAGTTCAGGCTCTCTGTGTCCCGCTGTAAACACTAGGAACCTGTAGTAATCTTAAAAAGTCCCGTTAGCTCTGGTTTCTCTTGGAATTAATGTCTCTAGCAGGTGTAAAAGTAACTCTCATCTGTCACAAGTACGCATGTCCTGCTTGATAAGAGAGGTAACAACGTGAGTCCAAATCCAGGAATTATTGGAAATCTCTTGGGAAAGTCTGTTCTTTTGAGATATCCATCCTGGTTTCCTGACTAGGCTTTGGAAAAAGGTTTTCTGAACTTTTGGATTCACATTTCACTCTAACTGAGCTTCCAGGCTTTGAGTTTACCCATCATAGCAACCCTGTGACAATGGATGGGGAAGAGAAGGCGTCGGAGCGCTCTCCTCGGGGAACGCGCAGGTTCTGCCTCCGTCGGATGATAAAGGCACGACATTGTTCAGGGGTGTGTTGGTGTAACGGCCTCTGTCATTGTTTAGAAAATAATCCGTCTTAGGAAGAGAGCGTCTGCCAATAAGTTGTTCAAAATGGCCACTAATACGCCACAGAAAACCTCGGGGTCGTCTTGACGCTCCTTTAGGTCAACACTTCTTCTCACCCATCTGAGCTCCTTTCGCTGCTCTGTCCTCCGCCTGCCGTCAGGCTCACGCGTGTGCCCCGGGCACGCAGACCACCCCTGAGCACGGCTGCAGCTGCAAAGTGTCCCGAGTCCCCGGGGTCCAGACACTAGTGACGGCGTCAGACAGACCTGCGTCTGCTGGCGTGCCGGCATCAAGAGGAGTTGAGGTTTTCCTTACGCTCGCTCAGCACACTAATTGCACCCGATCCGTGTTACCCAATGGTAGCAGAGCTACTTCCTTATCAAAATCGGTTGTAGCGGCACAGTGTGACCAGTGAGTGGTGAGACAAATACACTGATTTGGGGCATGAGATGACGTGAGGCCGGCAGAAAGAGGATGGTGTCAGGCAGTGTCTCGCAGGGGCCCTGACCGAAGGGTGACTGCCACCTCCGCGTGAGCCCTGGGGGAAGCGGGAGCCGAGGAGGACGGCGTGGGGTGGCGGCAGTCAGAGGCCGGTGGCAGCAGGTGAGCTTGCCCCACGGTTGCTAGATGGGAAGAGGGCAACTGCGCTCTGTGCAGAACTTTGCCTTTGCTTTGGCCCAGCCTTTCTGCGTCCTGCCTAGCAAAGACACGGCTGCACCGTGCCGCCTGCCTGGCTCCGGCCCGCATCCCGGCAGCTCTCACGCCTCATCTCCGCTGCCAGGAGAAAGATGCTCTCCTTGCCTTGAAATAAGGGCTCCTTGACCGCGTGGAGACCACATAGCAAACGTTAAGAGATATCACACGTATGCTGTGCTCCTCCCTTGACCTTTGCACTGCGCCTCTCCCTCATCTTCTGGGCTGAGCGCTCTCTGGCTCCTTTCCGTGGGCCCCTCGTGCTGCAGCGTACACCAGTGTGTCGCCTTTTGCCAAGGAGCTTATCTGGCACAAGAAATAGTATCTCTCTTCCTCCTCCCTTGCCGTCCCTGGAGCCAGAGGAAAGTGATGCTCTTCGATGTACTTTGCAATGCTAATTTGCCGCTCCGTGAGGACTCGGGAGGGTCTCTGCTCGCTCTTGAGGGAGTGTGGGGGCTGCCGTCCTTCCCTGCAGATTGCCGTCCCATATGTTCCCAGCACAGTGACTCGTTCCTTCCACGCTCTCCTTCCTCGTTTCCCGAGTGCTGGCTGCCTGACGAGCACATCTTGGCAGCGCCGGTCCCCCGCTCAAGTAAGCAGCCCATGCTATAGGGTGTACCGCAGGTGCTGCCAGCGCCCCGCGCAGCAGGGGCAGGGGCCGAGGTCTCCCCGGGCAGGAGGGGCTCAGCCCTGCTTGGAGGTGAACCTCACCCCAGGGAGCGACTGCGCCTTTGCCAGTGTGCGGACTGCTGGGACGGGGCTTCGCCACGTGCTGTAGGTGACACAGAGGCCCCGTCCTCAGGGTGCTGCTGGTGGATGAACACCCAACCGCAGCCCATCGGCGTTGCTGTCCCCTTCCAGATGGGGTCAGCGCCCTCGGGGACACCCAAACCAGTCTGAACAGCCACAGGATCCCGCTCTGCTACATACCCCAGGTGCTGGGATCATCCTCCTCAAAAGGCCTTCTGGCAGAGGTGGGGACCCCTGAGGAAAGAGGCAGGGCACCAGGTCAGGCCGTGGCGGTCTCACCGTGTCCAGCTGTCCCGCGGGATCACCGCTGTCCCAGAACACGCTGTTTTAATGACTCTATTCCTGTTCTTGGGGTGGGGAGGAAAAGGTGGGGGCTTTGCAAAACATTTAACCATATCCTACACTAAATAAATTCATGTGGATAACACTGCCTCACCTGCATTTTACTCTCCCGCGTATCCCTGCCCAGAGAGCTGTTTCCACTTTGGTGCCCAGCCTGCCTTGCGTGATCCCCGGCTGTCAGAGGCTGACGGCATTCATGGCCACGTCTCTTCATCTTCAAACAGGCCGCAGCGCCTCTCCCTCTCCACGCGATGCGTCTTTAGGATCGGTTTCCACTGCCGGTGGCTTTGGTGACTGGGCTGCTTCTGGGAGGATGGCGCATTCAGTGATCTCAGGGAAGCATCACCATGGGGATAAGCTGGAGCTCCAGGCTGCTTTCCAGCTCTGGTTCTGCTTTGCAGTGTCTGTAGTGGCTGTTTCCTTGGGAAGTCACACAAAGCCCCGCTCCTCTCCATAGTACTTGAAATTTTTGGTCCGGCATCATCTTGGGGGAGCTCGCGGCACTCTCAGAGGTCTGGAAAGGAGGGGAGGGCACTGCAGGCAGCCTGAGAGCCAAGAGGATGGGAGGCGACCTGCGTTCCTGCAGGCACGGGACTTGCCCAGCTGGCTCTGACGCCTGTGGAGGTGCCTCTCGGCGCCCGGGTGCCCCGCTCTGCTCCCGCCGCCCATCGCGCAGGGTTCCCACAGCACCGCGGCAGCTATTCCTGCTGCCTCTGGCGACCCCCAGCCCCGGCCCTCCCCGGCTGGAGGGCTCACCGGGGAGGCCCAGTGCACCCACTGCTTTGGCACGTGAGTGTGCGGAGTCTGGGGAGCCGTGGGGCACGGCGGCAGGGCCAGCAGGCTCCAGGGCTCTGCTGAGCGCCGCTTATGGAGGAGGAGGCTGAAGTGGAGGGAGAGCGCTGGCCAGGGCGAACACCACGGACCTGGGCATGAAACACGACGCTCCCAAACCCCGCAGACGGCCTCAGCCACCGTCGGGCCACTCCTGGCTGATAAGCGGGGCTGAGCACTCCCGCCCCACGGCACGCAGCGGATGTCTTGCCTGGCGCGGTCCCCTCCTGAGCCGCGACGTGGCCGGGGACTGCCGCCGAAACGTCACGGCTGCGCGAGTCCCCAGGGAGGCAGCGAGCGCTGAGCCAAGTGCCTGCCGAGAACAGACAAAACACAACCCCCAGTATTTGTTCTGAAACCTGCCCAGAATTGCTTTGGCCTCGATGAGACTGGAGGATTATTTTCCTTAAGTATTTTTAAACCTGGAGCCTGGCAAGTACCAGAGGACTGGGATTTCCTGGCCTGAGCCCACAGGTCGTGGACAGCAAGGAGCCTGCTCCTGCCACTCCACCTGCGAAGCTCTGACGGCCCAGTTCAATGCACGGCTGAACTGGGACGAACAAGATGGCAGGCGCTTGGGAAGGAAGCCACCTGCAGAGTGGGCCATGCGTGCCACCCCGGGGGTCCGTGTGTGCAGCCCCCAGGGGCTGAGCACCCATCCATCCTCCTCAGAGGCACCGAGCCCTCTCCCTCTGCCGGGCCGGCACCGGCGCAGAGCCCCGTGCCGCGGGCACTGCCCAGCCTGGGCTGCTCCGTGTCTGGGCGACCCTCAGGAAGGAAGGGCAGAAGTTGCAGGGAGGAGGTCAGGGATGTACTCACTTTCTCCTGCACCAGTGAGGGGGATGCAGAGCCTGCGGGTGAGCTCCCGATGGATCACACTGGGTGCCCGAGTGGGAGCACCTCTGGAGCCACATTCGTGTTCTGTGGCATGAACGTGACCCAACTCGTGAGGCTGACACAGCCACAACACTGGGGCCGTGGGGAGGCACGGCGGACATCAGTCCGTGTGTCTGTCCCACCGCAGCCCTGCCCAGGCGCCCTGGCCCAGCACCCTGCAGAGCCTCTCGTCCACAGGGATGGCAGCAGCGTGGACCACCCAGCTCCGCTCTCCCTCCCCAGGCTGGCAGCGGCTGGAGAGAAGGCCTGGCTCAGTACCTGAAAGTTCCCCTGAAATAATCCCCCGGAGCCCACTGGGTGGCAAAAAGGGAGAGAAAGGTGGCGCGTGCGGTAGGCAGAGCCAACGATGCCCCGGCCGGGGCGGCCGCCTGCCCTTCTCGGCAGGCACGGCTTCCCTGGCAGCGCTGCACCCAGAGGTGCCCAGGGCACGCTGGCGCCAAGCGCTGCTGTACTCTGTGTCCCCGAGATCACCGGGCACGGGGGACAGCAGAGCACAGCTCGGAGGAGCTTTCTAAACACCCTGCCATTCACCCGCAGCCCCCGCAGGCTGCGTGGAGGTGGGCACGGGGGAAGGGGAAGCGAACGCAGAGCTCTGCGCGCTGGAAGATTCCTCATGGCTGAGTTTGTCAGTGCTGCTGTCTCCGTCTTTCCCTCGCTGGCAGGACCTGGCTGCAGGACGGCCGCAGTTTGCTCCCATTCAGCGCTGGTGAGCACACGACCTATTGTGTGCACGTGTAAATACACATTTGTGCTGCTTGTTCCAAAACCCGACTTGTTCCGTTCCCAAAGAGCCAGCACTGACAATGTCAGGAAAGCCTCCATCCCCCGGCTTTGTTCGACCGTGCCTGTTTGGAGGAAAGATCCCCGGAGAGGAGCTCGCGGCCGCTGCATGCCCCGGCACAGGCTCGCTGTTGGCAAGGAGCAGCCCCGGGTGGGGGCAGCGGGGGGGAGCCCGTGGGCTCCGCTCCCTGCCAGGGCCCATCTCAGCCACGTTCCTGGCCCTGGGAAGGAGGGAGCGGGAGCAGCGCCCGTGACCGGCGGAGCAGGGAGAGGAGGCGATGGGGCCCCGGCGCTGGCTGGAGCCCGTCCCAAAGGCTCGCTTGGAGCCGGCTCCTTCTGAAGTGGGTCAAGTCCCTTCCCTGCGCAAACACGGGCCTAAGTCCGGCACCACCAAAGTACACTGAAAGCTGGAGGCAGTCCTGGCCCCAGGACAGGCTTCTGGGACTTTGCCTTTTGCTGCGGCGGGGGCCAGGATTTCACGCCCTGCCGGTGCGAGGGCCGGGGCGGGATGCGGGTGGCTGTTGATGCTTCGTCAGGGACCTGCCTGCTGCAGCGCCCGCACCCCCCTCCCGCCTCTGCCCCGCCGGGATGCGCTGCCCGCTCTGCCCGTCCCGCTCCTCCGTCTCCTCCTCACCCACAGACCCCTCACAAAACGCCGTTCGCGCTGCCTCGTGGCCGGCGGTGCAGCCGGGCTGCGGGAGATGGTGCTGTCTGTAGCGGCGAGCAGCAGGGGACTGTTGTGGGGGAGAAAACACATTTACAGACGCCGAGTGCTGCCTTCTGAGTCCTCGTTACCAGGGATAAGGTTTGGGTAAATACTGCAAAGTGTCCATCAAAACTAGCTCTCGCTGGCAAATTCAGTTCTGCTTTCTTCATGTGCTGCTTGTGTTTGGTTTACACAAACTCTGGCGGCCGAGAAGTTGCATAAAGCAACAGGCAGGAGACGTTGCATAAAGCAATTTAATGAGTCTTACATGCAAGCCAGAACTGCTTCCTCACCCAGGCAGGTGCCCTGTGAAATGTCTTTTGACCTACCTACCCACCACGGCGGCACAACAGCCCCTGGCATCGATGCCGGCACAGGCGTGGGGCGCACGCACGCTCTGTCTCCAAAGAGCCTCAGAAGAAAATCCTTGCAACAACCACAGTTACCATCTAAACAAATCCCAGATCTTCCATAAACAGAGAACGGGGTTAAACGTGCCTAATAATCTGCTCATCCTGAATTATCATCTCTGCACTAATAATAGCTGATAAGTTGGTCTTTTGTGGGACAACAAACATTTCTGTTATTCCGAAGCCCAACTTCGGGATAAATAAAGCCAGCCCTTGTTCCTAAGCAGGAGGTCATGCTCCATCTTAGGATAAAGGCGCTGCTACCCTTTCCCTGCTTCACAGGCTTAAAAGAACAAAATGTGTGGAGCGATACAAAAAGTCAGAGAAAATTAGAGTAGGAGCAGCTAAAGGCAAGTCAAACATGCTGGCATCAAGCTGCCTTCACATGTGTGTTTAGCAGATAATTTGTTATCGTCCCAGTCCAAAGTTAACCTGCTGGAAAGCTGCTGTGGGAGAGTTGGCTGCATCTGCAATGTTTCAGATTTCAGTGGTTCAGCTGGGCGCAAACAAACCAAAAAAATTCTATAAAAGCTTGTTTTTTATTAAACCCGTTGCTGCTGGGTACAAATACTTATTTTCTGGGTGGAAGTTCATTGGGGCACAAGCACCAAAGATCATTAATCCCCAGTAAAACACAGACTTTGTGCCCAGTGCTGCAGCTCGGCCGGCAGCAGCTCTTGCGGGGACAGGCAAAGCTGCCTCGCAAGTTCCACTTCCCCATCCCAAACCGGAGGGACGAGGGAGGAGGAGGATGCCGGGGTTTCCTACTGCCCTCCGGCAGCGCCAGGGCTTGGGGGATCCTGGCAGTGGTCCCTGCGGGCTGGGGTCTCCTCACCGGCTGGGAGGCCGCCCTCTCCTCCCGGCAGCGCTCCAGAGCCCCCCATGCGGCTCCGGGCGCCCCAGCGCGGGGGCCATCTCCATCGTCTCCATCTCTGCAGGCTGCCGGGCCATGTCAGGAAGCTGCGGTCGCGGCTGCTTTTCTGCCCTGGCTCGCCTGCTATTCTTACACACCTCGGGGGGGTGAGACGTGTTTTTGCCGCCTCAGAGACGGGATTTGTCNAGACCCCGCGTCCAGGTCCCCCACAGCATCCCCGCCGCCAGCCCCCTCCGCCTCCGCGGGACACCCTGACCGTGCTCCCCCGGCATCCCCGGGGCTCAGCTCTCCCGGGACGGGCACTTTGTCCTTCTGGGTCTGGGCTCTGCCGAAACCAGCTCACGCAGGGGGACCCCGACAGCGGGGGCACACGCGGGGCAGCCGGCTCCCGAGCACTGCGTGTCGGCGGGGCGATGCTGCGCCATGCTGCGCAGCCGCCTCTGCCCTCTGCCCGGGGAGGCCGTCCCTGGGGCGAGACCCCAGCCCCAGTGCCGTGAGGGGCAGGAACGGCCACGCTGCCGCCTGCCAATGCCCCTCACACCCCCGGGGGCTCTGCGCCCTGCCGCAAAGCCCGGGCACCACGTCCCAGCCTCTTGCGTACCCCGGATAGCCCCAGGTCCCCAGTGGCACCAGCCACCCTGGGCTAACCGACCCCTCCTCTGCCGTCTGGTCTCAGACCAAGGCTCAGCAGAGGGACGTCCCAGGCAGGTCCTCATGTGTCGCCAGCCGTGGCCGTGCCGGGGCTGCGCGTGCACATGGCTGTGTAATGCCGTAACAAGATTACCCTGTGACATGATGGCTGTGAAATAATCCACGGTATCATTCAGTAAATCCCGGGATCCAATTACCCTTCCACATGACACCCCTTCCCGGGCGCGGGGAGGCCGGGGGGCCGCAGCCCAGCGCCGTGCCCCTCCGGCGGCCGCCCCCTCAGCTCCTCCGCTCCCCTGGGCCTCCATGTCATTTAAGATTAGCAAAGTTTGTGTTACCCCGCGGGAGCCCCGACCCTCTGCCAGGCTCTGTTGTGTTTTCTCGCCCGGCTGCGCGCTCCCCAGCACCACGCTGGCCTCCCTGCCCAGCTGGCCTCACCCTCCCTCCCTGCCCCACAGCACCGGAGCCTCTGGGGCCGCTGTGCGGCTGGCTCAAGTGGCGATGCCAGCCTCCCCGGCATGGGGACGGAGCCAGCCCGGCTGGCCGGGAGGCCTGCGGGATGCGGGAGAGGTGTGCGATGCCGCCCCGTTGACCCAGCTGTGCAGAGAGCCTGGCACGCACCGCGCCTGCCACAGCAGCACAGTTGTTTGCAAACAGTTTTCCAGGGCATTTTCCTTGTCCCAGCAGCTGCTCCCTGCAGGCGGCATATCCCTTTCTGTGAGAATAAAGCCTGGGGCACGGGCACACCAGCACTGCCGGGCCCCCGCAGCGGTGCCAGGGCACGCACGATGCCCCGTGGCCGGTTCGGTGCGCTCTGCTGCAGGCGCCGTGGTTGCTCCTGGCCCTGGCAGGTGTTCAGACACCAGCGCTGCTGCCAAACCAGGCAGGGAGTGTGGCCAGCTGCAAATTTCGGCTTCATTTCTGGAGCCTTTGAATCGCTGGCCAGCTGCCAGGTTTGTTATTTGTTAGTCTAAGTATTTTTTTCCCAAGTGAATTTCAAGCTGGCGAGAGGAGCCAGGCAGAGGGAACTTGGCGGGGGGCCCTCGGCATCCTCAGCGCTGGGGGAGCGGGGGCGCGGGCAGGATGCTGCGGTGTGGCCCACCCTGCCCGGGAGACCCCAGGCAGCGGGCTGCAGCGGTGCCGGCGGAGCCCTCGCGCCAGGAAACCTTGAATTTCACCTCAGCTGCGGAGGGAATACAACTGAATTTCACCTCAGCTGCGGAGGGAATACAACTGAAACTCCCACGCACCGTGTTCACGGACCAGCCTCTCTGGAGCAGAGCCTGCACCTCTGCACACCCCTAACGCCATACGGACTCCATGAGCTGCCAGAGGTTTGTGACCCCAGGCATGGAGCTCCAGGGCGAGCAGGGGATTCGTAACACCCCTTTCTGTCTAAAAAACCCCAGTGCTGAGGCCACGCGGAGGCTGAGGTCTGGGTCCCGGCCAGGTCTGCTCAGCTGGATGCCGGAGCCCACGGACACGCACCCTGTCCCCGCACTCAGACCCTGCGCTGCCCGGCCGCCCTCGGGCGCGGGGGCTGCGCTGCAGCTGCAGCTCTGGGCTCGGCCAGTCGGCACGTGCTGAGCCCAGGGGTGCCGGCAGCTCCCTGCCAGGGCACCCCCCTCCCACACCCGGCCCTGCGGCCACGGGGGCACGGGCAGAGCTCATGGGGACCCGCGCTCGCCGGGGTGGCCCTGGGAAACGGCGGGCAGCCACCGTGGTGCCCGCGAGCTGCCCCGGCCTCCCAGCCTGCGCGAGCGGAGCCAGCGGGGATCGGGAAACAAAGCAAAACGGGGGCAATTTGCAGGGGGAGAAATTGCTTTTCCACCTTGGAAACCTGAGCCTCAGATCCTTTTCCCTCTGGAGAAGGGAAACAAAAGCTTTGGGAGGGAAGGGCAGGGTGGCTGCTTTGGAGGGCAGGGAGCCGTGGGGCAGGGAGCCGTGGGGCGGGCAGACGTGGGGCCAGGGACAGACCGGGGCCGGTGCCAGCAGGACGGAGCTCGCTGGGCTCTGGCAGGAGCAGGGCGCAGGCGACTGGAGCGTGTCCTGTCGTCCCCCCCGCACTTCCCAGCTCCCCGCTGCCTTCCCTGCCATTGTTCGGCAGCGCCGGGGGTGAGGCACGGCGTGGACACCGGCTGCCCTTCCTCCCTGCCTCCCGCCTGCCCTCCCGCCCCGGCTCCCGCCACACCACCTTACAGGCGATGGCCGTGCCCAGCTGCCAGGGCGCGTGCCACCGGCTCCCCGGGGACGTGGGGCTGAGGCGCCCTCCCCTCCCGCCTGCCCCAAAGCAGGCTGTGGGGAACAGCAACCAGCTCCCCCCGGCTGGGGCGGCGGCGACCAGCACCTCCCCAGGAGCCAGCCCGAGGCCAGGAACGGGGCCAGGATCGGGCCCCACACAGACAGGGATGCCCACAGCAGTCGGAGGCAAGGGGCTTCGGCGACCCCCTGGTGCCCCACTGGCCTCCCTCTTCAGGCGGATGAAGCCTCCACAATCCCATCTGCAGGCAGAGCCATTTCTGCCACATTACTTCGTTTCCCTGACATTAACGGGGTGGATTTTGTAAGGAGACCTGTCTGAGCGTTTGAGTGTTATTCCTGTGGCTCGGCAGCTGCCGCTCGCTGGCCACCGCAGCCGTGTCAACGCGCCTCTCAAAACGGCAAACCAAACCCCTCTGACGACGGTGTCTCTGCGGGCAGCAAGGCTGCTCCTGCCAATGGAGCGGGAAAGACGTCAGTACCCCAGCGCACGGCGCAGTGGCCTGCAGCTCTCTCCCGGGGGGACGGTCCAGACCCCTGTGCAGGGACCCCGCTCCCGCTCCCAGCGCAGGGCCCGCAGCTCGCACGCTGCAGCCTCGCACGCTGCAGCCTCGCACGCAGCACGGGCAGCAGGCAGAGGGAGCCCCCAGTGCCACCGCTCCCAGCCCCAGCTGAGCCTGAAAGAGACGGGAATCAGTGACCTTGTTTCAGTGTTCGCTTTGGGCAGAGCGGTCACTGCAAACCAGAGGGCTCCTGCTCCGGGGCTGTGTGCAGATAACGGTCCGGGTATGAGAATGAGCTCCCCTGGTGAGGTGTAATTTGGAGAACTTGAATGGGGGCTCCAAAATTGGTTGCAAAGAAAGAGATTAAGATCAATATTTGTCCTTTTTTTTCCTTTTTCCTTCCTACTGGAGCAAAAATATTCCTGTTTATTGCTAAAAACCCTTCGGGGGGCTGTATGGTAAACTCCCAGTGGGAATTACTGTCTCAAGAGATCAGAGATCCCGAGAACATCCCCTTGCCAGATTTACAGTTACTGTTAGCTCTAATCAGCCTTGTTTATCTCTCCCTGCGGTGGTATTTGGAAAATCAGTACAGGTCAAACACGGGACAGTTCCCTCATTGTTATCAGATATCCGAAATCTTCAGGCCGCACCAAATCCCTCACGGCATGGACACCTTCCTCACGCCTCCTCCGGGAGCCCGGCTCTGGGCTCCGGCACGCCTGAGCGCAGGGAGCGAATGTGCTGCTCCCGCTCACACGGTGCTGCCGGGAAAGGGCCGGGCGAGGAAGAGCCCCCGGCTGTTCCCAGCGCAGGCGGCCGTGCTCTGCCCCGTCATCCCAACCACGGTGCAGCTCCCACAGCCATGGGCGACCCCGGCCTGGTCCCGCTTGGCGGAGCCGCGGGACCCCACACTCAGCGAGCGCCCACGCTGGCCACAGCCCCGGCTACCCCAACCGCTCGGCCCCTGTCTGCTCCCGGGAGCGGGGCGGCTGCGACGCCTGTGCGCTCACATCCTCCCTACTGTATATTCTTCCTAGGAAAATAAAGCATCACTGTCCTATTAATTATGTGAGTTATGGAGCAATATTTTTCCCAGAGTCACCTACTGGTTCACATATTCGTTTTCCAGGCAGCTTAGCCAGTAGCCTGGCAACACGGTGACCTTATGCTCTGCTCAGCTTTGAGCGTTTTATTAGCCACACTGGACTCTCTCCACCGCTCCATATTGCTGAGCCCCTCATTAGTACAATTAATAAGCCGCTTCTGTCAATTCAATCAAATGCCAGGCTCGACAGCAGGAGAAAGCTTTGGCAGATCAAGTAGGGGAGATTCTGGGTAGCACTGGGAAATTGCAGGAAACCTTTCATCTCTCCCAAGGAGCTGAACAAGAATGGAATTGTGGGATTGGGATTCTCTCAGGTCATGTTTATTTATCGCCGGCTCGTTAGTATAATAAATCAGGTCCCCTGTCACTTTGAATGAAGTCATAGGTTTGCTGGAAGGAACTTGGCAGAACACCTTGATATTATTAGTGATGGTGTGGACAAAGCCTCATGAAAGGCGATGCCCCGGCCGGGGCGCGCAGGCACCCTCGCACGCACCCGCTCATCCCTGCGCCTCACCGGCAGAAGGCCACTGCCGGCCCGGGCTGGCGCGGTCATCCCAGGGCAGCGCCCGGGGACCGGGATGGTCCTGGGACACACGGTGCGGTGCAGCTGCGAGGCGCCAGCAGCACGGCTGCACTGCGGTATGTCCCAGGTACCCGGCAGCCGCGGCAAGGGATGTTCTCCCTGCTCCTGCTGCCTGCTCCAGGAGACCTCCCTGTCCTGGCCCTGTTCTCCTGCTGCCCGCACGTGGTGCCATGATGCAGCCGGTCCATGGAAAGCACCGGGCAGGCACCGTGGGCACCGCTGCTCTGCCGGCAGTCACGTGTATCAGGCATATGTGACGGCGCTTTGCCTTTCACACCTCCCTGCGTCCTGCCAGACTTTGCCCTGGCTCTGACGTCAGCGTGCTCTTTGGATCCCACACTGGCTCTGGGAGCTCCCGCGGCAGCGGTGCCCGGAGGTGCTGGGCAGGACGCGGCTGCCGCTGGCACTGCGGGGCGGCCGGGCGGCAGGCCAAGGCCCGGTGCTCACATGGCTGCGTGGCCGCAGTTCCCGAACATCGTCGGTCCCTGCGTCCTCTGAGCAGGACCCGCCAGCAGCAAGGCACCAGGAGGTGGCTGTGTAGAGCCTTCAGCCCGGCTGGGGCGAGAGTGGCGCAGCGGTCTGCCGGAGTCGCTGGAGGGGTCACGGTCTCCTTGCCTGGATCTGGCACTTTTCCGCACCAGAGAGCAGATCTGTGGGGCGATTCCTACCCTACAGCTGGAAGTAATGCAGGGTGGCGACGAGGAAGAGCTGTGACTGCTCTGTCGTAGTCTGAGTGCCCCAAATAGAGCAACATCACAGGTGTATGTCCCAGAAACGTTCCTAAAATAAACTTCCTCAAGAAATCCTTTAATCTGGTCTGATGATGAAAACGTCAATCTGAATAAAATCAGATTTTTTAAAAGATTAATTTCCATTCAGTTTAAATATATATTAAAGGTTATAAAATAACAGCTCTGTTTTATTGTTCAGTTTTTCACAGTATTTGGTCTCCACACTGGGATAAATATTAAACTGTTCCTAATTTATCGTTCATAGACCTACTTTAGGGAGACAGTTAACTCTCCATTCCACAGTCGCTGAGCTGGGCCCGCACACTGAAACACAGGGTCGCCCGACTCGGCTGCCGGAGCCTCCCCCAGGCCAACCCGTCCCCATGTCCCCATCCCCGTCCCCATCCCTCTCCCTGTGCAGCATTCCACGGTGAGGGCCTGGGAAGCGCCCGGGGCCATGCTCACGCTCATTAGCTCTCTTGACTCCAGCTGACCCATAAATGCTGAAGGAAACAAACAAACCTCCGGGAGGGAGGGAGAGGAAGGGCTGTAGGTGTTGGCCACATGTCTGCAGAGCCAAGCCGGGCTCCAGCTGAAGATGCTATTGTGTTGCAGTGATTTCCCAGGAAAAACAGGCCTGGAGATCTCCTTACCGTTCCTGGGAAGCACTTGGTGACCGGGAGGGTGTGGATTCGGGGTAGGGGCAGCCCGAGGCCTGCGGGGGTGTTTGGGGCTTTTGTCATAACTCTGTGATGACGCCGTGAATGACACCACGAGCAGACACGATTGCAAAACTGCAGCTCTGCGTCTCCTGGCTGCACTGTGGCAGCACCGGACGAGGCGCTGGTGGCCCGCTCCAGCATGCACGCCACGGGACCGCCAATGGCCGGCAGCGCTGGGGCTTGGCTCCGGCTCTCGGCCAAACAGCGGGTGTTTCAGAGGATGTGCAGGCGCTGCACTTGGGGAGGCGCACGCACACACGAGCGCTCACACAGGCACGGCAGCTCCTCGGTGGCCGCACGTCAGCAGCTGTGGGGTTGTGTTCCTGTAGCCACACAGCAAACGAATCTGGGGCCAGCAGGGTGTCTCCGTGCATGCTCTGAGCAAGACCTGTGAGCCCTGGCCAGGCTCATGGATGCTATTCTCCACACTCTGCCACCCCTTTGAAGGGCCGTTTGCAGGCAGGGTGGCTGTGGGAAGGTTGCCACCCAGCTCCTGGCAGAGGCGCGTAGCGGACTGCTGCATCCCGGCGGTGCTCAGGTGAGGCAGAGGTGCCGCCAGTCCCCCGGCGCTCCCCCATTCCTGCCAGTCAAGCGCGGTGCCCTGGGCACGGGGGTCACAGGCGCACACAGCCAGGGTCGCCCGCTTGCATCCCACCCCTTGGGACTGGGACAGTGCAGCCCCCTGGGAAGGGGCCGGAGGAGAGGGGGCCACTGCACCAAGCCCCCAGCCAGGCCCCAGCCTGCGGACCAGCCTCGCTTCTGAGCAGCCCTGTGCCATCAGGGAGGAGGGTCTGTGGGTGACGGCGTCCTCCCCCGCAGTGCCCGGCCTCTCCAAGGCTTCTCAGGCAAATCACGTGCATCTTTCACATCTTTTGCAAAGTCTGGCCTAAACAAACCACGGCCCGAGCATCCTGTGGACCCCCAGTCGCTGCCCGCCATCCGTGTGGCGGCATGGCAGGCTGCCTGGGGACACAACGCCCTCCCTCTCCTGCACCGCAGGGGAACTTGCTACATCCCCCACCCCTGAAAAGCAGTGAATGCCCCCTCCCTCCTTATCTTCCCTTTAGCAGTGGGGGTCTTGGCATCTCCTTAGCCCCCGTTTCCTCTCCCAGCTCTTGTTGACACAGCGGCCGCGGGAGAACAATGGGGCCAAGGGCAGCAGAGCGACACCCTGCCCCTTCCTCTGGCCGCCCGCTCACCTTCCCGGGCACAGCCGGGGCACCCAGGCCCAGGGACCCACGGCACAGCCGACGAGGTGGCGGCACCGGGGTGAAGTCGGGGCAGCCTGACCGCACAGGGGAGCCGCCGCCTGGGCACTCTGCTGCTGCCCCGTCCCAGCAGCGCAGCATCGGGCATCCACAGCACAAGGCCACCCTGCACCGCCCGGGCGCTGGCGGGAGCCGTCCCAGCGAGGGGAGGGACGCAGGGGTACCTTTGTACTGGCAAGGACCCCCCAGAGCCGGGAGCACAGGGCTGAGAGGGCGACAGGGGCGGATGTGGGAGAAGGGGCCGCTCAGGGAGTCGGGGGAGAGGGAGGTTTTTATTGTGAGTTGCCGCCAGGCTGACACCCTCCGCCTTCCACCAGAGCCGCCGGCAAGAAGGTGGATATTAAATAAAGGGCTCGTTTCAGGCCGTGCTTGTCAAGGCCGGCAGGATTTAAGACCTCCCCGGCTTTCCAGCCTGCGAGGAGCCGGGAGGCAGCGCGCCCGCGCCCCGAGGGAGCGGCACCGGGGGCACCGTCCCGCTCCCGAGGGCTGCGGGGCTGCGAGCCCGGCGCCCCCCGGCGCCCCCCCGGCGCCGCCAGCC
>VZSZ01004053.1:249-40283 GCA_013398815.1 Ibidorhyncha struthersii
CTGGAATTCAAACTATTTACGCAATTTATCACAGCTCAGTCGGTAGAGCACTGCTCGTGCGCCACGTTGGGCGCCAATTAATCTGTTGTGGTTTAGGCCAAATCGGCCACTGGGGACGTGGGGGGCCCCAGATGGGACCGACAGATGCTCCCTTCTACCCCTCTACAAAGAGAGAGGCAGAGGAGGGAAAAGGAGACTTAAGAGTTTAGAAGAAACTAAACTACTTTAGCCTCTCCCGCATACCATGCCTGGGCATCAACTATAAACATTGGTCGTATCACTCTGAGAGAGTGAACATTGTCTGCACAATATGCTGTTAATTTCAGTAGTTAGAAGAGGCCCAGCTAAGAAGCAAAGTTACTGAACAAAATTGGTCCAGTTTTACCTCAAAACAGGACAGCAGAGTTGCTACCCTGGATTTCAAGAGAGGAAACGTTAAGCTACTTGGGGAGCTACTTAGCACTGTCCCTTGGGAATCTGCTTTTGAGGGCTTAGGAGTCCACAAGTGCTGATCAGTTTTTAAGAATGACCTTTTAAAAGCACAGGAGCAGGCAATCCCATTGTGTAAAAAGTCAAACAAGTGGGACAGAAGACCAGCCTGGCTGAACAGGAAACTCCTCTTGAAGCTTAAGAGGGAAAAGAAATTGTACAATCTCTGGAACTGAGATCAGGGTTCACAAGGAGGTTACAGAGTTATGGTTTGCATGTGCAGGGAGAACATATGAAAGTCCAAAGCTCCACTAGAGCTGAAACTGACCAGTGTTGTGTCAGGTAACAAAAAAAAAAAGCCTATTTAAAGTCTGTTAATAGCAAGAGGAGGGCCAAATCATTGAACCAATACTTGTTGAAGATGGTCACTTGACAAATAGGGATGAAGAAAAAGCAGAGGCATTCAATGCTCTTTTTTGCCTCAGTCATTAATAACACTGATAGACCTTGGGCTGCCCAGACCTCTGAGCCAGAGGACCACAAGTGTGGGAGCAGTGACTTTCCATTTGTGGACACTGAAATTGTAAGGGACCATCTATATTAGCTGAGTGTTCACAAGTTCATGGGGCCTGACAAGATTCACCCTGAAGCACCTAGTGGATGTTACGGCATGACCCTTCTCAATCATCTACCAAACGTCTGGGGAGTCTAAATTATTCCAATTTACAAGAAAGGTGTGAGGGAAGACTCAGGAAACTACAGACCTCTTAGTCCAACCTCAGTACCTGGAAAAAGGACAATGCAATCATCAGGCACAGTCAACATGGGCTCACAAAGGGAAAGTCCCGTTTACCTGATTTAAGTTCCTTTCATGGTAAGGTTACCTGCCCAGTGGATGAAGAGAAGGTGGTGGATGTAGGTTTTTCTGGATTTCAGTATGGCTTTTGATACTGTCCCTTACACCATCCTTCTGGATAAGTTGTCCAACTGTGAAATGAGCAGGTACCTGGTGCACTGGTTGAAGGACCAGCGGGGCTCAAAGGGTTGTACTGAATGGGGCTAGAACTGGCTGGTGACCAGTCACCAGCGGTGTTCCTCAGGGCTCAATTTTAGGGCTGTTTCTGTTCAATATTTCTAACAACGATCTAGATGAAGGAGTTGAATGCACCATTAGCAAATATGTTGATAATAACTAAACTGGAAGGTGGTACTGATTCTCTCAAGGGATGAGAGGCCTTGCAGAGGGATTTGGATACGTTGGAGCATTGGACAACCATCAATGGCACAACATTTAACAGGACCAAATGCTGGATTCTGCACCCAGGACTGAGTAACGTCGGGCAAAGGTATAAACTGGGAGATGAGTGGCTGCAGAGGAACCCTGCAGGATGAGATCTGGGGGTGCTGGTTGACAGCAGGTTCCATATGAGTCAGCAGTGTGCCCTGGCAGCCAAGAGAGCAAACTGCAAACTGGGGTTCATCAAACACAGCATAATCAGCTGGTCAAAAGAGGTGATTATCCCACTGTATTTACTGTTGGTGCCGCCTCACCTTAAGTACTGGGTCACACAATTTAAGGATGTGAAGGTACTTGAATGAATCAAGTACCTTGGAGCAAAGGAGGCTGAGGGGCAACCTCATTGCTCTTTACAGCTTCCTGAGCAGGGAAAGCAGAGACGGAGAACGGTTCAAAGCTGCACCAGAGAAGGGTCAGACTTGACATTAGGAAGCATTTCTTTACCAAGAGGATGGTCAAATACTGGAACAGCTTTCCTAGAGTGGTGGTCAATGTCCCAATCCTGTCAGTGTTTAAGAGGCATCTGGACAATGCCCTTAATAATATGCTTTAACTTTTGGTCAGCCCTGAATTGGTCAGGCAGTTGGACGAGATGGTCATTGTAGGTCCCTTCCAACTGAAATATACTATTCTATTCTATTCTATTCTATTCTATTCTATTCTATTCTATTCTATTCTATTCTATTCTATTCTATTCTATTCTACTCTATCCTATCCTATCCTATCCTATCCTATCCTATCCTATCCTATCCTATCCTATCCTATTCTGTTCCGTTCTGTAGTTTAGTCATATACTTGTGGGCAGGTTATCTCAAGCAATATGGTGCCAGCACTCCTGTTCATCTTGATTTTCCAAAGCATGTTTATGTACTTAATTCATTTGAGCATGACGGAGAGATGAAGATTATCTGCTTTAGATGTGCTTGACGTGAGCCAATATTCTCACCGTGACACCTCATCAGTATTTGCTTATGTCTCTGCTCAAGTAAAAAAATCGCCTTTCTGCACAGATCCTTGGATCGTCACTTTTCAAGCTATTGTCAACAGAGCTCAACATCACAAGTAGACACCAAGGTTAATACGAAGACTAGCACTGACTGCTGCATTACAGACCTTTCCAGAAACCCCACAGCCAACATGGGTATCCTGGCAAGTTTTACATGCTTACTTAGCTAGAGATGTTCACAGTTGCTGAAAGATAACATGCTTCTGAAAGACACCTGTGGTTTCTCAATTCATCTTTAGCGAAAACCAGCAAGTTTCCCACTGTAGCATGAAATATCATGTTTCAGTGTTGAAAGAAAAGTAAAAGTAGTAAGAGTAGTTCCTAGTCCTAGAAAGCAAAAAAAAAAAAGAAAATATTTGAAAGACTCATATCTTAAGCATTTCTGGAGTTATTCCACAAAGCCTTTACTTTTAAAAGTACAGGTTTAACCTACTGTTTTTTTTTTTTTAATAAGAGAAGGCTTGAGATGTAAAACTTCTTCCTTGTGCTATATCAAAATGCCTGAACTCCTCTCCTCCTGAACCATCTCTCCTCCTATTCTCTCAGTGTATATGAGGTCTAACTCTTATACTCTCCTTCAGAGAAGAGTCTCCATTTTTCTTTGAAGCGGAACCTTTTTTTTTTTTTTTTTTTCCCCCTCTGTATCATGTGCCTGCAACAGTTTCCAGAGTTCTTTGCATGACCTCAGTCTCACATCTGCATTTTTGCTTCTGTGACTTTTCTACCAGAAAACATTTCAGTCCAGTCAGACAAGCCTAGACATTTTTATGAGACATTTTAATGGAAAATATGGTATTCCTTTCTTTCATTTTCAGACACACGTACAGACCATATCTATTGTTTTGAATTCATTTTGAGCTTCACAATGCCTCTTTCACTGACGGCCCCAGTGACAGGGATGATATGATTGCATGAAGCAGCCACCATAAATAAAAGATACATCTCCTGGATCTACATTACAAGTATTCTTCTAATGCCTTAAATATAGAGCAATAACTCTCAAACATCTCACTGGATCAAACCCACTGTGTAGCACTACAAGAGAATCATAGTATCATTTAAGTTAGAAAAGACCCTTAAGATCATCAAGTCCAACTGTAAACCTAACACTGCCAAGTCTAAACCATATCCCTAAGCACAACATCCATGGATCTTTTAAATACCTCCAGGGATGGTAACTCAATCACTTCCCTGAGCAGCCTGTTCCAGTGCTTGATAACACTTTCGGTGAAGAAATTTTTCCTAATATCCATCCTAAACCTACCCTGGTGCAACCTGAGGCCATTTCCTCTTGTCCTATCACTTGTTACTTGGAAGAAAAGACCGGCCGCCACCTTGCTACAACCTCCTTTCAGGTAGTCGTAGAGAGCGATAAGGTCTCCCCTTAGCTTTCTTTTCTCCAGAGCAAACAACCCCAGTTCCCTCAGCCGCTCCTCATAAGACTTGTGCTCTACACCCCTCACCAGCTTTGTTGCTCTTCTTTGGACGCATTCCAGCACCTCAGTGTCTTTCTTGTAGTGAGGGGGCCCAAAACTCAACAAAGTGTTCGGGGTGGGGTCTCACCAGTGCTCAGTACAGGGGGACAATCACTTACCCAATCCTACTCACCATGCTATTCCTGACACAGGCAAGGATGCTGTTGGCTGCTTTGGCCACCTGGGCACACTGTTGGCTCATATTCAGCCAGCTGTTGACCAACACCCCCAGGTCCTTTTCTGCCAGGCAGCTTTCCAGACACTCTTCTCCCAAGCCTGTAGTGCTGCATGAGTTGTTGTGACCCAAGTGCAGGATCCAGCACTTGGCCTTGTTGAACCTCATACAGTTGGCCTTGGCCCATCGATCCAGCCTGTACAGATCCCTCTGTAGAGTCTTTCTGCTCTCAAGCAGATCAACACTTCTGCACTTAGTGTCGCCTGCATGCTTACTGAGGGTGCACTCGATCCTCTTGTCCAGGTCATTGATGAAGATATTAAACAGACCAGCCCCAGTGCTAAACCCTGGGGAATACCACTTGTGACCGGCCACCAACTGGTTTTAATTCTGTTCACCACAACTGTTTGGGCTCTCCTATCCAGACAGTTTTTTAACCAGCGAAGAGTACACCCATCCAAGCCATGAGCAGCCAGTTTCTTCAGGAGAATACTGTTGGACGTGGTGTCAAAGGCTTTACTAACATCTAGGTAAACAACATCCACAACCTTTCCCTCATCCACTAAGTGGGTCACCTTGTCATTGAAGGAGATCAGATTAGTCAGGCAGGACCTGCCTTTCATAAACTGATGTTGACTGGGCCTGATCACCTGGCTATCGTGTGCATGACACATGATGGCATTCATGGTGACCTGCTCCATAACTCTCCCAGGAACCGAGGTCAGACTGACAGGCCTGTAGTTCCCTGAATTCTCCTTCTGGCCCTTCTTGCAGAGGAGCGTCAGATTTGCTAGCCTCCAGTCAACTGGGACTGCCCTGATTAACCAGGACTGCCAATAAAAGATTGAAAGTGGCTTGGTGAGCACTTTTACCAGGTCCCTCAGTACCCCTTGAGTGGATCCCATGCAGCCCCATAGGCTTGTGTATGTCTAAGTGGTGTAGCAGGTCCCTAAAAATTTCCCTTTGGATTATGGAGGCTTCATTCTTCTCCCTGTCCCTGTCTTCCAGATCAGGGGTCTTGGTACTCCAAGAACAACTGGTCTTACCATTAAATACTGACACAAAGAAGGCAGTAAGTACATCAGCCTTTTCCTCATCCTTTGTCATTATGTTCCCCCCCAATCCAATAAAGGATGGAGATTCTCCTTAGCCCTCCATTTGTTGCTAGTGTATTTATAAAAACATTTTTTTATTGTCTTTTACTGCAGTAGCCAAATTAAGTTCCAGCTGAACTTTTCTGATTTTATCCCTGCATAACCTCACAACATCTTTGTAGTCCTCTTGAGTTGCTTGTCCCTTCTTCCAAAGGTCAAAAACTCTCTTTTTTTTCTTGAGTTACAGGCAAAACTCTCTGTTCAGCCACTTTTTCTAAGCCAGCTTATCTTTTGGCACATAGGGATAGCCTGCTCCTGCGCCTTAAAGATTTCCTTCTTGAAGAATGTCCAGTCTTCCTGGACTCCTCTGCCTTTCAGGACTGCCTCCCAAGGGACTCTGTCAACCAGTGTCCTAAACAGGCCAAAGTATCCCCTCTGGAAGTCCAAGGTAGCAGTTCTGCTGACCCCGCTCCTTACTTCTCCAAGAATTGAAAACTGTATCATTTTTTGATTGCTGTGCCTAAGACAGCCTCCAATCATCACATCACCCAGAATTTTTCTCTGTTCACAAACAACAGCTCCAGGAGGGCATCTTCCCTAGTTGGCTCCCTCACCAGCTAACTCAGAAGTTATCTCACTCAGCTAACTCAGAAATTATCCTCCATGCACTCCAGGAACCCCGTAGACTGTATTGGAACCTCTCCCCTGTATTCTATTTCTGGCAGACACCTGGTAAGTTGAAGTCCCCCACGAGAACAAGGGCTAGCGATTGTGAGACTTCTCCCAGCTGCTTATAGAATATTTCATCTGCTTCTTCATCCTGGTTGGGTGGTCTATAACAGACTCCCACCACAATACCTGGCTTATTGTTCTTTCCCCTGATTCCCTTAAACAATTGACCCTTTCATCACCATTGTCAAACTCTAGACAATCAAAACACTCTCTAACATACTGGGCTACCCTACTACCTCTCCTTCCTTGCCTATCTTTTCTGAAGAGTTTATAAACATCCATTGCAGCACTCCAGTAGTATGAATCATTCCACCATGTTGCAGTGATTGCCGCTATATCATAGATTTCCAGCTGCACAATGGCTTCAAAGTCCTCCTGTTTTTTGCCCGTGCTGTGTGTATTGATGTAGATGCACTATTGGTCCTGCCACCTTCTTTTGGGGAGAAGGCCTAATTCTTATGTGACTGTTCTCAGGCACTTCCATGGTTTCTAACACATTGACAACACTAATGTCTTTGCTGCCAAGTGGCTCGCCATCCCCTACCTGCACTGAGATTGCTAAGGTACTGTGTGCACAGGGACATTTCAAATGTGCTCCCATGTTCTCAGCACATCGTGGAGCAGTCTGAAGGGGCTCACTAGCACACTGTCCCTCAAACGTTGGCGTGCTGCCCCTAGTGAACCTGGTTCTCTAGTGAACTTGGTTTTATCTCTGTCCCCCTTCAAATCTAGTGTACATATCTTTCAATGAGTCCTGCTAACTTTTGTGCAAAGATCCTTTTCCCACTTTGAGAAAGGTGTACCCTGTCTCTTGCCAGGAGGCCTGGTGTCACGTAGACTGACCCATAATCAAAACCCCCAAAATTCTGCCAGTGACACCAGCCTTGGAGCCAGATATTGATCAGCCGGGTCTTCCTGTTTCTTCCCTCATTATTCCCTGCAACTGGAAGGACAGAGGAAAACACTACTTGGCTCCTGATCCCTTAACCAGTCATCCCAAGGCCCTGAAGTCTCTTTTGATTGCCGCAATTCTTCTGAGTGCAACTTCATTGCTGCCTACATGAAAAATCAATAATGGATAATAATCTAAGGGTTGTACCAGGGTAGGAAGTTTCTTTGTCACATCTTTAACCTGGGTGCCAGGGAGGCAGCAGAATTCCTTACGAAGTGGGTCATGTCAGCGTATTGAGCCTTCTGTTCCCCACAGAAGGGAGTCTCCTGGATGACACATCTTTTTTTCTTTATGGAAGTGGTTTTGATGCAGGATGTAGGCTAACTTAACCTTGGTGACATTTCCAACCTAGATATACCATCATCCACATCATTGTTTGGATCCACTTGTGGCGCTTCATACCTATTTTACAAAGGCAACTGAGAAGGTGGAGTAGCCAGGGAGGAAGAGCGCTTGTTGTGCTGGTGTCCTGGTTTCAGCTGGTAAAGAGTTAATTTTCTTTATAGTGATTGCTGTGAAAGGAATGTCAATAATATCCATTGATTTTAGATGTTGCTAAGTGATATTTACATTATTGAAGGACTTTTTTCAACTTTCAGTAGAAACATAGACAGAATGGTGGAATGGCCAGTGAAATATTCCATACCATAGATGTCATGCTCAGTATATAATGGAGATTAGCCAGGGGGTGAGAATCCACGATTGATGCTCAGGACAGTGACAATTAATCAGGCGGTGAGAGTGACCTGTGTCATTACTATTATTGTTATTGTTGTTGTTGTTGTTGCTATTTTTCCTTTTCTGTTATTGTTTCTACTGATCTATATTTATCTCAGCCCACCAGGTTTTTACCTCCCTTTCCCCTCCTTTTTTTCCTCTCTTTCTCCCCTCCTTCCTAGAGGGGGGAGAAAGGGGAGGGGTGAGCAAGTGGCTGCATGGTTCTAGTTGCCAGCTGGGCTTAAACCATGACAGCCAGGCAGGAACTTGTCACCATTCCCGCCAATTTGTTAAGTCACCATGTTCTTCCAGATGGAGACAGGAAAGGGAATCCTCCATATCATGTGTCCTATCTGCTTGACAGGTCTCTTCCAGGGATGGTAGGGTGCTGGCTAACACCTTTGAGTTGGAAGGCTTGCAATACTGTGGTGTTTAAAAAAACTCAAGTGCAAGAGCCTGGGATACAGTTGCAAGTGTCATGGATAATGCAGAGCGATCAGCTGGACAACGTCACATAGCCGACTGATAAGGCATATTAACACTGAAGATCACAGTCTCCTTTTCAGGCTAGTCCCACATCTCTGTTTCCCTTCCATATTTCCTCCGCAAAATTGTCACCAAGCCTTGGCTAAGGCTAGTTTAGGCATAGAATCATAGAATAGTTTGAGTTGGAAGGGTCATCTAGTCCAACCTCCCCTGATATGAGCAGGGGTATCTTCAACTAGATCAGACTGCTCAGAGCCCCAGCCAACCTAACCTTGAATGTTTCCAGGGATGGTGCATCTGCAACCTCTCTGGGCAACCTTGTTCACTATTTCACCACCCTCATTGTAAAAAAATTCTCCCTTATATCTAGTCTAAATCTATGTTCTTTTAGTTTAAAGCCATTACCCCTTGTCCTATTGCAATAGGGCCTGCTGAAAAGTTTGTCCCCATCTTTCCTGTAGGCCCCCTTTAGGTACGGAAAGGCTGCAATAAGGTGTCCCCAGAGCCTTCTCTTCTCCAAGCTGAAGGATCCCAACTCTCTCAGCCTGTCCTCACAGGAGAACTGCTCCAGCCCTCTGATCATCTTCGTGGCGCTCCTCTGGACCTGCTCAAACAGGTCCATGTCTTTTCTGTGCTGATGGCTCCAGAGCTGGATGCAGTAGTCCAAGTGGGGTCTCACAAGAGCCAAATAGAGAGGCAGAATCACCTCCCTTGACCTGCTGGCCATGCTTCTTTGGATGCAGCCCAGGACATGGCTGGCTTTCTGGGCTGCGAGTGCACATTGTCGGCCCACGTCCAGCTTTTCATCCATCAGTACCCCCAAATCCTTCTTGGCAGGGCTACACTCAACCCCTTCATCCCCCAGCCAATACTGATACCAAGGCTTGCCTCATCCCAGGTGCAGGACCCTGCACTTGGCCTTGTTGAACCTCATGAGATTCACATGGGCCCACTTTTCAAGCCTGTCCAGGTCCCTCTGGATGGCATCCTGTCACTCAAGCGTGTGAACTGCACCACTCAGCTTGGTATCATTCACAGACTTGCTGAGGGTGCACTCAATCCCACTGTCTAATGTCATTGATGCAGATATTGAACAGTACTAGTCCCCATAGAGACCCCTGAGGGACACCACTTGTTACAGATCTCCATCTGAACATTGAGCTGTCGACCACTACGCTCTGGATTCGACCATCCAACCAATTCCTCATCCACCATACAGTGCACCCATCAGATCCATCTCTTTCTAATTTAGAGAGAAGGATGTTGTGGGGGACAGTGTCAAAGGTCTTACAGAAGTCCAGATAGATGACATTTGTAGCTCTTCCCTTCTCCACCAATGCAGTCAGTCCACCACAGAAGGCCACTAGGTTGGTCAGGTAGGACTTGCACTTGGTGAGCCAATGCCATCTGTCTCAACAGCTACTGGGAGGATCTGTTCCATGGTCTTCCCAGGCATAGAGGTGAGGCTGACAGGTTAGTAGTTGCCAGGGTCCTCCTTTCTACCCTTTTTGAAAATGGGTGCTATTTTTCCTTTTTTACTTTCCCTTCACCTGACTGCCACGACTTTTCAAATATCATGGAGAGTGTCTTGGCAACTACATCAGGCAATTCCCTCAGCACTCTGGGATGCATCTCATCAGGTCCCATAGACTTATGTATGTTCAAGTTCCTCAGGTAATCACGAACCTGATCTTCTGTTATAGTGGGGGGGACTTTGTTCCCTCAGGCCCTGCCTTGCAGTCCACCCACTTGAGAAGTGTGGGAAGAGAGATCGCCAGTAAAGACTGAGTCAAAAAATTGTTGTTGAGTACCTCCACCTTCTCTTCATCTGTTGTCACTAGTTTGCTAGTTTTGCTTACCGGGTGGGTAGTCTTTCTTTGACCTTCCTTTTCTGGTTGACATACCTGTAGAAGTCCTTCTTATTATTCTTTATATCTCTCACCAAGTTCAGGTCCAGTTGTGCTTCGGCATTCTTGACCCCATCCCTACACAACCAGGCAGCGACCCTGTACTCTTCCCAGAATAGCTGTCCCTGCTTCCACTCCCTGTGCATCTCTTTTTTTGCCCTTTAGTCTGACCAGCAGGTCTCCACTCAGCCACGCTGGTCTCTTGCCCTTCTTTCCTCATTTCTTACACCTGGGGACTGAGAGCTTTTGCACTCTCAGGAAGGTGTCCTTAAAGATCTGCCAGCTCTGTTCTGCTCCCTTGTCCCTGAGGGCAGTTTCCCAGGGGGGTCTATTAACTATCTCCTTGAAGACCTGGAAGTTTGCTTTCCTGAAATTCAGGGTCCTGACTTTACTCTTCCCCTCACCCATGTTCCTCAGGACAGCGAACTCCATCAGTCCATGATCACTGTGGCCGAGGCTGCCTCCAATCTTGATGTCACCAGTTAGCTTACTTGCGCTGGTGACCATCAGGTTCAGTATTGCATCTCCTCTGGTAGGGCTGTCGACTACCTGGCTTAAAAAGTTATCCTCGATGCACTCCAGGAGTCTTCTGGGTTGCTGACAGCTTGCCGTGCTACTTTTCCAGCAGATGTTGGGGTGGTTGAAGTCCTCCAGCAGGACAAGAGCCTGCGAGTGTAATGCCTCCTGTAGCTGGAGTAAGAAGGCTTCGTCAGTAGGCTCCCCTTGATCAGGTGGCCTGTAGTAGACAGAAACCACAAGGTTCCCTTTGTTGCCTTGGTCACTTATTCTTACCCATATGAGTTCAACCTGCTCATGGCTATTCTTCAGAGACAGGTCTTCATGCTCTATCTATTACTTGATGCAGAGGGCAACACCTCTGCCCCTCCTTCCTTGCCTGCCCCTTCTGAACAGCCTGTAGCCATTGATAGCTGCACTTGAGTCATGGGGTTCGTCCCACCAGGTTTCAGTAACAGCAGCCAGGTCACACCTTTCTAGCAGCACGGTGGCTTCCAACACCTCCTGTTTGTTGCCCATGTTGCGTGCATTGGTGTAGAGGCACTTCAGTTGAGCAGTTGGCTGTTACCTTCTTAGAGGAACATCCCTTAATTCCTTTGGGGTATTTCACTTGTGTATCCCTCTTGGCTCCTATTACCTCAGAAGCCCCTGCCTCATCTCTGTAAGAGTTCAAGTGTGCTGCAGTGTAGCCAGCATATCTCAGAGCAACAGGCTGCAGGCCCTCACTAGCATGCCATCCCTCTAACCATTGCCTGTCATCCCACAGCTTGTCGTGGGCAAGCCTGATATTGCCCCCCTCAAGCCTAGTTTAAAACTCTGTCAATGAGTCCCACTAGCTGGTGATCAGAGACCCTCTTCCCCTTTCAGAAAGGCGAACCCCATCTGACACCAGCAAGCATGACACCGTGTAGGCCATCCCACTATCGAAAAACCCCAAACTGTGGCCAAGACACCAGCCACAGAGCCACATATTAATAGACTGGGCTCATCTGTTTCTTCCAGTGTTGCTGGTCACAACTGGGAGGAGAGAGGGAAAAATAAGCTCTGCTCCAAATTCCTTTACTAACCGTCCCAAAGACCTGAAGTTTTTTGATCCCCCTTGGACAAGTTCATTGTGGCTTCATCTCCACCAACATGGAAGAGCAGCAATGGGTAATAGTCCGAGGGCCATATCAGGCTAGGAAGTTTCCTAGTGATGTCCTTAACCTGGACCCCAGGGAGGCAGCAGGCTTTCCTGAGAGGGGGGTCTGATCGGCACACTGGACCTCTTGTTCCCCTCAGAAGGCAGTCACCTACAACTATAACCCATGTTTTCTTCCTCGTGGAGGTGGTCATGATACAGGGGGTAGGCCTTTCTGACCTTGGCAGCACCTCTGGTGAAGATGGGTTGCCATCCTCATCATCATCCATTGATGGGTCTTCCACACCCAGAGCCTTGTACCTGTTGTACAGAGGCACCTGGGAAGGCAGGGTGGTCAAGGATGGGGTTTGCCTGTTGTCACAGACGGAGTGGTTCATTTCACTTGTAAGAGAGCAGCAGTGAAATATTTATTGTTATAAAAACAACTTTTTAACACAGTTTGATAGTAAATGTGACAGTGTTTTAACAAGATTTGAGATGGCAAGGCACACTTGGTTATTTACTGCATAGAGGACAGGGGCAGACAGAACTGTTAGGGAGACCCTCCCGTTGAGTCATGAGGTTCAGAAAGGACCACCTTGCTTTCTAAACTCCTCAGAGAGGAACCTAGGTGCCGCTGGATCCGATCTTAGTCCCAGACTTGGTCAATCCTATTTCTAAAGGATTATATATGTGCAATCAATCCTTTTATATCACTTAGCTAAAATTTCAAAGGTTAGCATGCTATTAACCATTTACTGAGGATCTGTTGCAGCAAGGAATCTCTTAACCTCGAGGATAACCTTGAGTGGCATCCCTACTCAAGGGGAGATCCTGGCGTGCAGCCTACTGCCGTGCAGAAGAGCTCAACAGACCCTGGGCTGTCCACTACTTACAGAGTAAGATGATGGATCTGTAGTCATATTTGCATAGCAGTGAGACATCTAGGTCCCTCTTCCAGACAGTGTTTGGCTATATTGCCATCCATCCCCCAAAGTCCAGGTACAACTCGCCACAACCCCCACTGACAGTTATGGCTGGAGCAGGAGCTGGGGAAGAGGGCAGGGGAGGGGGGGAAGAGCATACTGCCATACCTGCCGTCCCGAGTATGACTTACCTCCATTCGCTCCTCTCCTTTAGGCTACTGCCTTCAGGCTGTCGGGGGGAGGATACAGGATCCCCTTGATCTTGTTTTTTCCCTGGTGGTTGTTCCCATTTCTCCCTCAGGGAGGCCAGAGTATGGTTCCACCAGTCTATCTCTTTCTCAGACTCTGATGCTACTTAACCTTTCTACTTCTTCTCATAGTTGGGCCACCAGGCTGAGCAGATGATCCACCTGGTCCTCACACAGCTGTTCTCACTACTGCCATCCATTACCAGCAGAAGGCTCTGGCACTCCCTGCAGCCTGAGATCTGGATGGCTGCTTGTGTTTGTGGGAGCTCTGTCTGGATTGCCACATCCTTTCTGCCAAGTGCAGAGGGCATGGCTTACTGCCAGGTGGATACCATAGCTTTGCTCCTTCAGAAAGGGTGAAGACCACCAACTGAACTCACTTCTTGAGGTGGTAGGGTGACTACACCCTTCCTGCACTCCCTTCCAGGTGAACTGCTGTGCAAACTGCTGCACCATGACCTGGCTGCTGCGCCATGCCCTGTTTGATCACTCTGTTCGCAGCACTCCTGGTTGCTCACTCTCCCCAGGCTGCTTTTTATAGGCCGGGGGGGGGGTTGTGGTTGCTTTGGCAATGCCTCAGCCTCCTCAGCGTCTCCCATGAGATCTGCCAGCTCTAGGCAGGCCTCTCCGCTGCCCTGGTGTTTTCCAACTTCAGGAAAACACTCTGTGTGCCGAGACCTGCTGCTCTGCTGCAGGTCGGACCAGCTCAGCAATTGACCATAGGCATAGCAGGTATCATCAGCTGTTGCAGTTGTGTGATTTTTTCCACTCAAAGCCCTGATATCTACCTTTTTATCTCTACCTTGACTCTTATCCTGCTGAATGCCACCATTTCATCAGCCACATCTTCGTTTTTTTTTTAATAGAAAACAAATAATAAGTTGTTCAACAAGCAGTTGAGTTTACATGGCAAGGTTTTGGTAGCAGGAGGGCACTGCAGGGGTGGCTTCTGTGAGAAGACACCAGGAGCTGCCCCCATGTTGGACAGAGCCAATTCTAGCTGGCTTCAGAACAGAACTGTCGCTGCCCAAAGCTGAGCCCGTCACTGTGTCTGGTGGCGCCTCTGTGCTAACATATTTGTGCTGGTTTTGGCTGGAGTGGAGTTAGTTTTCTTCATAGTAGCTAGTAAGGGGCTATGTTTTGGATTTGTGCTGAAAACATTATTGATAATACAGAGATGTTTTCACTATTGCTGAGCGGTGCTTACACAGAGTCAAGGCCTTTTCTGCTTCTCACACCACCCCGCCAGTGAGTAGGCTGGGGATGCCCAAGAAGATGGGAGAGGACACAGCTGGGACAGCTGACCTCAACTGACCAAACAGATATTCCATATCATATGATATCATGCTCAGTATATAAATCTTGGGGAAAAAGAAGGAAGGGGGGGACATTCAGAGTTATGGCATTTGTCTTCCCAAGTAACCGTTACGCATGATGGAGCCCTGCTTTCCTGGAGATGACTGAGCACCTGCCTGCCTATGGGAAGCAGTGAATGAATTCCTTGTTTTGCTTTGCTTGCATGCACAGCTTTTGCTTTACCTTTAAACTGTCTTTATCTCAACCCATGAGTTTTATCACTTTTGCTCTTCTGATTCTCTCCTCCATCCCACCAGGGGTGAGTGAGCAAGTGGCTGTGTGGTGCTTAGTTGCTGGCTGGGGCTAAACCATGACAATATTTCAGAAAAGGTTAAAAAACCCTGCACAGCAGCTGTGGGAGAGGGGAGTGAGGAAAAACGTGAGAGGCACAGATTACCCTGTAGCCCATGGTGAAGACCATGGTGATGTAGGTTGTCCCCTTGCAGCCAGTGAAGCACCACAGTGGAAAAGATTTCTACAGTACAGCCCCTGGAGGATCCTGTGCTGGGGTAGGTGGACATAAACTGAAGGAAGCTGCAGTCCATGGAGACGCCATGCTGGAGCAGGCTCCTGGCAGGAGCTGCAGCCCATGGAGAGGAACCCACACAGTAGCAGGTTTTCTGGCAGGACCAGTGGCCTGTGGGATACCCACGCTGGTGATGGTTCCTGATGGACTGTAACCTGTGGGAAGGACCCAGATTGAAGCAGTTCATGAAGGACTGTCTCCTGTGTTAGGGACCCCACACTGGAGCAGAGGAACAGTGTGTGAAGAAAGGAGCAGCAGAGACAAAGTGTTATGGGCAGACTGCAACCCCATTCCTCATCCCTCTGTGCTACCCGGTGGGAGGAGGTAGAAGAGTCAGGACTGAAGTTGCACCCAGGAAGAAGAGGGAGTGGGGGGAATACATTTTTAGTTTTGTTTTTATTTCTTGTTATTCTACTTTGTTATTAATTGGTAGTAAAATAAATTCATTCCCCCAAAATGAGCCTGGTTTGCCCATGATGTTAACTGGTGAGTGATCTCCCTGTCCTTATCTCAACCCACAAATTTGTCCGTAATATTTCCTCCTCTGTCTTGCTGAGGTTGGGGGTGGGGGGTGCGGTAAGGGAGCAGCTTGGTAGTCATCTACCAGCCACCCAAGGTTCACCACACTGGTGAAATCACTAACTCCACAGGTCCAGCTTTACATTTCTGTGACACATGGACACATCCCACTCTACTGTGGTGACATCCTCTAAAATGACAGAACAAACAAGAAGAAAGTTGCTTGACTTCCATTTGCATTTCCAGGTATGTACATTTCCTATTAATGGACTTCAAGTTTACTTTGTAGATTTTTCTACTCTGTTATTTTTAATACTTTTGATGCGTGAACCTACGGGAGACCTAAAGAAAATTCACAACAAAAAAATCCAGAAAAGCAAACCAGATGGTATATCTGAACAGAATATAAGAGAACAAAGATGGGAGAAGGGAGACTGGCAGTATTCATCCTTGTGGTGGTGCAACCCTCCCCCTGCTTTGGCCACTCGGTGGGATTCCCCATCCCTGGGCCACATACAAACCTAGGAGATGAATTGCAAAAGATGAAGGACCAGAGTGTTAAGGTATTCCCTTAACACGCCTGGCTCTTTCTTCCCCTATTACTTGGGACTATCACTTCCTGATAGCCTAGTACATCTGTACCTGAATCATGGACCAAAGGGAGATGATACCAGAATTTGCAGATCTAGCAAGTTCTGGACTTGCACAACTGTTGGAAAATGCTGGAATATTCCACCACCTGAGTTAGGTCAGAGTGGAAAAATACCTGACGAAAGTCAATTATCTCGGATCTTATAATTAGCGATTATAGTGACCCTTTGAGCTCTCCTGGATCACAGTGGGCTGCAACCAGCAACTCCCCTGAGTCAGGACGTCACTCAGGCAAACAACTTGAGGATTGGAAGGCCAGGGCAAGTCAACTCCCCATCGAGTTCCAGTTATCACCTGCTGAGGAATGCCAATTCATTGTGAGTATTTGCTCTAAAATCAGAGAGTGAAATTTTTATTATAGGCTAGACTCTCTTCCATGCACCTCTCTATATACACATTAGCTCTTACAAGTGTGTATGTTCTTATATTTTACTGGATCCAAATACTTGTCTGTGTACGTGTAAAAGGGGGACCTGTTGACTCATTGGAATCACCCATTTTGAAGGGACTTTGTCCTAATAGTTAAAACTCGGGTGTAGGTGCGTCTGCGACCCCTTAAGTGTTGTGTGTTTGTATGTTTGTACTTATATGTATATGTATTGACCTAGGATACCTTGTGGTAAGTTAGTGTGAATCTTGCTATCCTTGAATCTGTAATTAAGTCTCTGTTCAATTATTGTGTTAAATCATCTTGTAAATCCTTAAATCAGTTAATTATTAAGTGCTGCTAAAAAGTAACTCTTGTTCTACCTCAAATCATAAATAAATTTTAAATTACTATTAAATCATAACCATGTCAAATATTTCCATGTGTGACAATCCTGTGATCAATATAGCATCCTATCCCAGTGTTCTACGTACAGAGGGTCTCATCTAAAATTACAGCTTATACATTCAATCATCTCTTATGGCCATTTAATTTAACATTGTGCCATTTATTTTCCTCCAACATGTCAGGAAGTTCACCCTGAACATCCCACAAGACTAATACATCTGGGAACACCCAGATCAAACATCCTTTGTAATCTCAATTTCCCAAGCGAGACAATTTCAGCTAGCACCTTTCTTTAAATATCTGTAAACCCAAACCTGCAAAAGCATGATGAAGAGATCAGACCTCTCACCTGTATTCAAGTCCCAGTAGGTATGGCTAGAATATCTGAAGTATATGAGGTGGCATAGAGTAGCAGATACTTTTACACTTGCTGGCTTTTCTAAATGACTCCTAGTACCGCTCTACTAACCTAAAAAATCCACAGACACCTGTTCTCAAAAGAAAATGAGAAATGCCCTCACAACATATAGACTCAGTATATCTGTCCTTTGCCACTCTTGCTCTCTAGGAATCTTGGGAACAGCAGGCAATCCTGTAGAAATCCCAGTGAGGTAGGGAATTGGGGAAGGGGAAGCACCTTCAAATGAAGGGGAAGAAAGGGGAAATGTTGCGGGTTTTTTCACCCCATCCATGGATACTTACTGCAATTCTAGCCACAAAATACCAAGTTCATCTTTGTCCTTCAGTTGAGAAAGGCTGACACATTAATCATCTATGCGATTCATAACACTACTTCCCTAAGCTTGTAGGACTTCGAATATGTACATATATGCTTCAATAGCAAACCCAAAATTGGGTCAAGTGTCAAAAAATTTCTGTACCAGGCAAAACTTAATAACCCTAGTCTGTCTCAGCACTGCTGGTGTAAAGCACACTCGAGACTGGCATGCATATGAGCCAAAAGAAGAGATAGTTATCATAATCAAATAGACATGCCTAAAGCAGTGCAACAGGCAAAAAATTATCTAAATTAGCCATGTCAGAACGTTTACAGTGATTGTCTAAATGTCTAAATTAATTGTCCTGTATCCTGCCTGAACAGTGTCACTTACCCATATAAAGAAAAATAGTTTAAATTGCTAGTGTCAAAGTTAAGCATCAAATCATAGAATCATAGAATCGTTAAGGTTGGAAGGGCCCTTTAAGATCATCGAGTCCAACCATTAACCTAACCTGTCAAAACCACTTCTAAAACATAACCCCAAGTACCACGTCTACCCTTTTTTTAAAAACCTCCAGGGATGGTGAAACCACCACCTCCCTGGGCAGCCTATTCCAATGCTGGATAACCCTTTCAGTGAAAAAAAAAATCCTAATATCCAACCTAAACCTCCCCTGGCTTAACTTGAACCCATTTCCTCTCGTCCTCTCACTTTTCATTAGAGAGAGTGATAAGGTCTCCCCTCAGCCTCCTCTTCTCCAGGCTAAACAGCCCTAGTTCCCTCAGTTATTCGTCATAACACTTGTCCTCCAGACCCCTCACCAGCTTCGTTGCCTTTCTCTGGACACGCTCCAGCACCTCAATATCTTTCTTGTAGTGAGGGGCCCAGAACTGAACACACTACTCGAGGTGGGGTCTCACCAGTGCCAAGTACAGGGGGACGATCACTTCCCGAGTTCTGCTGACCACACTATTCCTGATACAGGCCAGGATGGCCTTCTTGGGCACCTGGGCACACTGCTGGCTCATATTCAGCTGGCTGTCCACCAACCCCCCCAGGTCCTTCTCCGCTGGGCAGCTATTGAGCCACTCCGCCCCAAGCCTGTAGCGCTGCATGGGGTTGTTGTGACCCAATCAATCAGTTTCTGAGTTTCCTGGAATCTGACTGCAAATAAGCAGGTTCTCTGGACAGTATTTGTAAACTAAATGTGCCTAACAGTGTCAGTTGTAAGTTTAAGAACTGCTTTATTCTTGAAGACTTGAGGAGAAAAACATGGTAATAAGTCAGAAATAGCACAAGGGAAAGTCTAGTGAGCTTTCTCCTTGAGACTGTGGATGAAGCATACACTAAAGCTGGCCCACAGACTCCTATTAGCAGTTTGCTGCCGAAACACCCTCAGCCACTGACATGGAGATCTTCCCTTGGGATATCCCATGTCAGGTTTTCAAGAATTCTGAGCCGCGGCTTAAACCTGCTCCCACCTGATGCTGCTCTGTGTTGTTATGATATGACATGGACAAAGCAGTACTAACAGAGATGTGACAGAATGGAAAATCAGACAGATCTGCTACCCCATCAGCCCACACACAACCAATTTGTTACCTGACATACCCAAGCTAGTCAAAGAAAAGTTTTAAGCTTGTATCTCTACAGCTCTGAAGAATTTCGCAGCAGCACTGCTTCTGTTTCTTGCTCATTAAAACAAGCATCTTTGAAGTATTGCAGAGACTAGCAGCAGGACACAGGGAAAATTGGTGAACAAGGCTGTCCTCTCACTCACTTGTACACAGAGAAGTGGAGATAGAATCATAGAATTGTCTAGGTTGGAAGGGACCTTCAAGATCATTGAGTCCAACCATTACCTAACATTGCCAAAACCACCACTAAACCATGTCCCTAAGCACCACACCTACCTGTCTTTTAAGTACCTCCAGGGACAGAGATTCCACCACTTTCCTGGGCAGCCTGTTCCAATGCTTGATAAGAATTTCAGTGAAGAAATTTCTCCTAATATCCAACCTAAACCCTGGCTTAACTTGAACCCATTTCCTCTCATCCTATCACTTGTCACTAGGGAGAAGAGGTCAGTCCCCATCTCTCTACAACCTGCTTTCAGGTAGTTGTAGAGAGTGACAAGGTCTCCCCTCAGCCTCCTCTTCTCCAGGCTAAACAGCCCCAGTTCCCTCAGTCGTTCCTCATAAGACTTGTCCAGCAGGGACAGATTTCTGTCCCCCCAGCAGGGACCAGATTTCCTAAAGGGCACAACTCCCATGTGGCAAGCCAAAAGGAAGCTGCCAAACAGCAGCATCAGATCATACATCAGCATACAACAGCAGATCAGATGATACATTATTCTTAATAGGGGAAGTTGGATGCTGACACCTTCTGAGGCTCTAGCAGGAACTGTTTGAATTTAGGTAAGGTTTCGTAAGCCTTTGCCATAAAAGCGTCTTCCCAGAAGCAATCTGACCCCTTGTTACAGGCTGCAGCAAGCAATTCGACTGCACTGCCAAACTCTGAAGGGCCAAAATAGATGACAGAGTAATCAAGTAAGTTGCAATGTACACCTATATTAGAGTTTCACAGAGAGAGAGAAGGTCACAGTCTTGAGATATTTGCATCATATTAATAAGAGGTTTTAACCATCTGAATGCAATTCAAAAATGTCAATGCCACATATTCCATTATATAAACCAAAGGCAATACTTTCCCTCAGCATTGCTGTCAGAAGAACAATATAAGTGAGGAACTAGCTATGAACTAGTTATATTTAGAGGCAGATAATATATTGAAAATACATGTTTATTATGTTTTTCATGGTTCTTATAAAAACGTGCAGTCATGTGCATGTGGCTAATAACCTTGTGGCTTTAGGGTGTGATTTTCCAAGTCCTTAACCAATTTAACAGCATAAGTCTCAGAGGTCTTCAATTAACTACCCGTTATCACACACTTCCTAACTGTGAGGTTTTGTGCACTTTGCTCTGCATCTTCCACTACTGAACACTGTCAGGCACTGATCAGAGCAATACTAGCACTTTCTGTGCTCCAAGTAGTCACACAGGTACATGAAATGAAGCTCTTTAAAATTAGTGGTGCAATCCTGCACATCAGCTGCAGCTGTGCAGCAAGGAGCATTGGTCAGGTTCCAGATGCTCCATTAAGATGAGACTAAACAGGTGATCTAAAACTGATGCAACACAGTCCCAAAACCAAAACTGTTAGATTTCCCAGCATTGCATTAATGCTTTCCCACTGCAGATCAGGACCCTTTCTGATCTGGGAGTGTTAAAGAAGGAATCCATGTCCCAAAGGATCCTTTCAAGAATGTTGAGATTAACTTTAAATAGGCACACATCTATAAACAGGCCCACAAAATGCAGGCTCTGCTCCGAGATAAGTTTTGTGGAATCAGAGCAAGGGGGAAAAAAATAAAATCAGTATCCCCCACCTGGTGTCAGAATTGATAAAAAGAAACAGAAATTACAAGAATCCCGGGTAGTTAATGCAATGTCTGCCATGACAATTCCACTCCGGTAGTTAGCACTCAGTACTGTGCCCAGCTCCCAGCTCTGAACTGTAAGCAGTGCTTAACAAGTGTCGGCTGTTAACCAACAGACCTGTATCGAGTCCTGCCATAGCCCTGAAACCCCCACTAGAGGTTTTACACAGAGCAAAGCCAACAGTACCAAGAAATTCACTGGCAGCAAGCATATCTGTATATATTGCTGCTTTGCCTCCAAGTGCACAATCTCCTGATATCCTCAGATATTTGACTAGCGCACCCCATTCAAGTGAATAAAAGAAAGTAGCATCCACCTCTCTAGGACCAAATTTAGGGCTTCAGAATTTCTTTTTAAAGTGTGACTGAGAGAAGCCTGCCATCATGCTGAATAGCTTGTTCAGTCATTTTAACCATAATGATTTGCTAAGCCTTCAGCACAGGTATGTTCTGCATTTTACACAGTTGCCAATAAAATAGTAATGATTTCAGCACCTATGTGTAATTTCAAGCAGTTATATAAAATGTTAACTCCTTCTGTAAACAAAAACATTTTTTAAAAATCCTTACCACTGGCAAAGCATAAAAAATGAAACCAATTGGTCTTTGATATTATTAAAATTAACTTTGACATTAATAAAAAATTGACAATATATTATTCAGACCTTTACATACAGAATTAAGTAGGATGTAAAGTGAAGGTTATTTATTTAAAAGGAAGTAATATAGATGAAAAAGTGGTGTCATTCTAGAATAGCAACAAAGTTACAAACATATTGAACTTTATATAGCCCTGTTCTTGGTGGGAAGCCAGCTTTCCTGCTGTTTCATGTTCTGTTTGTTACAGGCTTGGCTAGGAAAAGAAAATCCTAGCTCCAACACATTGAAATACACTAGTTTAACCTCAGAAAATTATTCATTTGTCTAAGTCCTTTCAAAAGTCACATGCCACACAGCTACTACTACTCTTTTTTTTTGTTAGATCAGAGAAGTGAAGACTCACAAACAGCATCAAGGAGGGAGGATTCTGACGGTCCATGGGACACAGGGGTGGACCAGTCTCTCAAGTAATCCGGAACCCATGAGCAGGAGCCATCAAATCACAACCCTCTTGAAAGGCTAACCAAATTCAATCCTAATGTTTCCTGAGTTTCACACTCTGCATCTCTCATACTAGAATGATGCCCCAGAACCTCCCATCTGACATTCTCTACTTTTTATACTTGTGCTAAAGTTTGGGCTCAAGTTCTTGAGTCCGCTGTTTCTATGTTAATGGTAAAATATGATCCTTCTGGTTGAGCCCCGTGTCCAGGTTTCCTGGTCTGGAGGACCGCCCTTATCAAATGAGCCAGGTTATAAGCCAAACAAGTAATACCAATAACATGGGAGTCTGGACTACCATCGAAGCTCAAGCCCTAAATTACACAATTTGTCAGATAAAGTTATAGTCTCCTGCATGGCAATGTAGGCTCCCCAATCATAAAATCACCCTCAAGGCTATCCTCTGTTCTTGTGTAGTCATTTATCCCAATGACAAGTGACTGAATGACAAGAAACTATTGCTTAGATATAGGCTTATGAAAATTTGTCATATTCCCAAAGAACTTAATATGACTGAAACTAGTATTTTTGTCTATTTACTTCAGATTTGCTCCAGTACAGACAAAACTAGATTCAGCTTCCTGAATCCACTCCTTCACAGTTGTGTGGGCTGGCATGCCCTATGTTTCCTCCTCAGCACCCTGTGCAGAACAAGAAACTGCAATATATAGCACATATATTGACAGAAGGCACAGGTAACACACCTGTAATCAATCTTTCACAGGTGTAAAGTTAGTTTTAAACTGATAGGTATATATGTACCTGTAAGAGCTCACTGCCTGTGCTGAAGTGTGGTTAGACTGCCATCACTACCTGGGACTGAACCAGAATGACAGACTTCTGCCAAGCATTCTTAGAAAAGGCCATATGCACCAGCCTGTCCTAGAGCAGAACAGAGACCCATGGCATAAAGTGCTGGGATATGCAGCACCAGGCTGCTACTCTCCCATGGTTTAAATGCAACACCATATAGGCTGCCACCCAGCTGGACGCAGCACTTTTCTTCATCAACATGTAGTGGCTGTTAATATAGCACATGTGCACAAGCTTTTCAAAAGCGACTTCTACACAATAGTTTGTTTTACATAGCACCAGCAGAAGAGGCTGTAAGGCTCACACAAACCAGTAATACACCATCCCCAGCCTTGCTCAATGCTTTGCAGCATTTGGCCCAGTCTCCCTTGGGTCCACAGTTCTGCTCAGGCTGCAGGGACCTTTATTCCATATAGCCATTCCTGCTATACGGATATATGCTCAGACCAATGCTATATATTCAGACCCATGTTGAACCTCCTACTTACACAGGCTTCTGCTCCTGGGTTGGTAGCTCACCACTTGTGGTTTGTTCTGTGCAGCACAGAAGCCTGTTTGCCTTTTCATGGCTGCTGTTCTCTAAAGGGTAACTTGTCTTGCCTGAAAGCACCAGTACTGCTGTTTAGTGGTGGAGAGCAAGGGATGAGCCAATTGAGAGAGTTCTAGGCAGGCTGCAAGAAGCAGGTGCCCAGTCTGTGGACAAGAGGAAGGAAATTCCTAGAGGCTCTGAGTGCACTCAGTGGAGTTTGTTCTGCCCAAGAAGCTGCTATGCTGGACTTGAACCATGAAAGAAATACCCTTTTCCATAAGGAACAGTGGACAGGTTTGCTTATCTCACAATGCACATCTGAATTTTCCCTATTTCTTGTTCCAATAAAACAACTATACAAAATTTAAGTCCTTTCTGTGCGCTCTTTTTATGTAACAGATGCATGCAGTCCAGCAAACTTTGGGTGCCAGAACAAATGACAGCTGTTGTTTTCCATGTTCTGGGTCCTGTGCCCTTTTTTACCTTCTTAAATTTCCAGGTTCCTTTATCTCACTTAGCTATTCTCCTCCTCTGAAAAGAAGATTGAAAACATGTTTTCTCCCACCTCTAAGCAACTCCCTTGGTATCTCATCTGTTAGTAGGAGTGAGATTGGTAGGGTGAAAATTTGTCTGTCTTCCATCAAAGGAGGCCTCAGGGCTTTGTTATCAAGTTGTAGGTCTTCCTGTGTTCAGAACAAAGCACAGGAATTTTATGCTAACAACAACCTGACAACCAGGTGCAGCAAGATACAATGCATGGCTTCAAGATACAATGAACAGATTCTGGTTGAACAGAGGCCCTGCACCTGCTCTTTGTCAAGAGGAAGAGTGGGAACAGGACTTCCTAGACAGCATGGAGGGTATCTGAAAATAAGTGATGAGAAACTTGAGAGGAAGAGATAAGAACTGTCACAATTTTGTCTGTGCAGATAGACGACTCGTTGGCCAAAGACTATCACTGCACAACAGGCAATTTTCTAACATGACACCCTTGTCTAGCCCAGCTGCAGAGCAGGTGTCATTAGGAAATATGCAAGGCTTTCAGCAAAAAGAAATCCTAAACAACATGCAGCACACAGTAGCAGTCACAGAGAAAGGACAGAATACAACTTTCACCTGGACCTCTGTGGCTCCTGACTATGTCATTATCCTCCTTTCCTTCAGCAAAATTTTATATACTTCCCTACTTTCCTTTCATTGCCCCTTCATCTCATGTCTTTGTTCTGCTTGGGCTACAGCTGTGGCTCAGAATCCTAATGAGGGACAGGAAGACTCTTCCCTGGGTGGGCAGATTTAAGTAATTAGATTGGCTGCTCCACAACTCCCTTTTATCTGCAGGTATTTCCTAGTTACTGGGATCTATTAAGTATTAAATTCATGATCTAGTTTGAAGTATTTCTTCCTTCTATTATTTTGAACTTAAATTATTAGTGCAAATAGGTGAGGTAGAGTAAGTTAGAATAAGCAATGTCTATTTTTTAGTGATATTCTTGGTGTTTCTCAGGACTGAGAAAAGCCAGGGCATAGTAATACTCTGATTACTGGTTACAACAATTTTAATTATACTAATCTATTATAAATCATTTAAAGATTACTCCTGAAATGTCACTTGCATTTCTTCTTGCTGTCTTTTAAAAGATTGATTTTCTCCCTAAATAGATCGCAATTCTCTTGCTGTCAATTGACACAAAACCAATTATCATACTGATGACAGAACTGGCTTGAATTATGAGAAAACATGTACTTTGCTTCCACTATTAGCATTTCTCACACCTTTTGCATATCCAAACATATTACAACCAGGAAAAAGAAAAGCAGGACAATTTGGAACTATATCTAAGATGGCAGAGTACAGTGATGATCGCACTGAATTTTCAAACCATGTGGTGAACACATTCCTCTCAGGTGACAAAAAGCAGTACTGAAATGATCTACAGGATCCTGACCATTTGCACTTCCTTTTCTTCTTGGGGTTCAGAACTTTTATGTAGGACAAACTTGTAATTATTAAGATGCTAGACTGGAACCTAGACTTCTTTGGTGCTTGTATGACACTCTGAGGGAGACACAAGTGTCTTTGGCATCAAAGTACCTAACATTCATGCTCGGACACGGAATTTGCAAAGCATAGTCTAGGAGCTAAGTAGATCTGTATAACATTCAAAACAGCCAACACGTTGCCAAGTTCTGCTGCTTGAGTGGAAGGCAGTGAGGACAGAGTTCAACCTTATACCTCATTCTCCCTCACCTCTTCCTTTTTTAGAATGCACAAATTTGAAACCTTTCCAGAAGACAGGCAGCACAGCCCTTTGACCTTGACTCAGCAGGAAATCACTAAACTATTACAGAAAAGGAGGATCCATGTTCTACAAAATGAATGATCAGAAAACACATTTGGGAAACAGACACAGATTTATTTCCCCTCTCATTTTCCAGGAGAGGGTTCTGGTCACCAAACTGTGACTTAGTTTGGTTCATTATGCAAGAAAGACAATTCATATGGATGGGTAAATTATAAGGGGGAACTTTCTTAAGAGACAATTCACCCTTCTGAGAAGATGAATCCTGAATCCCAGACTGTTTTCCTTAAGACACTTTCTATTTTTGTATGAGGCAGTCTGTTTAAGAAACAAACCAAGGTACCAAGGACCTAGAACAAGAGCTACTGATTCACCCCTCCCACATGAGAAGCATAGTACCCTTTGGTTAGGGACAGCCTATGAAAAGGGTAGGGGAATCATGTGGCCTCATTTTTAACATCCCAGATTTATCCAGGAGCTTTAACCTGTCAAGGATAAGGAAGTTTTGAGTCTGCACAGAGACCCATCCTTAGGCATCTAGAAAGGTTTAAAATCAAATAATGAAGCACACATGAAGCCAAATATAAACATGGAGCTTTTAAGATTGCCATTTTGGAAGCTGCTGTATCCACTGTACCTTATTTTATTTGGGGGAGAAATCTGTTTTCTAACATCATCAAGCTCCCCCTCTTGTAAAACTGGAATAGCCCCTTAAAGCACACAAGAGGACCACTGCTTTTAAACCTCTAAATTGCTCAGGCGATTAATGAGAGACTGCATGAGCTGAAGGACCACACATGTGCCATAAATCCAGAGAACAGAAAGGCCCATGTGTTGCTTAATAAGGCGACATGCCATCGGTGTGATGCTGCATAGGAAGCCTGCTGCCTACATACACATCCACAGTTACTAATCACAGACATCAGTAAGCATGTCTGAGTTCTCAGGCCAAAAAACCCTAGTAGTGACTAAAAAAGAAGGTTGCACCAGAACTGTTATAAAGTGACTTAACAGCAAAGCTTGTCTGCTATGTAATGGAGAGAGATCCACCTGAGTCTATTAAAATCTATATATAGTAAGATCAACACAGACTATCATCACCTGCACACAGTCTTTTTAACAACATGTCCAAAGTGAGCATTTCAAACCATGCCACATCTGATTTTTCGTTCAGTTGCTATTTTAAGTCCAGTTTAGTACTTAATAAATCCAGATCAGGAGTTTGCATAACATGTCATGAAAACATATGATACAGTCAACAGGCCTGAGGCTGACTCTCTGGGCTCCCAGTATGCAAGCAATTTAGGAAGCATTTCTTTACAAAGAGGGTGATCAAAGACTGAAACAGACTTCCTAGACGGGTGGTTGATGCCCTATGCCTTTCAGTGTTTAAACAGAATTTGGTCAATGCCCTTAATTACATCTTTTAACTTTTAATCAGCCCTGAAGTGGTCAGGCAGTTGGACTACAGGATTTGTAGTAGGTCCCTTCCAACTGAACTAAACTGAACTGAACTGTTCTATTCTATTTTATTCTGTCTGAAGGCTGGCAGGAAACTAGATGCCATGGGAACAAATGAGCTCTCTGAGCATTATGCTTGGGGCCCAGGCTCCATTTCATTCTAAAAATCATATTTCTAAGCCTTTCAGATTTCATTTAAATTGATTTTTTTTCTCTTTTTATTAAGTGTCTTTTTCATTGCAAAATATAACAGTTCTTCCCACAGTCACCTACGATTCATCACGGAGGAGAACTTTCCTCTTATGATCTATGCTAGGGCCTGACAACATAATATTTTTAACAAAACCAGGATCTCTCTTACATAAGGATTTCTTTCTCAGCAATAGTTTGAGAACATTCAGCAATTCAAGAAAAAAGGCTGCCTTGTTTTGTGAACTTTTGAGAATCCAGCTTATGATTTGGCAAGCTCAAATGTATTTCCAATAAAGAGGTTCTCAGTCACAAACAAAATGCAAAGCACAGTTCATGCACAACGAGAAGAAAGGCTAAATGCATTTGAATATATTGCTATTGACAGAACAGGTCAGACATCTTTGTTCTGAAGATGGAAGAACATTTTGTCTATTTTTTCCTCAATTGTTTTCTAAATGTGTTAAGCTCTCATTCCACATGTCTGTCTTGGCATACAGGTATCTGGTTCAAATGAAAGCATCAGCATTCCTCTGCCTCCGTTACATTCTTCAGCCAGAGCCTCATATCATAGAAATAACTGTAAGGGATGGAAATACAAATGTGGAATTCACAACATAAATTACTCTCTTGGGTTTTAATTTGTTCACCAAGTGGCAAACCTAATGTTGCCTGAAAGCATCTTAGTACCATGCCAGGGCTGGGCTGTAATGAGGTTCAAACTGACCCCCCTGGGGAAAGTCTTGCATGGCCTGCAAGACCACGGAGTCTGACCCCTCCCTCCACTTACTGTGTTAATTGCTGCTAGTGCCTATTGCCCCTGAGTGTCATGGAAGCTGACACAAAGCAGCTCTGTTTAAGTTATCTGCTTTCCTGCCTCTTGCCTAAAAGACTCCACCTATTCTCTGTGAAAAAAATCCCCCTGCTAGGCCCTTGGTCCACTTGGTAACTGCAGAAGACAACACATCCTTGCTCCCCTGGATAAAGGGCCCATTTTGTCATGCACTGGTTGCTCTGCTGCCATAAGAAATATTTGTCCTGCTTCTAAATTCCTTGGCCACCATCCCCAGTTACCTGCTTTTGTACTATGGCTATAATCTCTGAAGATACCTAGAGGAGCCGGCAATCCAGTTCTCGTTAGTTTTTAATAGCTATTGAACATCTAAACCCGGTGGACAGGTTTGAAATTTCCAGCCTATTAGTTCATACTGTACAGTGTGCCATACCCTTATCTTCCAGTTTTTGCCAAGCTGACCAGATTTATACACCTGACTGGCCCTAACTAAAATCAGGAGATAAAGTCTTGGGGGGAAATACCAAGTAACAATAAAATAAGATTGATTTCATCAGTTTTTAAGGCAGCCCCAAAGGCCTTCAACATTCAGCATAGGAGCACTGAGCGTGTTATATCCAAAAGTTTCAAGACCGGTTGTTAAAGCTGTCCTACCATCCCACAGCTCTGATTGGGTAGGCTTGCTTGTCTGTTTGGCCTTAGGAGGCCAAAAGAAAAGCCAAGAGGTAAGCTTCAAAAATCTGTTTAGACACTGAAATAACTGATCCAATTTGAAAAACCATTAATCCTCCAGCAGCTTTTGGGGAAAGTCTTGGATTTGTTTGTGTTCTACAGGACTCTCTCAGTTGGCTTGTGGATATCTTCACTTCTTTTAGAGGAAGAATGTTTTTTCTCCTGCAGAGAACAAGAGGTGCAAGATTGTCCCAGGAAATCTTTGCAATGGTTTTCATGCCCTTCAGTGTGACTTAGTTGGCATATAATAACAGCCAAAGTATAGCTGAATGGGAGTTCTGCTTTGTTTAATTTAAAGTTGCTCATTGTTTTCTCTATTGCACAATTCAAAGGGCATCAGAAAGTAGTGGAGCTGTCCAGAGCCAGAAACAGCAGTGAATCAGGTCCTTTAATTAGAAAGAATATTGCTATTGATTAAATAAGTCCTGTCTCTATTACAAACTTAGAATTTCCATCTCAGTCAAGCTGGATGAAGTATTCCTTTCAGCGTCACCAGCCATCTTCCTTTGCTTTCCAACTAAAACATAACTAGCATTGCCATAACCATCCCATTCTCCCCCATGCCCCTACCCCGCCGTTAAAGGAAAAAAGTAGATACTAGTCAGTTCCAAAACTAGTTGAAGATCACACATGAAGAGGTCTATTTAACGTTTAAGCCAGTGGTGCAATACATCCACATATAGTAATCCCTGTCATCTATGGCTGGTAAATCTTTGTACAAGCAGTGAATACTACATAGCTAAAAAAGCACAAGATAACCATCTCAGAATATATTTTAAATGCAAATATTTTTGCCCTATGTCCAATCCTGCTGGTAGGTCATTTGCAAATCAGGTTTTAGTGATAGCTTTTTAGCTAGATTATAGAAAGCCAGTGACCCCGGGTAATGAATATTCTCTATGTATTCACAAATACATCTTAATATAAATACGTGTTCTGCTGTGTAACTGTACCTCAGATGATTCTGAAATGCTGTTGTGGTACCTCCTGGCAGCCACCTCTTTCATTTGGTGACCAGAGCTCCTTATCTGAACTACGTTTCCTTTAAGACCCCACTTCCCAGGTGACTGCTGGGATATATCAAGACGTTCTGACCTGGGGATAAGGTGATTAAGAGGTATCTTAACAGCGGGAGGAAGCAATAGCATACTTTGTATCACAGATAAAGTTATGTTAATACTGAAGGCTTCATGGCTAAAAGAATCCAAGGTGTCATGCATTTTTCTCCAGAATGGAAGCTACTTCTGACTGTACTAGATAAAATGTTTAAATTAATGACAGGAGACAGTAGGAAGCTAAAGGCATTCTAACATAGTGTTCAGGCTTGGTCTTGCAGTGTGTGGAGCAGTACTGAGATTACAAGTCATGACTGGGCACAACAGAAAATGGTCTGTGCAGTATTCCTTGTTTGTCTATGGATAGCCTCTAGGAATCAGCGGAGAGTTCCTTGTGTAAGCAAACCTAGAATGGCAAAGCCAAACTCAACAAGGAGTACTGCTGCAAAAAGACAGTCACTTCACTATGCCCAAAGTCAGAAAACACATTCAGCTCACCTGAAATAGGGAGCAGGTGAAAGATAAAAGTATTTGTACTCCAGTGAACTTTTGGGATCATAAGTATACCTGAAAACTGATGACTTTTCCATATTTTTCAGTTTGTTGTGAAGATCTTGCAAGCTTTCCAAATAACATGAGGGAAGAAAAGTGTTTTCCATTCCACCAGTGGAGGGGGAACAGGCCCTTCTGATGACTTCCCCAGCAGCAGGATTTTCCAGCTATGTAGTTTTAAGAGTCACCTTGACTCAAAGTTGAGGAAAAGAACAGGATTTGAATTCCACCTATAACTAATTAGTGCCAAAAAGTGTGCTTCTGAAGCCTTTCAACTTTCTTTTCACTTTGAGAACTCCTTTTGTTGTAACAAAATCAGAAATATTTCCTAGGCAACACCGACAAACAAAAGAGGAAGTAGTAAAGAATCAATACAGGTAATAAGAAATGCAGTCAATAGGCAGCTACAGTACAAATATAGATATGGCACATATGCTAATGAGATTTAATTTACCTTCATCCTTGACGAACAAACTAGTTTCTGTTTTTTTTGCATAGGGTTTTTAACACTTGCCCATTTAAGACAGTAGGAATAGCATGAATGAAAACCTCAACCTCAATGGGTGTTATTTTTGTAGTAACTTCTTACTAAAATACTATTCTGGTATCCTCAGAATCCTAAACTATATAAGGCGGTGAATAATTTATTCTCTTGTCCATATCTAGTCAAGCGAAGCCTTGATCTTTCTAGTCACAATTATTTCTACTAATTATTATTACTAATAGCAAGAAAGTATCAGGAAAAAAAACAAAAATGTATGACAACTAAGTAAAGTAAGCAAGCATCAGAGGTCCATTTGTGTTACCTGATTAACAAGATGGTGCATAACAGTTAATCAGTACATCACAGTTGCAGAAAAACCTTGTGATGTCTTTCAAAAAGCACACATTTGAAATAATTTTGGAAGCCTTCCTGCATTTCATGCACCTTCTGTGTGCAAGAATGCCCAAACAACCAACACACTGATGTGTATCTGTTTGAAGTCTGGCTCGGTTTCTGAAGTTTAATTTCCAAGGAACACAAACTTCGAGCAGACAGGCTGTGTTCGAACAGAACTGCCTGCTGGCTGAAGCATGCAATTTAAGAAGTGGAAACTGTAAAAGTGCAAAACCACTGGAAATGGTTAATGGAAATAAATGTTGGGCAGAAGAGATACTTTCTCAGAGAAAAACAAAACAAAACAAAACAAGAAACCCTCGCAACTCATCCTCACAAAGAAATCATACACATTCAACCTTTTTTTTATAATAGCCTCTGGTTCCTGGAGAACTTTTGGGAGCCATGCTGCTTACTATTATTTTCTGTCTGCGTATTCAATTTTCTGCAAATCTCTGGGGTATTTGCATGCAAGCACTACATTTGTGAGTTACAATTTTGTCTGCTCCTGCTGTTCATTCCTCACCTGAAGTCATAACATGCTCTGCTTAACATTGTAATCACCTACACAGCAACCCATGTTGATGTCACAAACAAAGGGTTATGACTTCAGCTGAGGGATCAGTAGGAACAGAAGGACTCACATAAAAAGAGTTACTGTCTGCATGCAAATGTGTCAGTTTAAGAGGAAAAAACAAGTAAGTCATTAATTACAAAGTGATATGTTAGCTGAAATGCATTCTTATGGAATGTTTTTCAGACTCTATGAAGCATTCAGTGCATCTTAAAAGAAAAAAAGCACAAGCTGGCTCCAAGTCTCTGCTGTTATCAATTAGCACAGATCATTGGATTCTAGCCCACCTGCAATTTGCAACAAATTGTTGTTTGCCTTTTGCTCACTGAATGAGGAAGCTGTTGATTCACTGTATCAGTTTTTATCAGCCAGTCCTAATTTCAAATTTTTCTTTATCTGAAGCTCCTGTGCTCTAAGGCTGAGTATGCCAGAGAGTTGCACTAGAGCTTGGCATCAGCTGTTATTAAATAAAATAGTTGGACAGCAGATGGGCATTAGAGACCTTGGTTGCTCTCACAACAGGTGCCAGCCAAACCTTAATGCCACTAAACAAGCAAATAATCTGAAGTGAAGCTGGTGGTTAGGCTGTTATCCTTACTGGTTTCCTTCAAAGGCAAGGAGCACGAAAGCATGTCTACACACTGAGGGATGCAACCCTCCTTCCTGAGCCAGGAGACCTTCTTGTATTGGACTTTTCTCCATGCTGTCAGGTTGCTTAAAATGCTGCTTGGACAGTCTTACAGCAAACACGTGGAAGGAAAAGTTCAATGACAGTGCTGAGATAAAGAGGGACAGTTTTATAACCTTCTCAAGACTCTCCAGTCTAGCAGCTGGATGGGACTCTGCTTGGAAGCTGTTGACTAAAGCATCTTGACTTAACCTGAAACAGAAAGTGCATTACTTCACCCATTAGGTTGTTAACTGAAATGCTGCCCAAGCAAAACCCAAGGTTGAGAACAGAAGTAAATAAACTCAATAGGAACTGGGTACTCATAGAATAATGGAATGGTTAGAGTAGGAAGGGACCTTGAAGATCACCTAATTCCAAACCCCCTGCCATGGGCAGGGACACCTTCCACTAGACCAGGTTGCTCAAAGCCTCGTCCAACCTAGCCTTGAACACTTCCAGGGATGGGGCACCCACAACTCCCCTGGGCAACCTGTTCCAGTGTCTCACCACCCTCACAGTAAGGAAGTTCTTTCTAATATCTAATCTAGATCTACTCTCTTTCAGTTTAAAACTGCTACCTGTCATCCTGTCACTACACTCCCTGATAAAGAGTCCCTCCTAATCTTTCCTGTAGGCCCCCTTTAGGCAATGGAAGGCCGCTATAAGGTCTCACCGGAGCCTTTCATGTACTTTCTTGCTTACATGGGATGACAGAGGTATGTTTGACCTCAACTTCTCAGGGTTCTCCTATAATACAAAGTTAATCCTGCACTTTTTAGTCTTCCAAACAAAGGAAAACAAGTTGAGGATTGAATACTTCTGTTGGACAAATAGCAAAAGTGGCAGCTCCTAAGCCACTCTGTGCTGTGCTACTAAGAAATACATGCAGTACAAGTTTCAGTGATGGGTCCAGTCTGTCAGACACACAACATTGCTGTAGACTGTTTTTTATGTATCCCATGTCCAGTCCTCACATAAGTGTTCTGACTACACATAGGTAGTTGAGGTTTTCATCTGTTATATCCTTTTCCGTGTCCACAGCAGTAACTGGGAGAAAAGTTGTCACAAAATGCTGGTTCTTTACACCCCTGTAGAAAGTGCTTTGGCTTTGAATTTTCAAGGTTGCTATCAAAATATAGCAATAACCTGAGTTACCTTATACCAAAGAGCAGACTGTTTTTTGAGTCATTCAGGACAGATTTAACAGCGGAATAAGATGTTCTATTTTTTGATGTTTAAGGCTGACTCTGGAGTTGCTGCAAGTCAGAAGCATCTTCTGGTATTTTTAAAATGCCCAGCCCAAGAAATGGCATACCCCACATTAAGGTCTTTCTTAACAGTGCTGGAGGAAAATAATCACTGCACCATGACATGGAAGGTGAGAATGCATGCTATACCACAGGGTAAGATAATTTGGTAGGGCAGGAAGACAGCACAGGACTGCAGATGCGCAGTGAGTGACGTTCCCTGTCCACCTGTTTCTGGAAAAAATCTAGTCATTCTAAGAAAATTGATTCAAACCAGATACAAGACAAAAATTCGTATCTCAAAGTTTCCATGCAGACAGTTATTCTGGAAGAACTCAATGCCCATAATGGCTAGGTGGCTAGCTATATCTGTACTACTTTGTCTGGAATGTGCCATTCTTTATTTAAAAAGAAGTCAATTTGGACAAAACAGCAAAAGGTAATGCATCTATGAAATCATTTAGAATACATTCTCAGCCTCAGTTACAAAGCCTGAATAATTACTTCTGTTAAGTATTAAAGGATCTTTTCTCTCCAAATACATGAGATACGCAAATACTTAGCAACTCAAGTTCTCTATACGTATCTATTATTTTATTAGGGATGGCAGTAATTCCATGAAATTTACCTTACCCTTCTTTAGTAAGGTATGTACTTGATGTGATTGTGGGCTGTTATAAGTTAGTGTCACAAATTGATGCAAGGAGACGGGGCGGCCAATAAAATCGATTTATTTAGCAAGCGGCAACAAGCAAAACAGCGCTGGGCAGCCCGGGAATCTCACTACTCCGCCGATGGCGCGCACCTGGTTCCTGAAAGTCTCTGGTTTTATACTCTTCTTCTTCCGGTATAGGAGGTGTCTTAGTGGTGTACTCTGCGTCTGCGCGGTTTTGTTGCTAGGGGGTCGTTCTCTGCCTTCCTGTGCCTCCTGGTGGTCGCAGGGATGAAGGCTCCATGTCTTCCTCACATCACGTACTCCTCGTCTTCATAAGCCCCCCTCCCCTCCTCCAAAACCTGAGGACCTTGCTGTTTAGCCTTTGTTTGCTCAACAGGATGTTGTCTATCTTGCAATATCCTACTAAGCAGTTGCCTTTGTAGAACCATGTAACAATGTGCATAGCCAGGGGGTTTGGTGAACAAACAATACTGAGCTTATCACATGGGCTATGACCAAGATTCAGCATCAGTTTTGGCCCCAGAAACATACTAGAGATTGCCACTGTGGCACTGAAAGGCCAACAGCATCTTCAGCAGGTCCTGGGTCACCACTCTTTTCAGGATAGCTATTCAAGCCCTATCCAGATAGGACCAAGTGTGCTATGTAGCTTAACTGTAAAGGCTCAGGAAATACTTTGTGAATTATTCAGCTATTCTTGTTCCAGATATAATAATTCACAGTCTACCCTTGCACTTGTGTCAGAGACCTGATGGTAGTAAGGGGACTCGGATCTCCTTCTCATGTCACAAGGAGGAGCCAGATGCAAACCATTACACTCCTTAGGTAAATGTGATCATTTAATTGGTCTGTCAGCCAACCACATTAGTGGGCTACTAATACATAGACAGCAGCACTTGGTGAGAGGGAACTTCAGTCCAAGCACAGGGAGATTTTTGTGCTGCAATTCACATTTTTAGCAGGGTTGTAAGTACTTTTGATCTTACAGTACAGAAAATGATTTCTAGCGTAGTACAACAGGCCTGATATTTCACTGCTTCATCCCAGGCTGCATTTAGTTTTGTTCTCACCTAGCACTTCAGCCAACTCTTGCAAGAGACAACTTACAGTGTTGAAAGAAAAATGCATTGAAAAATAGCAGGTCACTACAACTGGAGGAAGGCTCTTTTTAAAAAAACTCAGAATCTTGATTCATGCATAAGCAAAGGCTAAACAGCAGTATTTAATAGTAAGAGAGTGGAGAGAAAAAAGGAGATGTACTATAAAGCTGTACTCTAAATGAAACACATAAAAAAAGATAGTAAACACTTATCTATGTAATGGACATCGCAGATGTATTGCCTGTAAAAGTAAGCAATAAGAAAATGGTGTGTGCATGGAAGAAAGTCTAAAAACAAGGGATACTGATAAAAAATTATATGTATCTCAGGGCTGATATCCAACATGCAAGAGATATGCCTTCAAGGGCATAAACGGTTTCCCCTGTGGTTCATTATCTAGAAAACATTTGTAAAGTAGAAGTACATTATTCAAACCGAAGGATATGTATTTTCGTACTCCAACTTTTGTCCTATTTATGTTTTCCAGTTCATCATTCCACAAAATCCCTCAGAAAATGTAGGAACCAAAGGCTAAAATGCACTGTCAAGGAAGCCTGTTCATATCCACAGTACTTTCATTAATTTAAGAGGAATGTGAGATGATGGCTTTGGGGACAAATTATATTTCCTCTCAACAATTAAGAAGAAAAATGACGGAAAGCAAAATTATTTTCTGGATAAACAGTATTAATGGAATGTTGAAGGACCAAAGCAATGGAGATTGCGAATAGGTAGAAGAGGAAACCAAAGTAAAATAGAAACTGAATGAGTATGAGAACAAAAAAAGAGTATGTGTTGTAAATAATACCTAGGTACACAAATCAAAGCACAAATGCAGCACAGCATTAAGCCAAGGGTCTAAACTGACTCATGGCAATACATGGAAGAATGATAAAGTCTGTGAAGAGGACAAAGGTGTTAGACTACTGAAAATAAAGCAACTAATTAACTATGCAGGTCTAGGCAAGGAAAGGCTACAAGATCACTGCAATCTTTTCTGTATATTGGCTCAGGTGTGCCGAATGAGCAGCCTCTAGGCTGCTTATTGCATTTCTGCTTTGCTTTATGTTCCATATCCCACCTACCAGGGAAAAGGATTTTGGACAGTACTGCTGTTCTGCAGCTGCACTGGGACTGTAGCAAGAAACTGCTGAGCTGTGTTGTGCCACAAAGCTCTTCTGGTTAGCTAACAGCTACCTTGAGGATCTATAACAACATACAGCATTACACTAAGCATTACACCTGTCATGAATCTTCTTCTCTGCCATGACTTTTGACAGTTGTGGAATCCTATGCAGGATGTCCTCCACAGCTCATCAGGTGCATAAGATACACAGAAAAGCAAGTGATTTTCCAATGACTGTCATGAGCGAAGGAATGAGAATTGTTCTCCTAACATGCCACACTACAGTGCATCCTCACATTCATCCTTGAGGTCCCCCTGCAAATCTCCAAAGATGTTACTGAGGTGGTATCTTGCCAGAGGATGCCTCACTCTCTCCTTGTATATGTTGCTGAACTAGCCAACATGAGTGGCAACACTGTGGCTGACAGACTAAATTGCAACTCTTAGAAGACCCATGGCAGCAGCAGGTTCCTGAGTTTGCAGTATGTTGTCCTGTCGTATACCCATCACCATCACCTCAAAAAAAAAAAAAAAAAAAAAAAAAAAAACTAAAAANGTGAACAGAATTTACCCTCTTCTAATGTAGACAATTTTTGGTATGCATCAAGAAGGTGAAACTACTTTTTTGCCTGGCTTCCTAGTGGGAGTAGACAGTAATAAAACAGTTCACCCAAAAAGGCACCAGTCAAGCAGCACACAGGCATTGGCTAGTCAGTGAGCACTTCTGCTTCCTCAAATGAACTATGATGCCACTGAGGACCACAACATAAACTGCTTGTAGTAATCTCCAGCACAAGGTAGGGAAAGATGTTAACTTTGGCTGACACAGCATTTCTTCAAGTTGTGCTTGTGTCACTAAATTAACTGTCCTGAATACAACATTTCTCACTCCTTTGTTCTGTCAAATTTGAGTGAAAAAGTCTGGTTTAAAAGTCTGGTTTTGGGGCACGCAAGTGTAAATTCACACAGCTACACTCATTTCATGATTGCATTGACCATGTTTTTTAAGTCAGAAAAAACTCTGTCCTACAGATGCTGAGACACAGATTTTCAAAGGTACTTAGGCAGTACTCTTAGACCTTGCAGGTGATTTAAGTGGATGCATCTGAATTTAGGTGCTCTGACTGAAGTCAACATTTTATTAAATAAGTTCTGTTGCTTTTAAGAAGGTTTACCACTTCAGTAACATGGAGGATCTGTGTAGTAGAAGACCATGTGGTACTGAGAGAAAGCAGAACTCAAGCTTAATTCTCAAGTGCTTTTAAAACTCCAGTGTTGAGAGTCACAGCCCAATAGCCTTTCAGCAAGGCTTGGTTTCCAGCTTTCAGAGTTTCCGGTTCAGCATTAAATTAAAATTCACCTTTAACTTTCTTTCTGAGCTTGTACATGGGAGCAGTATTTCTATTGCATCATTTTAGGAGTGGGCATTAGACTTTTCTTTTTTGCTCACGCAGTGTCATCTATCTATGCTAATCAGCAATTCAAAGAGGTGACAAAGCTAGGTGTTTCTTCACGACTTGCCCACGAGAGATTTTTCAGAGGCTTGTAGGGGAGAGGCAGGAAGAAAAACTCTGGACCAGTTCTTCATCTGGTGTAAGCTGGCAGAAATTTGGTGAAATGAGTGAATCTTGTGGATTTACACGAGTCTCCAGGCTTTACATTAATGAAGAAGTGCCATTCAGCAGGTACATGCAATCTCGCCTGTATCAACTTTACTGCGGATGAAGGCAGGAGAGCTCATCTGTAACATAATGGATGGCAAATGAAGCTAAGGGAGGACTATGATCATTAGACATGAAGAGGAATGACAGCACATGCCTGATACAAACATGACTGATTTAATGGAAGGGAGTACATTTAATCCAAAGTGACACTAAGACAGAAAACCAAGCCAGGGGGCTGAATATAGAGAGATATGGACAAAAAGACCAAGGGAAAAAGATTATGCTATCCAGATCACATTACCTGACAGACAAATAGGTTTAGACACTTTCATCTTTCCAAAGACTAGTTATCAGTGGCTTGACACCTCGAACGCTATCATCTCATTACTTTGGACAGAGACACACTGAGACATTATGAAGTAACTCAGGATGCAGAGGTGACCAGGTAGCACTAGGAATGGTTCCAGCAGTGAACCAATAAGTTCTGTGTGATTTTCCAATGCCTGTTTTTCATCCATGAATATTTTAGTGTTCCTCTACTCCTGTAATTCATCAGAAAGAAAGGGATTCCTGCAGCGGATTTCTGCAGGTTAGTTGTAACAGGATAAAGTCAAATCTAGCCCTGGCCTGAAATGTATCCCATTTCTCTAAAAAAAGTCAGACAGCATGAGGTGCCTCAGAGGCACAGAGAGATTACAAAACTTGCCAAGGGTTCTTCCAGCATTTCAGAAAAGAGTCCGGTGCATTAAATATGTGTGAATGGTCTAATTTCAGATCCATGCCCACAGGCAATCAAGAATATCATTCAAGCATATGCACGTATGCCTTTACTACCACCACTCCTCCCCTGTGGCTACACTTGTCCCAGGAAAAGGAAATGGGCAGGGTGGAATTACCTCAACACAGATCCAGCCTTCAGGCTGTTTGGAGGCCACAGTACGTTTTGATTCACCATGTCTCAGAGGAGGAAAGAATTTCTGTTTATTAGGAATTAGAGGTCTCACACTGATGTAACCACTATACTGCTTTAGTTTTCCAACAGCTAGCTAACTGAGAGCAAAGACAGCAATAATGTTCTAAAACAAACTTCAGAAGAGAAGTATGGCACTCATCAAATCCACTTGATCCTAGGTGTTGTTCAGCAGGATTAATCCAGTAAGGTGTAAGACCATAGGTCTGTAGGAACAAGGACTGTGCATGGTTCTTATGGCCTTGGATTCCCTCAGGCATGAAATTGTGGTAAGCTCAGTATTGTTTGTTCACCAAACCCCCAGGCTATGCACATTGTTACATGGTTCTACAAAGGCAACTGCTTAGTAGGATATGCAAGATAACCAACATCCTGTTGGGCAAGCAAGGCTAAACAACAAGGTTGTCAGGTTTTGGAGGAGGGGAGGGGGGCTTACGTGATGTGAGGAAGACACGGAGCCTTCATCCCTGCGAC
>VZSZ01004054.1:0-40730 GCA_013398815.1 Ibidorhyncha struthersii
TTATATTCCCCCCTCATGCCACCCAGAGGCCTGACAGCCGTGGCCGGCTCGTGGCCGAGTCAAACATTCACGCTCGAAGCTCCACTTTGTAAATATTTTATGAAGCATCTTTTGAGAGTCATAAATCTTTGCGTGTGCGCACGCATGCGTGCATGTGTGTACGTGTGCGCGCGCGCGCCCTCCAGAAACTAAGAAAAGCTGCAATCCTGCTGCCAGCCTGTCCCCAAAAGAAAAAAAAAAAAAGAAAAAAAAAAAGGACAAACTGAAGTTTTAATGACCAAATTGGAGAGGGCTGCTTGGAAAATCTGACTCCTCCAAGAGCGCCAAAAAAAAAAAATAGAAAGAAAACAACAGTTGCAGGCAACTGCGTGAAGCCAGGGTGTGCTGCCGGGCTGGGGCCGGGCTGATTTTGGGTGCAATTTCGTGGCGATAAGGTGCATGTTGCCAACTTTCATTGTGTAAGTGGGAGTTTTTCACTGGCTGGTGCTTGCTTTAAAGTCCCAGTTTAAAAATCCCAGCTCTCAAATGGCGTTTGGGATTCATTTGTTCATTTTTCAGCGGAAAAAAGTAACGGGCGGGAAACGGGATGCTGAGAGCGCTCAACCCCACCGCTCAGTCTGAGCTTCTCAAAATTACCTCCCAGTAAGAAAAAACGTGGGAAAATAACCCCAGCCTGGCTTCAAACCGGAAAATATGAAATAAAAGTAAAGACGAGAGTGTGGCGTTTGCAAGCCTTAAAAAAAAAAACACCCAAATTCATATATATGGTGATATCTCTCCAATACCTCCGCTAGTCCTACCAGAAAGGTGAAGCCCAGGAACAATATCCGTTGTTTCAGCCGCTGCTGGGGTTTTGCCACGAGGGAAGAAGGGAGCTCAGTGGTGCCGGACAGCCGTGGAGAAAACAGGCTTAATCGTCTCATGTTCCCCTTCCCAACCTCCCTGGATAAAACGAGGAGCAGGTTTCCAAAGCATGGGGGGTATCTGCCTGTAGGCTTCGGAAAGCTGGGAATAATTGAATTTACAGGGCTGGTTCAGGCACCTTCGCACACCCAGAAGGACAAACCCAGCGATGAAGGAACTCCAGAGCTTGTAAGGCTCCAGCTGCTGTTTTCAGGATTTTGGTGTGTCTGAGCCTTTTCTCTTCCCTTCCCCAAATGCTGAGCCAGGCTCGGTGAGGATGTGTGTTTCTCCCCAACTCTGCCTCTCCTCTTGGCTCGCCTCTGGCCCTGGTGTCTCTGCAGAGCAGAAGTCAGACACTGCTCCAAAAACTCCACTGTCATGATCTCCCTGGTTTCCCACGAGGGGCAGCCTCTTTCTCCCCTCTTGGGGAAATGCCCCTGCAAAGCTCACCCTTTCTCTGCTTTTTGGACCATCTCTGCCCAAAAACATCATCTGGGAACACATCAGCCTGCCTCCCACCATCTTTGGGTAAAAAGATGAGAGGTTTGGGGTCAAATGGGGTGCTTTCCCATCTTCTTCACGAGGGACCAAAGCAGCGCCTCACACAGTATCTCCAACTTGTTGTGGAGGAGGGGGTCCCACATCGGCAAGAGGCTGCGAATGCCAGCACCGGTGTTTGGGGAAAAGCCGGACAGTGATTTCCCAGCGCGGTCTCCCAGCCCCGGGCCCCCGCGGCACAACCATCCAGATGTTTCCCTCGATGAAAGTGCCCCCCTTACAGAGTTTCCCAAGTGCGGTGTCAGCTTTCCCATCCCCTAACGAAATCAGCCTGTGTGTGGCTCCGCGTCGCCCACAGGCATCCCTGCCCCACGCCACGGCAGCACTGAGCCGCCGCTCAGAGGAGGAGAAGGTTTAATGAGATATTTTTATCCTGCCAACCCCATGTCCCCTCCTCAAGGACCATGGCTGGGTGCGAGCTCCTACCACCCCGTGGTCTGCCCAGCCCTGAACGATTCAGCAGAACTAAAATTCGTATTTTGGTTGCCCTCTGGAAGGCTGCAGCACAATTTGGGGGATGAGGGTGAGGTCAACATTTATGAAATCTGCCCCCTCCATGTTTATTTTGCCTTTGCTCCTGCAGTCTCGAAGGCTGGCCGGCCTTGGGGTCTGCTGCTGTCCCCAAGGCTCATCCAGGTCCCCAAACAGCCCTCGGCCCCGGCGTGGGATAAGGTTGACCAACCCTGGCTGGCCTTGACCTGCCAAAACAACTCCAGGCTCAAGTGCAAAAGGGGAGAGCCAATCCCCCTGCTGTTGCCGTTCTGCAAGAGTCCAAAAATTTACGGGACATGACTCCTTTTAATAGGTATTGAATGACTCTAGGTCTTGGAAACAAAGGGAGTCGGGCTTGGGAGGCTGGCAAGAGAAAACCGGGGATTTCTTGCAGCTGTTTTGCTGAGCGGGGGCTCCCAAAATACTCCCGGGCCACAGCTGGAGAGGTTGCAGCAGCAGGAGGCATTAGCAGGGATGGATAATTTATGTTTGACTTTCCCCGTAGTTGGAAAAGGGGTTTTCTGCAGCGGTAAATAGCCCAAACTTAGGAGAACTGGCCCTCTCTGCATGCAAGATGTCTACTAAATGGATGTGTCAAGCCCTGTCCCCGTGCTCCCCCACGCCAAGGAGCCCAAGGCTCTTTCAAGTTCTCTCCTGCCATTCACATCCCCCTCCACGTGTGTCCCAACCCCTTGTGCCACAGCACACGGCCACCTCGAGGCTGGCCATGCTCTAAGGTGTGTGTCACCCGCCGTCGGCGGTGGAAATTGTTCTGCTTTGCAGAAATGCTCCTCGTTCTGCTTGAGAGAAAATCCTCCCTAGCCTGGGGCTTCACGTCGGCGTTTCCATCAGGGAGCTTTTCAAGTTTGGAAAAGCATTTCTTTCCACTCAAAAACTACCCTGAGTTTCGGTCTGGCTCTTCCCCACCCCTCAGCACGTGTTTCAGGTTGACCTCAACTGAAAACTTCCAAATTTAATTCTTTTTTCGTGCTCCCCTGACAAACCCCTAGCATTTGCTTTGAGTTCAGGCCCACTCCTTCCCCTCTTCCCTGCAGCCGGCTCCTTTCCCGGCCCAACGCCAGAGGGGCTTTCCCCATCCAGTCTCTTCCCAGCACAACGCTGCAAAAAACTTTGGCGTTTCCTCGTTCACGGAGTGCATCATTGCCAAAGTTTGGCATTTCCAGAAAAAGCCACCAGTGCCAGCTCTGACGGGGTCCATCTGCGTGGCATCTCAGCTGGGGTGGCTGGGCAGGATTCCGCCCTGCTTCGTGCCTTCCTTGTACTGGCTTCGGAGAAGTTTCTTTTTCCTCCAGTTCTTTTTGCAACTTGGGGATGTCCCAGACCATATTGGGGAAGGGGAGAAAGGTGTTTTTCCACTGGAAGGTTCTTAGTGAAGATTTCTTCTGGGAATATGCCCTGGTGGCCAAGACAGCCAATGGCTTCCTGGGGTGCATCAAGAAGAGTGTGACCAGCAGGTCGAGGGAGGTCATCCTCCCCCTCTGCTCTGCCCTGGGTTGGCCGCATCTGGAGTACTGTGTCCAGTTCTGGGCTCCCTGCTTCAAGAAGGAGAGGGAACTGCTGGAGAGGGTCCAGCAAAGGGCTACAGAGATGATGAGGGGACTGGAGCATCTTTCTTACGAGGAAAGGCTGAGGGACTTGGGGCTTTTTAGTCTGGAGAAGAGAAGACTGAGGGGGATCTTATCAGCGCTGATAAATACTCAAAGGGAGGTGCCAGGGGGATGGGGACAGTCTTCTTTCAGTAGTGCCCAGTGACAGGACAAGAGGGAACAGGCACAAACATCAACACGGGAAGATCCATGTCAACATGAGGAGGAACTTCTTTGCTGTGAGGGTGGCAGAGCAGTGGCACGGGCTGCCCAGAGAGGTGGGGGAGTCTCNCGGGCTGCCCAGAGAGGTGGGGGAGTCTCCCACTCTGGATCCATTCCAAACCCGCCTGGACGCTTTCCTGTGCAACTGCTGGAGGTGACCCTGCTCTGGCAGGGGGTGGCACTGGGGGAGCTCCAGAGGCCCCTTCCAACCCTGACCAGTCTGAGATTCTGTAATTTCTCCTGTCTCTCTCTCTCTGAACTGGTGCAAACCTGCAATTTCAGCTGCGTGCACTGCAGCATTGTCTCCTCACCCTGAGCTCCTCTGCAGACCGACCTGAGTGAGGGCCGAAAGCAACCTGCTCCGTACTGCTGAGCCGGGCGGGCTCCCAAAACCTCTGCTGCTGCCTCACCTTTCACGCTGGACAGAAACATCGAACCCTGGGCAGACTGAGGCAGCTGGAAGGAAGTTTAACCCACAGCCATCTGCAGTCTGTGCTGAAGGGAGGGATGCAGAGCTCTGGTGGTGCCCTGCCACATCTCCGTCCTCGCTGGGCTGTGGCGGCAGCGTTGCTCCTGGAGGAGAAAAGTTTCATTTCAGGAGTCATTTCTCTCTCCCTTTTGATAACCACTCCAGTGCCTTCCTCAGAAACAAGAGATTTTCCTTCTTACCTCTGAGGTTGAAATGAGGTTGAAGTTGAAGCTCATCCAAGAGCATGAGGTACGTGAATTGTACATGTATATATATGCCCAGGGAAGTGGTGGAGTCCCCAGGAGGGATTTCAAAGACATGTAGCTGTAATGCTGAGGGACGTGGGTTAGTGGTAATTTGGCAGTGCCTGGTTAACGATTGGACTTGATGATCTTAAAGGTCTCTTCCAACCAAAACAATTCTATGATTCAATATACATTATACATACTCTAGCACTCAAAAAGGCATGCAAAAGAGTCAAACTAATTAAACCTTTTTAATGGTATTGCTGCATTGTAGTTTGCCACTCAATCTGCTTTGATAACATGCTGTTGGTAATATTTACTTGTTGCTAGTGCGTTTATTAAGGAGAATTTCAGAGAGCCCCGGGTGCGTTTCCTTCCAGAGGACCACGGGCAGTCTTGAGCCCAATGCCAATGACAGGGTCAGGGGCTACACAAAACACAGGGTCTTGAGGGGGATGGATTGAAGCTCCCGGTCACGAGCATTTGCTTCCCCAGTGTGAGCCTGCAGGTCGCTCAAAGGAAAGAGATCCAAGTTGGAAATGAATTGCCTGTTTATTAAGATGTCTATTTAACGCACAGGGTGATCTCAATAAACATCATCACCAAGTCTCCAACAGGACCAAAACTGGGCTCCCTGCCCATCCTCGGCCACTTGCTCCGCACCCGGCAAATGCCACCTTGTCTACTCGGGTACCCTGTTGGCCAAGGGAGCCGCAGATCTGCAGGTGCCCACTGCTGCAAGAGGCATCTAAAACCCCTGCCCCAACACACTCTGCATTGCCACCCCCCAGGAAAGTCCCTGTTCATGGGGCTTTACGCTGTGGTTTCTTCCTGGGAAGGCTTTTTATGACATCGGCTAAAGCCAAGAGCAAGCTCCTCTGGGCTGCGTTCATGCATGCAGCACGGGTCGTCTCTAGCAGCTCCGGGAAACTTGCAACTGTTTTTTCAAACAGAACACCCTTTCCAAGCAGTTGGACTTTGTGCCCCCACAGGCGGTGCTCTGTCGCTGCTCAGTTTAATCAACCGCTCTGTTTTGGAACCGGTTTTGCTGGCAATGCCGGCAAAAGGCAGCTCTGGAGGCCAATGCTCAAAGCTGAAGTCTTCCCAATGGAAGTTTCGAGGTGGAAGGGTTTAACCCAGGGACAGGCGGCATCCTCCAAATCTATCAGGAGCAGTGAAACGAGTGACCGTCCCTCCCAGCTGCCCAGTGCTGCCCATTGGTGCGAACAGACTCTTCACAGAGCTCACCTGCAGAATATTATTTATCCCTTCTCCACATCCACATCAGCTCAGTCAGCAGCGTTAAAGTCTTAAATTTCTCCAGCTGCTCTGAACTGAACAGGCTGTAAAGATGGGAAGAGCACCAGGGCCGGTTGATGAGATCCCCGGAGCTACACGCTAAGGCAGGAGAGATGTGTGTGTGCAGGACACACATGCGTGTCTGCAGGAGCGATGCGTGTGTCTGCAGGTAGGCAAGGCAGAGGCAGAAGCACGGATGATTATTTGGCAATAAAAATTGATGCCTCGCAAATTTATTGCTCTTCTTTGAAGCAGCCAGCAAGCACATGGCTAAAGAAGATGTGGCACATTTGTCTACCTGAATTTCCAAAGGGCTTCGCTAAGGTCCAGCAAGGGCTCTTCAAGAAACTAAGCAGCCTCAGGAAGGTCCCACCTGCACAGGTGCTGTTAGGAGGACAGGAAGAAGATGGGAGGGATAAAGGTTCAGGTTTCAGAGTGAAGGATATGTTCTTAGGCTTGTGCTGATCAATGTATTCAACCATCTCCAAAGCAGAGAAAAAACAAAAGTGGCAAAGGTTGCTAATGAAAATAAGGGACTCACAAATGCTAAAGAGAAGGTCTTGCTGATGGTCCTTCTCCTGCAGAATGACTGCGGGAGGAAATGCAGAGGGAATTCTTTGGAAATGTTTGCTAAATGCTGGTGATGGAGAAAACAATTGCATCTCTGTATGCACTGCTGGACTCGGAGCTGGTTTTCCTCACGGAAACATCCTCGGGTCAGGACAGACCTTTGAAAAGCTCAGCTCAGGGATCAGTAGCAGTCAGGAAAACAAACTGAATGTCCAGGGGTATCGGCAGGGAGCGTGGGAGGACACGGCTGTGTCGTGCAATGGGGCTCCCCAACCTGAAAAGGAAACAATTTCCCATGATACGACCTGAACGGCAGCAGGAAGCTCCATAAAGGCCAATTATTCACTCTTTTTTAAACACATGGCCTAGAGGCATCAGCCGATACCAGAAGTTGCGACGTTGGAGGCACAGAGGAGGACGTAGCTCATCACGTGCTGGTCCTGAGCAAGGTCCTGAGCAAGGAGACCCTTGCCAGAGGGGCTGCAGGCACTACAACCTGCAGTTCTTTCAGGGGCATCCTTGGCACCCCGCGCCTTAGCCGTCCCAGTCTGCTGCTGTCAGACCCCTCCTCAAACCCACCCACACAGGCTTGCTAACCCAAGCAGAAAACAGCCTTGTAAAATACATTGAGTTGTTTTCAGCCCATCGAGGCTCCTGATGCAGCACCCCAAAGGCAGTCAGGGAGACCCCGAGGCAGAGCAAGGGCAGGACTGGGGCTGCAGGACTGGGAGAGAGGAGTGCAACCAGTTCCTTGTGGTCTCGTGGTGTAGCCACCCCTTCAAGCCACAGCTTTGCACAGTACAAAGTCCTTGAAACAGGTTTATGATAGGTATTGCTATTTCACCTTCTCCTCTGGGCCACTCGCTTCGGCTCTCCACCCTGTGGAGCTGGTCCAAAATTGTTTGCAGAGACTGAAGGTGAACTTCTCCAAAGACCAAGCTGCAGCCAGCGTAACAAGTTGTTCAGGTAACTAACAGATCAGAAAAAAAAAAACCCAAACCAATTTACTACTCTATCTGACAGTCTATTCTCCAGTAAGACAAAGACATACAAACACCTGATTGCTTCCTTGTCCTTGTTCGCTTCAAAGCTCCTCTGTCTCCATTGAGTTCAGGCATCCTGTGAGATTGCAACCCGCCAGCAGGGACAAAGAGATCGCAGCGCAGCAGAGAGCTGAGCAAACAGCAGTTACACGAACCACTCGGACAGGTTGGGCACAACCCGATACCTGGCCTCTGTTGTCTGCAAGAAGTGACAAGCTCTGCAGACGTGCAGAGCCCAGCCAACCCCCGCCACGGGTTTCAACCACTTGCGCCACTGGAAGTAGCGCTGGTATCTCTCAGCGTCCTTGCTCAGCTCCCACAGGTACTGTGCCAGGTCCCCAGCGCTGGCGAAGTCATCGACATGGATGAAGGAGTCAGGGGGCAAGAAGCGCTCGTAGTTTTCTCGAGGAGGCCCCAGCACGACAGGGACGGTGCCAGAGGATAAGGCGTTCCTCCAGAGCTTCTCGGTGATATAGTCTTCATGACGCGAGTTCTCAAAAGCCAGGTAGAAGTTGTACTGGGACACAGTAGGAAGGAGTTTGTCCCAGGGCAGAGGCAAGTGATGTTGTCCATAGATGTCCACAGCAATGTGTTTCTTCAGCTCCTGGTAGTACTTGACCCTGTGGGAGCCTGCTCTCCAGTTGCTGACTACCCAGGCCACCAGCTTGGTCTTGGGTGGGATGCTGAGCGGCTGGGGCTGGCCAAGGAGCTGTAGCTCCCCATAAGGAGTGAAGATGTCCGAGTCTCTCCGGTAAGACATGGTCAGGTTGAAGAGATTGTCCATGGCGCCTAAGTTTGGTGAGTGACTTGGGGACTCCAGGTTGAACCAGATCCAGCGCTGGGAAGGGAGTCTGGGGAGCTGGGCCAGCCCCTCCATGTCCCCGCACACATCCCTGTGATGCATAATCACAGCATCAGCCTTTTGGGACCAGCTGCGGTTGACGGTGAAGTGGCAGTTCGGGGTGCCGTAGAGCTCCGAGCAGTTTATGAAGTTAAAGTGGTGCCCAAAGGGCCACTTCCACAGCAGGATGGTCAGCCTGTGTTCACCCTTTGGTTGGGCGCTGGTGTTTCCAGCCTGGGCTGTCTGTGCAGAGGGACTGGAATCGTGTTGCTCTGGCCCAGAAGTTCTGAACTGACGAAAAGAAACAAAGAGGCAGGAGCTGAAGATGAAGCTGAAGAGCAGGACGGTAAGGAGTTTCTTGCAGGAGATTTTCTTCCCTTCCATGAGCTCCATGAATGGATCTGCAAACACCATAGAGAGGACACCGAGTGATGGGGGCACAGTCACACCAGCAGGGAGGTGGCTTTGGGTGCACAGGGGCTCAGGGGACAGCGCGAAGACCTGACATATGTTAACCTCCAGCCGCCTCTTTGCAGAAAGAACGGTCTTTGGAGCGCGGTACGCACAGTCACCCACAGGGCGCAGCCGCCCCTGCACAGACCCCAGGCTTCCCTCCATCACCACCACTGCCTTTTCTCATCAGCCCCATTTCCCAGAAGAGCCATGAGCTGCCCGTGGCGTGTTCCTCAGGACACGCGGTGGCCTGCTTCGTCTCGGGGAGGCCTGTCACCTCGGGGACCGGAGAAGCAGCAGAAGGGCCACAGGCCCCACCAATGACCACCCCTTCTGGTTTACCCAGAAGTACACCACACCCAGAGGGCCCTCCTTCTACCAACAGGGGGCTGCCATTTTGTTTTGGCCGCCATTTTAGGACAGGGGGCCACCATTTACAGCAGGGAGCTGCCCACCTGTTTAAACCTCAGGCTGCTCTGTGATTGGCTGCCTACCTCCTTTGGACCAGGAAGCAGCCCTGTGATTGGCTGCCTGCCTGCATTGGACAGGAAATGCTCATGTATAAAAAGATATACATTTATATACTATGTACATATTTTATATAAATGTATATTTTGTACTTCTATACAATACATAGAAGTATACATAAAGGAGTGTACAAACATGTAATTCTTTTTAATTTATATATATTCTATTTAGATATTCTTCTATATTCGTATAGATGTGTATTTTTTTAATTTATNCCATGCCTAGGGTGGGCAGGAACTTGTCGAGGGCAGAGGGGTACCAAAAGGGTGGGGGGCATGGAGAAGTCGGCATATGTCCCAGGACTACAGACCCCTCCAGGGAAGCCACGAAGGGTCACCCAGCACAAATCCCGTCACGTGCAAAGAGGAGCGCCCACACCGGAGCCCAACGGGAGCACTGGGGCAGATTTCGGGCTTTGCAGGGGGCTGCAGGACACAGGCAACGCTGCCTGCCAAGGTGGGAGACTGGGACAAAATGCCAACTTCAGAACATGTGTGTGGCCACAATAAGGAGAAGACCCCAGGGGGAGCCCCAGAAAGACAACACGAACCAGAAGAATGGGACAACGGGCCCATGAGCCGCAAACTGGAATTTGAGGTCAGTGTCACACTGAGGTGGCAAGTGGGGGGAGCTCCCATTCCCCGTGGCTGGGGGGGATCTGACCTGCAAATCAGCAGGCTGCTGCTATATGTGTTTCCTTGTCTTTCGGTTGATGACCTCATCGAACGCTTCAGAACAGCTTACCTGTAGTAATTGATGGCCGCCTTTGTGTGTTTTTCTTCAGCGTCCTGTGAACAGTAGCCACAGCACAGCTAGCTCCTGTATGACCACCACCCCCAACTTAGAATCACAGAATCATAGAACTGTTGAGGTGGGAAGGGACATTTAAGATCATCAAGTCCAACCATTAACGTAACCTGACAAAAACCACTTCTAAACCATATCCCCAAGGACCATGTCTGCCCTTGTTTTAAACACCTCCAGGGATGGCGAATCCACCCCCTCCCTGGGCAGCCTATTCCTATGTTGGATAACCCTTTCAGTGAAAATTTTTTCCTAATATCCAATCTAAACCTCCCCTGGCTTAACTTGAACCCATTTCCTCTCGTCCTATCACTTATCACTAGGGAGAAGATGGTGTCCAACAGTCTCTCTCATAGCACCACCATCACACCTTTTATGACTGGCATCCCACTGGCTGCTCCTCTGTACCAGATAATAGTCATGGTCTTTCAAGGCTTGCAACACCCCATTGCTGTTACTGATCCACGTGCTGTGGTCTCTAAGATCACGGGGCTGCTGTCTGTGCCCCAAAGCCCGGGTCTTGCTGCTTTTGCTTTTCCTGTTGTCTAAAAGGACAGTTTTGATTGCATATCAACATTGACCTAAGGACAAGGAAACACATATAGTACCAGCCCGCGCTCCACTGTGGTGGTACAGGTAGCTGTAAGATCCCCCACAACAACAGGATTTCCAGCAGAAGCTGGTGGGTGCAGCACCCATCACCTCTTATCTTGTATATCAGCGGTACCTATACTGCTGACGGACACAACAGGGAGGGAAGCAACGCGTCCCCACAATCAGAGGCAAAAACAGATGACCGCAGACCCCCTCCCTCCTGTACCCGGTGCCTCTCTCTCACAGCCCGAGTCAGGTTCCTCCTCCAATAGCTACTGAAAAAAGAAAGGACTGTTGCAACTCACCTCCGGGCTTGGTCCTGGTGAGAAAGTGCACCGTGAAGGTGACCACTGAAGTAGATGACACAACCAGGAAAAGAGGAGAAGAAAGGAGAGCGCAGATGCAGGGAGGGATCAGCGGTGTGTTTCCCTATGTCTTGAGTTGCATGTGCCAGTTGCTACCACCAGAAACATGTCACCCCATAATAAAAGCTGTAATAAATCCAGGACAGATTCCTCTGACAAAATGAGGAACGGTCAAATAAAGCAGCCCAGACGTTGCTTGTGGTTAAAGCATACCTTACCATTGAAAGCACCTCTTCACATGCACTAGTTTGCTTCCTTTGCCAGTCTCAGCCCACAGGATTTGCTTGCGATATGCTTTCTTCTCCACCTTGCGTCGCAGGAGGACAGTTCTGTTTGGGAAGGATGTGCAAAGCTGGCATGGAGTGGAGGTGCTGGCATCAGGTCTGCAAGTCCCCCTGCCAGCTAATGGACTTCATGGCACAGCTGCCTCCATCCCCATGCCAGGCCACGTCTCCTAGTCGCCTTTCCAGGATCTCGAGCTAAAGCGCATCTTGGGACTGGTGACTTCGGCAGTCACCGTGAGTTTCAGAGTAGACGAGTGCTTGAACAAGACTGTCTAGGGGATCCCTCCCATGTCCAGCACCGCAGACCATGCTTTGGAGCGTCTCCAGCCCAGGTGAATAGGCATTGTACATCACGGTCTGTGGACATGAAGAGGTTGTTTGTTTGCTATGGCCAGAGTGAATTGATCTTGCATCGAGCTTGGCTGCACTTGGCTGGGATATAAAAAAGCCATTATGTGTTATTATCAGGCTTAAATACATTCAGCTGTAAATATGGATTGTTGCTCTGGAATTACATACACACAAAGACCTTTAATGCAGGTTTGGGCTGTTGGGGGAGGGGGGGGCGGGCAGGGGACAAGGGGATTGTAAATGGGCAATACAGGGGTGGAAGGTTTTACATTTCCACACGTTCTACCAGCAGGTGTGTTTCCTGGGACAGAGCTGGAGGTCACCTGAAGTGTATCCAGGTGCCTCCTGCAGATCTGGGAGCACTCCAGCACAGGTGAGAGCAAGAAAATATACCATGGCATGAGGGATGAGGGCTATAACTCATGATTTGCTCACTCCAGGGTGACCCAGGCAGCCTGAGGTCTCACAGCTCCTCACCTGGGCCTCAGAAGGTACCAGCTATTCAACTGCTCTGCCTAGGAATTCCACGCTTGAGAAACTGTGACTTCTTGCCCTTTCCCCATGACACAGGCTCCACCTATACAATAACTTAAACAATATGAGGGCACAGGCTCTGGATTTAATTCACCTAGAGGCTGAAATCTGGAATGGTCCACGGCCCAGCTTTGGCATGATCCAACTAGCTCTATGCCAAGTGTGACCCAGGTGCAATTTGGGAGTTACCCGGGCAAGCGACCATTGTCTGCACGTGGCCACTCCTTGGTGGCAAGAGGATTTCTCTGACATGAACGTGGCCCAGCCACGCTGGTTAGTCTCAGGAGAACAGACTTTTCCTACGAGGGTAGATGCAGTCGTGAAGTTCAGACACTATCCAGCTTTCTTGCTGAGGGTCCGTGAGCTCTGCAGCCAGCAGCACAAATGAAGACTCTGCATGCCCAGATGTCCCCGGATGCAATTTTACTGAAGGCTGTGGAGAAGAAAGAATATTTGAATTTCCCAGCATGACAGGAAGCCCTGAGTTGAAGGATCATGTAGCACCAGGCTTCAGGCAGGTGGAAAATTCAAGGCTTTTGTACCCCTGAAAACCAGGACCATAAGGAACTTAAGCTCAGCAGGGGTAATTAATGTAAATTAAACAAATGAGCAAGTGTGGGGAAGCTATGGAAAATGGTCACAAAGCTGGGGATTGAGAATTGTTCCAAGTGACACATGTGGTGTGCGGTGACAGATTGCTTAGTCCAGAAGGTGATGTGAGATTGTAGCATGGACAGAACAAAGAGGCTGTTCAGGTAATAGACTTGGCAGGACGGAACGTAGTTGACATGAAGACTTATTGTTATATGATGAATAGTCTCAGTAATCCCTACATCTGAAGACAAATAATGCTGTGTTTTGGAGAGGCTTCCTGGTTACTGCCATTGCTGACCAGCAAGTGACAGCGGAGCTTTGGACGCTGAGCTGTTGCCCAGGCACACAGGAAAATGCAAGAGCTGAACTCCTTGTGCCAGCAAACGTCGGTCACCCAGGGGTGCCAGCAGGTGAACAGCTGAGACCATTTACCTTCAGAGGGGCACAGTTAGTCCACAATGGATAAACCACAACAACAGATTTGCCTACATTAGTAACTAAAAGGGCCAGAGACTAGTTTTTGTCCCTGAGGCCAAGTGACCCAGCTTGACTCCCATCCCCACTGCTTCTCAATCAACTGCAGCCACATCCAGGCTTTTTGTTGGGAATGGTCCCTGCCCTGGGCTATCCTTGGGCCATGTCCAGATGCTGTTTGAAGGCCGCTATTTGGCACGGGCTAAAATTGTGCCAAGGTGTGTGCAGTACAGGTGATAATGGGGCGGTATTTAGACCTGTGCCCCGGCTCTATTTAGTTCCTCGTTGCATATGTAGCAGGTGAGGAAAAGCCATAGCCCAGGTCTACAGCTCAGGGGTGGGTTCTTAGAATCATTTATCTAATCAGACACCTTGTCCCAAGAAAAAAGAGAGACTCCAAGAGGATAGAGCACATGCCTCGCAGTGCCATCAGCAATATATCTCTGCTGTATCAAGGCATTTAATGCTTGCATTAAAATTAACCGGGAAAAGGTCTCTATGTATCTCCAATTCCTTTGAAAACCTCCTGCAGAGACCACAAGGGAGCAACACCACATTTCCCTGCTCCAGTTACTTTGGGCACACTGCAAGGAATGAGGAGCAGTGTGAGGAATGCAGAATTCCTTTTCGAAGACTCACCAGGGAGCTCTGCCCGGGGCACTCACAGCTGCTCTCCAACTGCTCCCTGCTCATCTCTTGCAGAACATTTTGTTGAGGCTTTCCAGGAACAACAATGTTTTGGGAGATGATCGATAATAGGCAAATACCAGCATGGATCCAGTGCTAGGCCTGAACATGCAGCTGAGCATGATGACTGTTGGTGCTCCACTTCATCACCCTCAGCCTTTTTCCCTGCACAGACATAAAAGAAGCATCAACAGGCACTCCCACCCTGCCAAATTTCTTATGTGGGTTTCCAATATAAGCGAGGAGGATCAGGGGCATGGGAGGACCCCGATCCCCAAACGTACAACAGCTCCTAAGATGCTGAGCGTGTTGTTTGTGCCTCGTCATATAACCGTGTGCCCTGGTTGGCATGCAGCAATGGCTTTTGGATCTTCTAGGCTAGACCCACCTCATGGCACAGCCCAGAAACAGCAAAGCAGAAAGATGCAGCCACCCAGAACAAGTTTAGCCATGCCTGATCCAGAGCCCTTTAATGTCAGCAGGGAGACTGGGATGGGAGCGTGGGGTTGGCAGCCAGCCCTGAACACCAGTGGTCCCCCAAACCCTGCATGCCGTTAGCCATCTGCCTCCCTGGGTGGGCCAAACCTCATCACCACCGTTTCTCCTCAGACTGCCCCATGATTTTGCTCTGTTTATATTATATCACCAGTCCTGCGCGTTCGCTGGGACCACAGCTCCTCCCAGAGGGCAACACCACCCTTTGGTATGGGTCTGACTCCTTGGGGTACCCCAAACCAGGCAGCCCCACTGCTGCTCCCCACAGGCTCCAGCGTCCAGGAGAGCAGCAGGGAGCGGTGCAGGAAGGTTGTGAACTGTTTGTGTTCCCAAGAACGTGCTATTTCCTTCTAGAGGAAAAAATAAAACCAAACAAATAATTACTTGCGCTGCACCCAGAGCTGAACCATGCCAGAGGGATGCCAGCACTAACGGCCCTGCTTCCCCAGGCACGTTCCCACACAGCATGGAAAGGGTCCAGCCTGCTTTTGGTGAGGAAATAAGTTATTTTTTTCCCCCATCAGCTTTGAGGATCAGAGATGCTATGCGTCTCCAGTGTGCCCAAGTGCATCTGTAAATTCAGCAGAAAAACCTCTGTTCCCTATGACAGTTTATGCTCCCTTCCCCGACTCCGTAGCAGCCCAACACATGCTGTGCTGCCCCTCCCCAACTGTCCCTGTCCTACCCATTCCTTGAAATCATGAAGCATCTTTCCCAGGTCAAGAGCCAAGATCCTACATTTCTCAGCATTTAGTAATCAGCACGTGATGGCGTCAGGGTAGGATTTCAGCAACTGCAAAGAGTAACACCTCTGAAACCCATCTTGGTACAAACAATCCAAACAGACAGACCTGGATACTTAAGTAGAATAAAAGCTACACAGAAACATAGAAATGTCCCTGGTGGTTGAGGGAGGGCCTGACTTTTAAAAGTGGTCATTCCTAGCGCATGTGCAATCTGACTGCTGCCAACGGGCAGCTTTCTCGTTTAAAAACACACAAACCCATCCCATGCCAGGCTTGGAGAAAGGAAAGAGGGAGCAACCATACTGTCTGCTCTGGGAATTTGCAGAGCTAGGTGGGGAGGACACCCTTCACCCACCCCTGAAGAATTTTCCAGCCTGTGCCTGGATATCCCTGATGACTTTTGAACTAAGGGACAATCTCTGTGAGATTCGTTAGGGATCATGGAGTCCCACCAGCTGCTTCAGCCCCACTCTCCTCCTCAGTCTATGCCCAGCATCTACAAAGTGCTCAGAATCTATATGCTGAATGCTACCGTGAATCTGCTGACTGGAGGTCAGCCAACTGCCCACTGCCAACAGCTTCACTCCTTCCAATGAGTTTCGTTATGTCTACGCTTCTGTTCCCATTCCCAGCTCACCCTGGACTCCCAGCATCCTATGAGAATACAGACTTGAAAAAAAGGATGCTAAGAAGTTGTATCCACAGCTGCACCACAGCCCAGGAGCAGAGGGCTCTTTTTGTGGAAGATGTTATGAATAAAACATCAGCAAATTCGGAATCTCACTGCCTCATTTTTCAGTTTGGTTCTGGTTTGCTTTTTTCCACATTTCCTAAAGAAATGGAGTCTGGGATACTGCTGCAGTTTGATGTTTTGCCTACCCAGCATCCGCATACGTGCCAGTCCCCTGTGTCCTATGTGCCTGCCTTCCCAGAGAGTCACCACCTCTCCTCTCATGTGGAAAGTCCTGCAGGAATCTCACCGCTGCTGTATCTTCAATTTCGTCTTCACTTCTTCTTCACCTCTTTTTACATCCAACACAGAGGCTCTCCAAGACCATTTCCACTGGAGAAAACAACATCTGACCACCTCTGTGTTCAAAGCTATGCTCAACATCTGGGGAAGGCTCAGGGGAGCTCACAAGACAAGGGCTGTTTTATAGCCTTATACTTTTTAAGACCAGGAAAGAATGAAGACCACCCCATCCTCCAGCTGGGCCTGGAAAGACAGCATCCACACGGGGATGGATAAAACACACCATGCCAGGAGGCACCAAGGTGGATTTGGGAGCTTTTGTCTGGCTTTAAAATTCAGCAGGTGAGGATCTAAGCTCTTTTGTTTTCCCTCTCTGAAATCTTTCTGTACCCACTGCTCCTGTCCCACAACATTAAGAACATGCTACAACCCAGCCACGAGTGTGGATGGCAAAACAGAACATGTTGGGGCATTTCAGAGGCCGCTCCGATGCTACCCGTAGCCCTGCCATCGCCCCAAGCCTCCACTTCAAAACAGAAGGTAGATAAGATATTGCCTGCTAATGGCTTTCCATATAAATATTAGGACCTTCCCTCTCAACCAGTTTACTCTGTGCACTGACCCCCCCTCGCCGGGGTCACAGGGAACGGGAAACTGTGGGAGGTCCCCAAGTTTTATAAATGAGAGGGTTTCCCTGTGTAGACACGTACCATGAGGCACCCGGGAGCCAAAGACGCTGATTAATGGTACCAAGAAGGTCTGTTGTAGGGGAGCAGGGCCTAAGCAGTGCTGGGGAGGGATTACCAAGAGATTTAGCAGTTCAGGTGGATTAAGAGTGATTTGTCAGTTGTCTGCCATGGGTTTCCACAAAAGAATTAAAAACAAAATTTAAAAGGTGAAGGGCTGAAAATCATTTAGCACGAGAGCAGGAGATGAAAACATGGTCATTCCCTTTGGGTTTGATGACGTTGAAGTTCAAATGTCAGTCCAGGTACCAAATAGTCCAGGGCTGATGGGTGGATGCACAGTTGGTCTGAGGAGTGGGTGAGGCAGAGGTTACCTCCGGCAGCAATTTGCCATCTCCTCTGCTGCAGCACGGGCAGCTCAGTTATAGCCACTGTGCAGGCGAAACCCTGGTGTCTCTGGGGCTACCAAGACAAGTCGGATCTCCTCATGCATGAGATAACGACCGAAAACAGAGAAGAGGACGATAGGGTTTTACCAGACGCTGGCCACACCCTCGCAAAGCATCCTTTGGAAAGGCTGAGCTGCACCCCGGAGACAGCCCGCTTGCAGCTGATTCCAGGTCTCCAGCTGCACACTTTGGTTGCCAGAAGAAAGTAGATTTGGGCACTGACCTCTCCTGCCCCACCGTATCCACAGCATCTATTTTTTCCAAGAAAAGGCAAGGGAAGGGTCTAGAAGGGGAAAATGTAGTAGACAAGTAGCTGGAAGTGTAACTGATAAAATTATAATGAAGACCTTGCTAGCAACACATCTCTGGTTTCAGAGGAAATCTAGATAAACAAATAAAGGTGTAGTTGAAGGACCACAGGTCTCAGATTGCGAAGAGTAACACAGGACACGCCACTCTATAATTTGACTCTTGCAGAGAGGACCATTTTGGAGTTCCCTGAGCATGCTTGACTCAAGTTATTTCCCCGAGCCTTCCCCAAGGACGGGGCAGACGTGGAAGAGCCAACGAGGCAGCGAACCGCCCTCCCCCAGCTAATGAAAACCAGCACCCCGGCAAGGATTTGTCAGGAAAGCACAAAGCAAACCCCGGTGGAACGGGAGTGACTCGGGGAGCTCGGGCTGGGCGGGTGCACTCCCACGCTGGGACAGCCCCCAGCTGCCATCTGCTCTATGCAGCCTTGATTAAAACACCATTTCTCTACAGGGCTGGCAACGGTAACTCCAGGTGAACACCATGGGCTCAGCCTCCAAAATCCTGCCCCAAACCAGCTGCAGTATCCACCAGGAGATGCCTCGGGAAGGCTTCGGTAGAGCCAAGGATCAGCCAAGGTGTCCATCCCACTTCCTGAGCTCTCATTTGGGGCCAAGCTGGGGGCTCTATTTCATTTATTTCAAAAAGCTTCATTACGGGCTGCAGCGAACTGGGCTGTTTTGCAGTTTATTTTTGCATTGTACTATGCTGCCCTCAAGTTTCTAAACAGAAGTCACTTCCAACCCCAAAATGGAAAATGTTCCTCTTGCAAACAGAAAATGCAAACATTTCCATTGTGGCCACACAGGTGGGGTTTTTTTCCCCTCTGCCCTGTTAAAACCTTTCTGTGTTGAGAAATCCACCCGCAATGACCCTTGGCTGCAGAAAAAGGGCTTAAACTGGTCTTTCTAATAACAGCTTCCCAAAGCTGAAGCTCCAGGTACCTGCTCCCAAGATGACCACCTCTTTGGAGAGCCTGAGGAAAACACCTTGCTCATGGTGCCCATCTCAGGTTTGTGTCAGGGATAGAACAAAATTCAGGGCATACACAAGCTCTAACAAGCAGCACATTTTTCCAGTATTTGGCCACCGTTGGCTGAGAGGGAGGAATGGCCGAGAGGAAATCTGAAGCTGTTTTTACCATTAAAAAAATACACGGTGGCCACCTCACTTTTCTGCTTACAGATTGACCAAACCACTCTGGTTTTTGATGCTTCGACTGCCACCGTCGATCTGAACCAAGCTTCCCAGCCCAAGCGGAGCCCCGTTCACATGCTCCCTCCCGAGGACCATGCTCAGACCTGGCGGCAGCATGGGAGGAGGCTCAGCTGGTTCCCATCCCCGTCCTCCCAGCAGCTGTCCCCAATGAACTCCAGATGCGGGACTGGGTGTGCAAGGGCGCGAGGCACTGCGCTAGAGGGAGAAGGCGGAGGCAGCCGAGGCTGCTGCTTTTATCTCCTTCGCTTTGTTTATGAAAAGAGAATTAGCGCGTGGTTGCCAACAATTTACTCTGGCAAGGGCGCTCCTCCAGAAATACTTTTACTGCCGTCACATCTAGCGGACATGGCTCGCCTTCCATCGGCTTTCTCACCACCAGCCAGGGCTGCTGAGACCTGAGACCCAGGAGCGGCCACTGATTGCTGGGGAAGCTGTCGCTTGAGCCCATCCCAGCCTCTCACGGCGGGTCCGCATGGGTGGATGGTCAAGCGGCCCGGAGCAGCTGGAGAGGAGAGCTCAATCTGCTCTGCTCAGTCATCTTCCCAGAGGTTTCTCCTCCTCGGGGCACAGAGGGTCCAGCTGGCTTTGCATTTGGGGTACCCCAAAGGCTGTAGCATCCCGTGAGTCACATCCCAACCGGGATGCAAAGCCCTGCAATCCTCTGGGCAGGGCAGGTGGCTGTAAAATGAGCGTGCCAGGCTGCAGGAGGCTTTTCCCTATGAACCCACACCACAGAACTCAAGAAGGCATCACTGTGACAGAAGAGGGATTCAAGTTCTAGCATTTTAGAGCAAAACTTCACCCCCCAAGTGCTTTGAGCCATACAGAAGGCAGGCGACAAGCAGTGCCCTGGGGCTGCAGAGCGTGCCTTGGGACGGGGAGCTCACCTGCGCTGCCGTGCCACTCACGGACCTCGTGCTTCTGCAGAGCTCTGCTGGATTTAGGGCAAGGTGGGAATCCAAAAACTGGAAGAAGCTGAAGCCCCGTTCCCAGCAAGATGGGGTCGGTGTGTTTTTCCTCCCAGCACTGCGTAGGCCTGCTGATAGATAATTGGATTAAGAGTGAGCCAGCATCTGCTCAAGGTTATTTATTGCTTTTAAGAGGCAAGCTTTATTTGGAATTATTTTTGTCTTATCTGATTTTTGGTGCCTGTGTTGGGTCTGAGTTATGGAAACGTCGTGGATGCACCAGCATCCCCTCTGCGTGGTGTCAAACGTTTGCCAGGCAAAGGCAGCTCCGTGTTAGCCCCGGGGAGACTTTGGCAGTCCGCTCCACAGCTGACACGAGCATCCTCCCGCCCTTCCCGAGCTGGACCACCGAGCTGTTTGCCAGCATCGCGGTTTATCGCCCTCCCCAGGGAAGGTGGCATGGAGTGAGGTGCCCCATGGGGGATGCCAGCCACCCGCCACACCTCCCGCACCCACCAAGGGTTTGCAGGAGGAATTCCTCTTGCTCCACGCACACGGCCTACTGATGTTTCAGATGCTTTTGGTGTTCTCCAAAGCTGCTGCTGCCGCTTTACAGGCTCGTTTGGAAGCTGGTTTTGTACAGAATGAAAAGAAAACTAATCATAATTGGATTGAGGGCAAATGGCAGGAGCTGTCAGCCAGGGCAGAGGGCTGTGCACACCACGGCATTTGTCCCCAGCTCCTGCTGTCACATCCTTTCCACCCTAGCTTGAAAACCCAGCACTGGTTGGAGGAGGACCATGAGGATTCCAGCAGATGCTCCAGCACTTCCCACACGCCCATGGGATCATGGCATGGGGCTGTGGGGGGTGTCAGGGCTGTGGTTTAGGAGAGGGATTGGTGAGGGGCAATGCCAGTACCTGGGCTGGATGATTCTCGTGCCAGAGTCTCGGTGGGTAAATCCCAGCCCTTCGCCCTCCCATGGCAGCACCCCACCAGTGACGCCTGGATGCTGCTGGAGCTGGAAGTAAGAAAAGACCTGCCCGTGGTCCCCCTCCTCCAGCCAACACTCAGCTCTTACCACCAGAAAGGCATTCCAGTCCCGTTTCCTCCAAATTTTCTCTCCCAGGACCCTCCAGTGGCAAAGTCTGGACCCAAGGCAAGGGCTCAGCTCGACTGGACCCGTTCCCAGCCCAGTGAAAAGACACGGTCACATCCATGATGGAAGGGAAGCGGAAGAAAACAGCTGGGACCAGGCAGCGATGATCAGGGCGGTTTGTGTCGCAGGGGCTGCTTTGCGGTGTGCAGGTGGGTGTGCTTTGGCAGCTGTGTTATGAGGCACATGTGTGCACATACATAGAATCACAGACTGGTTTGGGTTCCAAGGGAGCTTGAAGACCATCCAGTCCTGGGCAGGGACCCCTCCCCCCAGCCCAGGTTGCTCCAAGCCCCGTCCAACCTGGCCTTGAACACCTCCAGGGATGGGGCAGCCACAGCTTCTCGGGGCAACCTGCGCCACTGCCTCACCACCCTCACGGTCAAGAATTTCTTCCTCATATCTCATCTAAATCTCCCCTCTTCCAGTTTAAAGAGATTTAACCATTCCCCCTTGTCCTATCAATACATGCCCTTGTAAAGAGTCCCTCTCCAGCTTTTCAGATTTCACATCTGAAATCCTACCTGTCATACCTGCAGCTCAGCAGCCCTCCTTCTCCCAGCCCTGCCCTGGCAGCCACCCAAACCAGCCCTGACATGGTTAGGATGTTTTTCTCCTCCATCAGCTCGAATATGCCACGCTGCGTTGGGGCAGTCCATCTCTGCAGTGAAGTCTCCCCGTCTCATCTCAGCAGCTCCCCCACAGCTCGCGTTCAGCTTCTGATGACCCAGCTTCAGTGGGGTGACCCACAGCTTTGATTTTGCTGAGCATTTGTTTTCCAGGGGGAAATTCATGACGTTCTTGATCTGTTAAAAAAAAAAAAAAAGAGAGAGAGAAAATTAAAGTGTCACCCTACTGCCAGGCTCCTTAGTTAGAGTTTCAACTGTACCTGCACACGTGGGTCCCAGTTGCCACACACGGATGCTCTCCCCAGGGATGAGGCAGTACCAGAGTGGTTGTTTCAAACCATCACCCATCCACAAGCTGGGTCAGCCCCTGCGTTCACACGGCCAAGGCGGCAGCAAAGGTTGAGCTCCGAGCCGGGCCCCCCGCCCCCGATGCTCCACCACGGTCCCTGCAGCTCAGGACTCCCCCCAGCTCAGCCTCCAGCAGCCCCAGCACAACAGGTCCCCACTTTCACAGGCAGCGTTGGCCACACAGATGTTTATCTCTCCCAGCCACCCTGCAATTCCTGGAGAAATGAGCTATCCTGGCAGGCAGGGGACACTGGCCCTGGGAGAGGAGAGCCCAGGCTGGATCCGGGCACTGGACACCTCGACCGGCGGCAGAAACACATGCATGTAATTTCCCAGTGCACAGAAACACCCTTTGGGGCCGTCCTCTTCACAGAGGCATTTTTCCCTTACTTCATCAATCTAAATATTGAGATTTTTTTTTTTCCCCCACGCAATTCAGCTGTAAGCCCTTTTCCACGACGGTGCCGCAGCACTGCTGGGAATGAGCTGGGCCAGGACACCCCCCTGCCTTCCCCAGGAGGCCGGGCCAATTTTTTTTACTCACTCTTATTCACTGCAACACTGCCAAGAAGGTGCTCAGTATTTTACAAGCCCCACAAGAGTCCGTCTGCCTGGAGATATGATTCAGGACAGCTTCTTGCACGGGCTGGCATAAACCCAGACTTTTCTGATTTAAGCCTATCTGTTTGGAATGGGATTAAGCAGAAATAAGCAGCTGTTTTGCAGAGTAACAATGAGAGCGCAGGATCTGTGCTCTTGCTTGGCTCGGCGAGAGTTTCCCGGGGAGACGGGTCCTAAATCACAGCGAGAGGAGCCCATCCCGCCGGGAAATCCTTCCCCGGCACCGGGGAGCTTGAGGCAGCCATGGGAGCGGGGGGCATCGCAATGGGTTTGTTTGGGTTGGTTTGGTTCCCCCCCTGCTCCAAGTGGACTTTAGTGGCAGTATTTTCCAACCCTTTAAAAAAATGAAAGCCAGCGGCCACCACTAAGGCATGGGTTTTGTCCCGGGGAGGAGGATCCCCTCTCCCCGGCAGGGAGGGGAGAAGTGGTGGGAGAGCTGAGCCGGTTTAGGACACGGCTCTCGGGGGTGCTGTGGGAAGGACCTCCCGCTCCGAGCTGGGTTCTCCCTTTGGAAAGGACTGTGCAGCGGTACCTGAGCTCAGAGAAATGCCTGGGGGAGGAGGGGGTGACACTGTCACTCAGCTTTAAAGCGGTTTTGTTGCAGTTGCGGCATCAGGGAGTAAAGCAAACGAAGAGCAGCTCAGTGCTGGGTGGGTGCTCAGGAACCCACAAACACCACCAGGGCAAGTTGTCAGCTGAGCAAGGGTAACGGCTGCGGCTCTCCCGAGCACGGAGTGGGGTCACGCTAAACCCCATCACCCAAAGGGGCCAAGGACAGGCATGGTGTTAAATTTAGCAATGTGATGTTAAACCCCGAGGGCTCGCCTGGGCATCTGCATCCAAGGAGCATCTTCAAAGGGGGTTCCTGCAGGTCCAGGAGCTGAATTTATGTTGTGTGCTGAGAGCTGGGGTGCTTTTTGCTTGGGCTATTGCTGAATAAACAAACAGCGGAGCAGCATGAAACTACAAAGAAAAGAAACGGTTACCGCAAAAGCTGGAAAATGCCACTTACTTCCCACTGAGCGTGAACGGGCGCAAAGACCTGAGCAATGGAAAAGCAGCGTCCTTCTTTAAATAGCTTACTCTAACGGATAGTGCCTCGGTCTGCTCTGCATTGCTACTGGGAAAAGCTCATGCCAATGCCAAACCATCACCTGTACATCCATCTGTGGTATTTGAAGGATGCAGCGAGGCAGAGCTGAAAGAACAAAAACCCTTTGGAGGGGAAAATATATTTTCAGACTGTCAGCTGCACTCGCTCAAAATCAGTTACAACCTCCCTCCACATGTGGTGGCGTTTTAATGAATTCCCCCTTCCTCCCGGGACCAGGCTCTAACCTAATTCACACCAGCAAAGGGTGTTTCAAACACTGCTCCAGCCGGCTCCCCGGGCGCTCCCACCTGACGTCAGGGACACCATCCCTGGCCCGATTCTGCACAGCCTCTGCTGCCGTTTGCACTCCCAAAACGGGGCCAAGATGCTTCTCTTGCTGGCATCCACCACCGCTGGGTGTGGCTAAGGAGGCTCAGGCCCTCGAGGAGTCTCAAGTTTTACTGGGGTATAAAAACGTGGGTAACTTGGAGCAGAAGACAGCACACAATGTCTCTCCTTTTCTACTTTTTTCCCTCCTCCTTGAAAATGTCAAAGAATGAATAGTCACACACAGCCCCATCTTCACAAAGTGCCGCTCACAGGGCTGTCGCTTGGGTTTTTTCTCTTCCAGTTTGGGGGATACGACTATTTTGCAAAATGCGTCAAAATGCTGTTTTACCTCTTAAAAATGTCTTCTGGTTCAATGGCCACGTCTCCAGTGAGCTTAAAACAGCACCACGAGCTCTGCAGGCTGCAGAAACCTCCATGAGTCACATCAGCAACCAAAGGCACTCAAGTCCTCCCCCAAAAACCGAAGGACCCTCTGCCATATCCTTCTCGCCCTGAATTCGTCAGCTGGCTTCTCCGGTAACACACTCACTTGCATGTCATCAGGAAGGAATTTGTGCTCTGTTTGATAATCGGAGATGAATCGGTGCAGCAGCGAAATCCTCAGACCACAAAGCATTTCAGCAGGTCTTTTAAGCCTCCTGCTCTCGTGTGTAGGCTGTCCAAGGACCCGCTCATTGCCGGGCATCCCCGGCCCCACTCATAAATCAAAGCATTCCAGTCCTGGTTTCCTCTACGCGTCCATGAACACTCACAGAGGTTTCTTCTTTAGAAAACTTAATCTGGGCAATTGTTCAAAAATGTTAAAATTACCTGCTCCTTTTATGATATAATGACAGCCCGTGGAGGCATAATTTAGCCCAGACCTGAAGACGTCTGTTTTAAGGTTAAAAAGTCCTCCAAGCTAAACTTTACCCAACAGCAGCAATGAAAATATCCACTTGCCCGGTGTTAATTTCAGTTCCTCTCATTAATGAAGCCATGCAGATCACAGCCGGGGGGGGTGTCCGGCTTTGCTTTATCCCAACTTCACATATTCTCTGCGAGGTTTAATCGGTTTCATGGCACCAGATCCCAACCAGGATTTTAAATTATCTGCTTGCTAACCCAACTTGGTTCCCATTGCCATCACCCGCCCTTGCCCGCCCTCGTGGAGACCCTCTGGCTTGAGTCTTGCATGCCAGGAGACCCTCCCAGGCTGTTCTCAAGGTCATGGTTCAGCCAAGGGCTTGGACAACAAGTTAATTTCGTCAAAAGCCATCTGTCCCTGCCATTGGCCATGCATCACCACAAGGTCCTATAAAACCTTAAGCGAAAAGGTCTCGGGGAGGCCAGATCAATGGATAATCGCATTAGTTAAGAGAACACATAGCTATGCTGCTGAGAGACAGTTTCTGTCGGTACCCACCTGCCCCAGAGACGTGCCCAGGAGCCCCATCCCCACGCAGGTCCTGCTCCCCTGAAACGCAAACCCTGCTTCCCCCCTCAAAGCGCTCAACATCCACGGTCAGGGCAGGAAATCTTGGCTGGGACTCTCCCGGGGAGCCCCTGGAGACCCTCGGGCAGCAACGAGTCCGAAGGGGAGCGGGAACCAGCCCCACGTGCTGGGGCACAGCGAGTACCCCGGGGGCTGATACAGGCTTTTGGCTCGTTTAACCTGCGCTTCTCTGCTCAAGTGGCTCTTGGCAGCCCCCGGGGAGCAACGTCCTCCTGTGCCATCAATGCACGGCGACGTCTGCCATTTCACACCTCCTTCCCATCACGGGATTTCCAGGGAAGTCCAGTGCTCCCGCGCAGGGCTGTCACAGGGAGATGGTCCGAATTAGGACACTGTCCTGAAACAAACGCAGGGGGAATAACTCTTTCCTACAGGGATAAAAAGCAAAGAGCCGTTAATCCAGCCTGTAGGGGATAGAGAGGGGTACTGCTGTGCTGTTGGGACAGCTGATGGGTTTTGCATTAACGTCTCACCTCCCTCAGGTCCAGCACAGCGTGGGGTCAGTGCTGACCCCGGTGTCCTGCTTGGTCAGAGACCTGGGGGTAAGTGTACCGAGGGGACAGAATGACAACCACGGGGAGCAAACGACATTTTCCCAGTCATCTCGTAACATCCCTTCCCAAAATCTCATGCAGGCAGCACAGCCTTCTCCGGGCTCATGGTGCCGGTGGGCAGCAAGGGAGGCTGCCAGAGATGCGGGGAGCCGTAAGCCCCTCTGGTACCTGGTGTCCTGCCTGGCAGCGGCAGAAGGGAATCGCTCGCTCGCCATCTGCGGGGTCCTACAGAAAATGCCCCCGACCCCCCGAGACGTGGGATCCTGGAGCCCCATCCGCTGCCGGCAGCCTGCCCTGTGCAAAATGCCTCAGATGTGCATCCAGCACAGCAGGAAAGCCCTCCGGGAGGAGATTTCACGCCGTCCTACTGTTTTGGATTAGACCCCAGCTGCCTCCTGAGCTGTTTAAATTTACGGGTCTGAGAAGTGAACTTTCCACCCAGGCAGGGGCTCGCCTAGACGAGGGGCTGAGCAGAGCATTGGGTTCAACGCCTCTCCCGAAACAGCCAAGGGCCCGTTATAGATCTGATTCCAGCCACCGTCAATCAGAAAATGACCCTCTAGTTAGCAGCTGCCCTTCGCTTTATTCTCCTTTGCATCCTGGGTGCACCAGAAACACTTTGGAAACGCATATTGCCCATGGAAAAATGTCTTGCCGTGGTAAACGATCCCAAACCAACAGCCGTGCAGCAGCCCCCCCCCAGGGACCGCGGTGGAGCACCCTTTGCAGTTAGCTCTGCCAGGGTTTCCTTTAAGATTTTCCTGCCTCCCAGCCGGGAAATCCACCAGGAGTCCATGTTACAGCGAGAAAACCTCACAGGCTTGCATGGGAACCTGTGCGTCCTGCACACAAACAGCCATAGCAGAAGGGGGGTTTTCAGCACTTAAATATTTTCTGCTAGTGGAATGGGAACGAACAAGGATCTTTTCTCCCAATCTATTAATTTTGTTAAGGTGAGGGTTGCTTTCTTTTCCCTTACAGACACTGACTGCTGGAGATGGAGAGCTGCTGTTGGCACCTCTTTGCAGCACGTGTCCATGGGTCTGGCACCCTCTGGCTCTCAGCAGGGAGCCAGAGAGACGCAGGGACAGGGACATCCTCAAGTCTCGATGTCATTTTTCCAACATCATAGCAAACCAACCCATGAAGGGGGAACTGCCTTTCCATCCAAACCACATCCACCTCTTTAACCTGTTTTTCCATTCCTCCTGATTTCCCCAGTGACCTAAGTCAGAGATGTAACCTCCACCTGCAAATCCAGCATCATTTACCCCTACCTGGAGGGCCAAGATCTACAGAAAGGCAGGCACGCACCATGGCTGGGCTCAGCCGGTGGCTAAGGAACAGGGGCAGCACTCTGGGGTAGGCAGATTCGCATCCAGCACCGAGACCCGAAAGGCCCCAGCACCCACCCTGCACCAGCACCACCGCCACGGGCTCCCATTGCACCATCTTCTACCCGGCAGAACCTCTCTGTAGGTTTTTGACAGTAACATGCGTTTCCAGCACAGCCCAGTTGTCTGAAGGGAAAATTCCCAGGGAAAGGAGGATGTAGAGAGGCCAAGAATGTAGCTAGCTCCAAAACAGGATTAGGCATTTCTGTGGATGTCAGGAACGGCTAGAGTTAGCACAATTAATGATAACCACCTTGGCCAAGATAGAAACTAAGTGCTTCAGGACTCCCGGCAATATCCATCTGCTGGAGACCAAGACAAGAGCATCTCCCCCCATCTCTGCACGAGGTGTCTCTTCCACTGTCCCTTTAGGGAAGGTCCCGGTGGGACTCTGGCTCTGCCCCGGCCGAGAAGCAGAGAGCAGCACAGGGGAGGGGCTGGCTGGGCAGGGGGAGCCGGGATGGGACAAGGAAATATCCACATTATGTGCCTCTCCCTTTGAATTTGTAGCCTGGACAACTCAAAAGTTCAAAGCAGAGAGGCTTACCACACCCAGGTAATTTATTCTAGCAGCTTCATTGGAAATCCCATGATTTCTAGCACAACCTCACAACTATTCAGTCATTACTCGCTCCCCGCTTGTGATGCTTTAGGGGGGGGAAGGGGGGGCGGCATCCCCACCACCCCACAGCTGCCACGCAGTCACCAACCTCGCCGGCTCCGGCCCTGAGGGAGCACAGCCAGAACCGCAGGCATCTCCCCAAATTGCTCCCATGTGGGTGCCACAGCTCCAGCAGCCACCCGGAGCCCTAAGTGCTTCCAGGCTGGAGAAGCCCCGGCTGCTGCTTGGCGTCACTCGCACCGGGGAATGGGAGCCAGCGTCTCCCTGCTGCCTGTGCAAGCGCACCGCAGATGTCCCAGAGGGAACATTACAGCCTTCAGTTACCCAATTAAAAACGTGTTTGAGGGGATTTGATTATTCAGTTTGACAGAGGGAAGAAAACCCTCTGGGTCCTGGCAGCAGTGAGGATTTACAAGCTGGGGCTTTGCTTCAGGTCGCTCTGCCGGATCATGATATTTAGCAAAGGAGGGGAAAAGAGAAAAAAAAAAGAAAAAGACAGAACCAGGGAGCGATGGTGTCTGCATTCCTGCTGCTTGAATCAGACGTCTTTCCTGGCAGCTCCATTTCCCCCCGGCTCCAGGGACTCAGGGAAGGTGCAGCCGTGGGCAGGATGCTCTGGAACAGGTCGTCTCTGCCATCCTGTACCAAGGACTTCTTTCCGACCCAGGGTAAACACAGGCCTGGCATTACCCCTGCCGTGGGACAGGGACGCCCTCTCCTTGGGCACCCCTCGGCTCCCTCCCCTTCATCTCCCTGTAAAAGCATCACCCCCAGGTTGGGAAATGAGGGAAGATAAATCTCGCAGCCGTCTGCCTTACTGCAGCGTGTGAACAGCATCCAGAAACGCCTCCAGACAAGATGATTACTAAGAAGGGATTTGGGATCCCGTATATTTATTGGCCACAACAGTGAATGGGGAGACATGTGGCCACCAAACCCCAGGGTGGGCTCGGAGGAAGCCAGCCCAGGGCTGAGCATCTCCCCTGGGCTCCGGGAGTGTCCTCCTGCTCACCCTCCTCACCCGCTTCAGGCCACGGTCAAGGACCAGACGCCAAGTTAACTGTGCTCCCACCTTGCTCCTCGCTTGCCTTCGTGCAGAGCACGAAAGTGACTGGTGTTTCTCTTTAAGGCAATATTAAAAAGAAAGGAGAAAAAGTTACAAGTTATTTCAAAGGTCTTTGCTTCAAAAACATTCAAACCAAATTTACACACCAAAGCCATAAATGTTCCTTTTATTGCACACACAAAATAACCCTCTGCAATATGATTCCTCTAAATTTATGGTTCTTCCAGAGCTATTAATTCAGCCCAGGTCTTTTCTTCTTTTTTTCTTTTTTTTTTTCCACCTTAAGTCGAATAATGCATAAATACTTCACACTGGAGTGTATTTTATGAGCATTATTATGATCACTTGAATGTGGAAATGCCTGTGAAGTTATTACAATAGTTTTAATACAGCACAGACTCCCCAGCGGTGTGGATAGCGAGGTATAAAGCAACTCCATCACACATTGGAGGGAAGAGCTCTCTTGAGAGGCCGTTTATTTGAACCAAATAGTAAGCATCCTGTAGCCCATATATGTCTCTGAATCGAGTCAATTACAATGTTTTGGGTGAGTTTTAGTTTGCCGCACTCCAGCTCAGGAGGGTTACGTGCATCGCTGGCCAGAGTGAGACACGGCTTGGGTCCACAAGCCCCCGTACAATTTTCAGAGCCAAACCCAGAAAAAAGACCAAAAATAATAATAATAAAAAAAAGATCAGAGGTCCATCAGCAGGGCCATCATAAACACATTTAGAAGAGCAGGTAACTAACTTACTTGGAGTCCCCAGGCACGCAGGGAGGCACAGATAAGCTGAATTGCCCTCGTCAGAAAGCAGAAACTATTTTTTCTGTTATCCTTGCACACATCACAGGACAGCACTCTGCTGAAAGTGAGAAATTAAGAGTTGCAAGGCTGTATCCCCCCAAAGATATGGCTGGAAAATATTGGTTTCTTTAATGGAAAGAGGCAGAACACTACGGCTATTAGACTACACCTACATGGAAATAGGAACTCACCAAAATGAAACATATTTTCCAGGGTCGCTGAGCCATTCAGGGCCTTTCCTCAGGGTATCTCAAGGAAGCGGCTTTGCACATGCTTCTGGATTCTGCGTTTCTCCTCCTCATTCTCCCATGTAAAATGGATCGCTGGGGGCAACCACGGCCCACAAACTGTAAAGCCAAAAGTCAGCGGGAGCATGTTTGAATTCCCTGAGAGGTGCTGTAGAACGACAACCCCTCCAGCACCCAAAACCAGCTGCCCCGTGACCTTCCCCTAGACCACCCAGAAAGAGCTGCAAAAAGAGCCCACAAGTGCTGCCTGCCTCTGAACCACCACTGCTCCCCAGGAAATCAGTCTTTTTGTCTTGTAAAGAACTCCTACAGTAATTGCCTTCATATCTCAAAGGTGTCTTACAGCCACAGAGGTGCAAATATTTATCCATACTTGGAATTGCAGAGTGAAGCCTAACTAAGTGTTCCCAGACACTTCAGCAATTGTTGTTTTAAGACCTGAACCATAGACACCTGGCTGGAATTAATCAGCAGATGTGAACACGGAGGCAGAGCAAAGCCCTTATTAACCCTTCACACATCAACGTCAAGGTCATGGGGAGTTTCACTGGGGCAGCCTGTACCTAGATATCAGCTGTCAACAGCTTGGGAATCCCAGAGCAAGAAATGTCCTCCGCTGATTGGGGCATGAACCGGTAGCAAAATTTATCATGCTGCTGTCACCACTTGAAGACTTGCTGTGTTGAGGCACTCACTCGTGAAAAGCAGCGACAATAAATGTTTATTACTAGATAATAAAACACGAGAGCATATCACCTTCTGTACGGGCTCTGTCTAAAATCAGTAGGAGTTTAAGCATCTCTTTAAGCATTCACTTTGCACCAGGTAGTTTCGGGTAGTTCACCCCATCAGCAGCTCCCCATCAAGATCAGAAATCGGAGCCCTTTGGAAGCGATCAAGCGCAGACCTGGGAAAGACCCATAGCCTCCTCCATCCCAGCTCGTCTCCAGTGCACTCACTGATCCCTCTCCCATGGTAGGCAATCAAGCTACGTTGTCCCAAGCTCAAGCCTCTAAAAAATACACAGCATCAATGACTTCTCCAAAGCCACTGTCCTGGGAGGGTCAGGACAAGGCTATGCCCCCAGGACTCCAACCAGGGTGAATTCCCTGGGACTCTCTATCCAAGTGTCTTCACTCTCATCGGTTCCTTTCCAGGAAGGGACAACAGTCAACAAAGCTAAGGACAAACATGGGCACAATGTTCCTTCTCCCCTACAGGGGGGAAGGGATTGGCCCACAATAAAATGCAACCTGAAATTAGAAGGCAGCTCCTCAGTGACTGTGGCATTGGGTACCAGGACAAGCCCAGCTAACCCTGGCTTAATACAGAGCTAGAGCAGAGCGACGTCCCAAGGTAGGACCCACAAACACTAACTGAACAGAAGACACCTCCTTCACGGTGGAACAGGCTGTGCTTTTATGTCCAGCTAAACCTCCCAGTGAGATACCCGAGACGAGGCACCGTGGAGTGTATCTTAATGCTAACCCCTACAAACCCCAGGTGGGACCGTGGTTGGCATTGATGAACTACATCAAGATGAAAAGAAAGGCCACCTCTGCCCCGTTCTGCTGGCCCTTTTCATTGTGAGATGTCTGCTGATGGAGAGCTCGCCTGCTTTGAAAGGTAGATGGATCCAAGAGCCCGGCAGGTGCAAAACCTTCCTCGGCAGACAACGTGCCACAGAGCTCACCCCGCAAATCCATCATTTGCAGCTTCTTTGGGGTGGGGGATATTTCTAAGCAGATTATAACCCTCTGCATGAATCCTACCAGTCAATCCATTTGAATCATCTGCTGTCCTCCCCAAAAGGCATGAGAGAGAAGATGTGTTTTCTCTGCCGTTGACCCATGACATCCCTCTGCCACTAAGCAATTCTGATTGTGGGACTTAATGCAGAACCAGAAAACCACAACCTTATATTTTAAAGCAGAGGAGAAAAACCTTCCTGGATCTGTCACTGTAGGCGTTAGCCCATCGCCAGCTACAGAAAGCTGCATTCTTGACTGATGTTGGTTTTCATGGCCCATTTGCTTGTTTGCTTCAATTTCCCCTCCTCAAAACTCCAGGAACTGGCAAACTTCACAGACTGGGTTTTTTTAGGCTTGCTGGCAGGCTGGGAGCTGTTTCATACAGAGGGTGAGAATGGGGCAGAATGAGGCTGAGAGGAGGACGCAGGGGACAGAAGGGAAGGGGAGAGGCAGAAGATCAAGGGCGCTGTAGGGAGAGGGAAGGTCAGAGTTTGAGTGCAAGGGAAGATTTGGAGAGAAATTAATGAGAACAAGGAGCTGACTCGAGAAGAGAAAGTGGGTGGGATGGAGGAAGGGTCAGTCTCAGCCATCCATCTCCCTTTTCCCCCCTGAACCTGAGCAGGATCACACCTTTCTTCTCTTCTCATTCAGTGCTGAGATGGAAATGGCTTGGGCTTCCAGTTCAGCTCTAGAGCAGGTCTAAAAAACAGCCTCACTGGTTCACAGCTCAGCCAGCAGCAGAGTCCAACACCAGCTCCCTGGAGAGGCAGCCGATGCCAAAGCAGCAGAAAATGACCACCCGTAAAGAAAAGTCAAGGGACAAGGTCCCCACACAGACCACCCCACCAGGTCTGTCCAAGGGCTCAGTTTGCCTCATAGCTTCTTTTCAACGGTGACCATAAGAGGATGCCCAGGGAATGTAAGAACAAGACAAAGGTATATGACATTACTCCAAGTCCTCTCCCAGTCTCCAGCTGTTTCCAGCTCAGAGGAACTCCTGAGCCAGATGTACTTAGTAACCCCTCAGCAATTTCTCCTGCGGTCTCCTCTTAAGCCCATATAAACATTTAGTATCTACAGGCTCCTTTGACGACCAGGTCCCGGGGCACGATCCAGCGCTGTCTGTTGACATCACTCCCTCCAGCTCCGGAGGACTCCCCTGACTGTCCGTCAGGCCAGGCGGCATCGCAACCTCTCTTCTTCAGACCACGCAACCTTTGAGCAGCTGCCCAGGCCATCAGATGCTGCCTCCCTCCCCAGCCAGATGCTGGGAAATTAACAAAGACCACAAGAGCCAGACTCATCCTAGAGAAACTTAAAAAACCAAGGAACTTTGAAAATCTGTATCCTGCTGCACTTGAACAAAGAAAATCCCACCCGGCCAAGCAGGTGTGAACGCAGCCAAGGACCAAGATGCTTTTCACCATGGCTACCTCGACACTAAACAATCCACTCCCCGAGCCAGGGCCAGCCCCAGTTCGGCAAANNNGAGCAGGTCGCTGGACAACACTGTTTGTGCCTTTCTGCATGTTTTTGTACCCAGGGAAGGCAAGCAGGCAATCAGGGGAGGGAGAACTTGCTGCTGATCACCAGGCAGGAGGGTGCGGGTGAAATTTTCCTGTTTATGAGATGTAAACAAGCCCTGTGGAGCAGGTCAGGCCACACGATGCCCTCTTATCACGAGTCATTTCATTTGGCGTAAACACCAGCCCCCAGGTCAGGGCTATAATCTCTCCCAGATGCTTTTGTCCACGTCTAAAGCTTCAAGCCTAAAGTGGGGGATAAAACAATCCCCACCCGCTGCCTTCCTTCTGTAGCATCTCTTTTCTACCCCAAAACATACTTCTCTGCTGCAGGAGGTTGGAGAACAGTTCCTACAGGAGGTTGGAGAATGGTTCCTACAGGAGGTGGCCATGGCTCTCCTCCACACACCATCGGGGCATCGCAGCAAGTGCAGAGCTGCCATACGGCGCTGCAGCGATGAGGCTTTACCCTGGTGCAGAGCCTGGGAAGGGAAGGCTGGGCCAGGGGCTGCTGCCCTAAAGAGCATTTTGGGAGGTAGCCACAAGCCCTCAGCCTGTCAAAGAGTTTACCCCAACCTGTCAGTCAAGGTCTCCATTTCCCAGGCTCCATCCCATCACAAACGAACTCGTCTCACAAAGCCCAGTCCAACATGACAAGTGTTTATACAGGACTGATGAGTGTCTCCGTCCCCGAGGGCGTCTTGGATCGCTCAAGCGCCAAGGTCCAGGCACGCATGCCGTTTCCCTTGCTGCATGCAGCCTTGCGAAGATCCACAGCCTTAATTCTGCCCCACTGCAGGGAGCAGCCCGGCGTGCTTTGGGCTATGCTTCTTCATGCAGGCAACCTGCATGAAGCAGGAACTGCAGGTGCCTCTCTGAAGGGGACGGCTGTCCCGGCAGCGAGGCTCTCGGCTCCTGCGCAAGGACCATGCACCATCTTCCCAACCCAGCTGTCCGCAGGACTGCCCACCAGACCAGCGAGCAAGGACAGGGTGCTTGCCCTCATGGTTTAGCCATGCAAAGCATCTCCTGAGAAAGCCCTGAGGAGAAGGGCTTGGGGATGTCGGTGGGTGAGGAGCTCCCCAGGAGCCGGCAATGCACGATCGCAGCCCAGAAAGCCCCCCGCATCCCAGGCTGCATCCCCAGCAGCGTGGCCAGCAGGGCGAGGGGGGGGATTCTGCCCCTCTGCTGCGCTCTGGGGAGACCCCCCTGCAGTGCTGCCTCCAGCTCAGGGGGTCCCAACAGCAGAAGGACACGGAGCTGCTGGAGCGGGGCCAGAGGAGGCCCCGGAGATGCTGCGAGGGCTGGAGCCCCTCTGCTGGGAGGACAGGCTGGGAGGAGGAAAGGTGCTGCCAGTAGAGTGTCGGCTGGGAATCATGGTGCCTTTGGTTTTGAGAAATATTTGGGCAGTTACCTCCCTTGTCCCTCGGGAGATGCATGACTTTATCAATGCAGTCGGTGCCCACCTAAATAGATTCTTCCTTCTCCACACCGCTCTCCTCATGCCCTCCGCAGCTCCTGGGATTCACGCTTACTCATGCCTCTGGACTTCACGCAGATCTGGGCTTTGCAAGAGCACATGGCAGCACCGATGTCCTGCAGAAAACAGCGCGCAGAAGGCAGCAGCTGAGAGGAGAGGCAGAGGCTCCCGCTGCTGCAGAGCCTGCACCCAACACAATCTGGTCCACCACAGGTCCCGTCCCTTTCGACCAAATCCGCAGCAGTACCTGGTCCCCACACCTGAAAAGCCCTCAGGCAAAGGGCCTGATGCTACGGGGATGGGCAGAGATCCCGCGGGCAGCGGGAGGTGCACGACAGCACGCCAACTTATTTCACACCGGTGCCCAAACAGGCTTTTGCTGGTAATGACTTTCAGAGCTGCCACCCCCAGACCGTGAACTGCAGCAGTTGTCTTATAAAAACCTCAACTGGAGAAGATAAACCTCCCAAGAAGAACCGGAAGATGCTGCAGGGAGAGGGTGTAGGGTTTCCACACATTTATTCTGCGGTCTCCAGCTCTGCTAAGACTGAGCTGAGCTCAATAGCATCAAGCGCAGAGTACAGCCATGCCCATAGAATCGTTTAGGTTGGAAGGACCTTTGAGATCATCGAGTCCAACCTTTAACCTCGCACTGCCAAGTCCACCACTAAACCGTGTCCCTCAATGCCACGTTTGCATGTTTCTTAAATACCTGCAGGGATGGTGACGCCACCACTTCCCTGGGCAGTCTGTCCCATGCCGAGGTCGAGCTGCTCTACACATGTCCAAACCCTCCCCGTGCCCAAGCAAAGGAGAATTCAGATCCACAACTGCTGTCGCTCAGCAGGAATGAGTCCAATCCAATCCCAAAGACCTACCAGATCCCAACATCATCCCTCCTTCCCCAGCTCCTCTTCTTGGATTCCTAGAGGTGAAGCCTAGACCTGTGCAAATAGTTGCTCTATCCTTTAAAGATCAAATTGAAAAAATAGGAAGAGGAAAATTTTTTCTCTTTAGGTCAACCCAGAATGAAACCTTCCTATTTGTCACAGCAAGGCATTTTTTTTCTTTAAGTGGAGACAATGAAAACATTTTGTTCTCCCCAAAATAAAACCTTTCTCTGTTTTCAAATGCATGTCTGAAGGAACTTGCGGTCCCCTGGTTTTTGTAATTAAAGGCAGGCAAATTTCAAATGAAGAATGTCACAGTGCAATAAAACGTTAAAGCATTTAATTTCAAGCATATCTTAAACAAAGCCTGCAGTTTTTCATCCGCAAAATACTCTTTTTTTTTTTTTAACTTCAAACTTTGGTTCAAGTTGTAAATAATTTCAAAGGAACCAAAATAACTTTTATTTACCCTACAAACAAATGTTTCATCTTAGTTTCAGCCAGGCAAGCTTAAAGTGATTGGAGCCAGATTCTTCTCAGCGGTGCCCAGTAAATGGACAAGAGGCAAGGGCCATGAGCTGAAATATAGGACGTGCCCTTTAAACAGAAGAGAAATGGGTTTTTTGTTTTTTTTTTTTTTTACTGTAAGGGTGGTCAAACGCTTGAGCAGGTTGCACAGAGCGGTTGTAGGGTCTCCATCCTTGGAGATAATCAAAACTTGACTGGACACAACCCTGAGCAACCCCCTCTGGCTGCTCCTGCTTTGAGCAGGGGGTTGGATTAGACGATCTCCAGAGGTGCCTTCCAGCCTCAACCATCCTCATTATGGGCGATTTTATCAGGAACTCGAAAAGGAAGTGTCCAGGCCCTGCGGTCTCCTCCCTCGGGATGCACAGGGATACACCAGCCCCCTTAAACCACCGCGAGCCGCGGCATCACCAGCCCTGCCGACCCCGAGAGTCACACAGAGCTTCGTGGTATTTTCAGGCTCCGCTTCCTGGGATTTTGCAATTGAGTGTTTAAAATAAAATGCACATTTGTTACCCTCATAAACGAAAACCTGTAACCTCTGCCTGACATGTAAAGGGTAAAACAGAAGGAAGATTTGTAAAGAAACCCGCAGGCATTTAAAAGAAGCCGTCCCGTGAGCAGCCAGTCTGAACAAGACGGATTTCTGCAGACTGTGTACCTCCTGCTTGGATCCTCCAGTGTCCAGTAAGGTGTAAACTCTGAAAAGCTTCTCCCAGAGCTGAGTGTTCAAAGTACCCTGCGCCCATGTGGATCCTCCGGAGTTCAGTGAGAAGTTTAGCTTGTGCTGGAGCATTGCTCTCACTAGGGCTCCCATTCCTTTCCTGGTCACCTCGTAAGACCTCGATAGCCCCACAAGCTCGAGCCCACCATCACCTTGCACTGAAACTGGGTCCCACCAGCACCCAGCATTTGCTGGGCACCATCGGCTGGGTCGCCGCCATGCAACAGGCTTAATAGGAATTACGTTGGGAAAATGTGGGAAATGCCCAAATTTGTCAAAAAGGGGTGGAAAGAAGAGTAAACGGTGCACGGATATTTCTTATTTGGGCTTTTGGAGAGTGGTGGGGTCTGTCGTCATCTCCATCTAAAGACCTCTGGAGGGGTCAGGAAACAGCAGTGCGAATGCAGAAAGAGGAGAGCGGAAATCTCAGACCCCGTTCATCCCCCGGCCCTCCCTCTCTGGGACGCTCTGCCGGACGCAAACCTTTTAATGTCTTGGCCATTAAGAAAGACAGATAAATGCCTTAAATTTCAACACGACTCCTAGAAACCACACAGACACGCGTGCAAATCTTGCAAATGTGCATGCGCATGACCAAGCCGCAGCCCTGCGACCTGCGCGCTGCGGTGAGCTCTCGGCTCACCATTCCCTACAGCCTTTGGGGAGGGTTTGAGTTCAGCTGCCAGTAAAGTCCCGCATCCCCAGTTTGCCCAGTGAGCATCTCTCATCCCTTTCCCTTGCAAAAGTCCTCGGGGCAGCGGCAGGACCTTTTTCAATATTGGCTTTTGGAAAAAGCATCGCAGCCCGTCTTTAAAGAGCCATCAGACTTAGGCTGGGGCTAAATTTACCATTTCTGCTTTCCCCTTGGAGAAAGCCACCGGGACACTGCCACCTCTCAGCCCCAGCCATCTCCTGGTGCGAGGGGACCTCTGCAGCCCGTTCCCTGCATCTCCCGTCGCCGCCAGAAGCCGTTATTTCCCGGAGGTTGGGGGGGGATCCACCGCCCTCCCGTGGCAGACTCCGAAACGGGTTCCTGTCTTCCACCAGGGTGCAAGAAACGGACGGCTTTGCTGTAATAATACCAAGGTCAGCACTTTTGAACAAGCCAATAATTCCTATCATACAGGTAGGAAAATAATCTAGAGCCTCTGGGTTGCTGCTGAGCTGCAGGGCTGCACAAAGTCCCCATGAGCACAAGCTCTCACCGCCTGAAAATGAGCATCAAATTCAGGGAAATGAAAGGACGATGCTCGCAAGACAGTCAAGGTCTTTCCAAAAGTGACATACTGTCCTTTTCTCCCCCTCTTCTCAGCAGTTGGCTCACAGGTTGAAAAAACACGCTATCAAGTAACATAAAAGCATGCTATTCCAGGGGAGAGGAACGTGCGGAGGTATGAGACAGACAGGAACAGGGTAAAAAAAGCCGCTTGGCAAAACACCCAGCACCAGGAAGGACCTGCTCCTGCACAACCCATTCCCTTGCCTTGCTATTGCCTCCTCCAAACCAGCAGGACTGGGCAGGAGCTGGGCTCAGCACGGGAGAATCCCTGGAGGAGGTGAGTGCTGGAAAATCAGGTTGGTGCAGTGTTCACTTTATACGTCCCAGCATACCTAAAGAAAATGGAGTCCCAACAAAACCAGTTGGCCTGGCAAGCAGCCTCAGCCCATGAGCATGTGCTCAAGGAAATACCCGTGTGCCCAGGATGACGGTGTTTGGAAAAAGTACACTTGCTCCAAGTGCCGGGACTGCAGCCAGTAGATGGCATTCATATGCTATCGTATGGATACATATGCTGCCATGTGCTACCAGGCTTAAACTGCCTGGGAACACACGAGAAGAACATTTTTCGTATAAACATTAAGGTAAAAGGCAAATACTCACTTTAGCCAGAGATGAGCCTGTGGACTTTGATAATTAACTTTGGGGCCATCAAGTGTTAGAGACTTCCTGGCATCTCTTTCTGTCCCCATGGATCTTCTGTCTGCTTCTAATATAGAAACATATAATAAATATAAAGAAATGTAATGCATCCCTAAAGCATCCATAAGTATCCTGTGTATCCCGGACCACAGGCATGCCCAAAACATGAGATGCGAGTGAGGGATACCCCACTACCCCTCTGAGGTCCGACCCAGGGTCTCCCAGGCTGACCACGCATGGAATCATAGAATCATCGAGGTTGGAAGGGACCTTTAAGACCATCAAGTCCAACCATCAACTTAACACTGCCAAACCCACCACTAAACCACGTCCCTCAGCACCACATCTGCCCATCTTTTAAATACTTCCAGGGATGGCGACTCCACCGCTTCCCCGGGCAGCCTGTTCCAATGTTTGATAACCCTTTCAGTGAAGACTTTTTTTCCTAATATCCAATCTAAATGTCCCCTGGCGCAACTTGCAGCCATTTTCTTTTGTCCTAGGAGTTGCCAATGCTTGGCTAGCACTGATGTGAGTCGCTTTTTTAGTGGTGGCGTCCACTGGATTGATGAAATATGGTCCTCAGCACCTCAGACTGCAGGAGCCACTCATCCTAAGAGAACAACCACGTCTGCATGGAGCTCCACCACTTGTCTTTGTAAGGGCTGGAAATCAGCCATCTCCGTGCTGAGGTACCAAAGGTCCCCGTTCCCAACACGTGGGACATGTGAGCACCCAGCAGAGACGGGCGGTTGCAGAAGGTTGGAATGGGTGAAGTGATGGGAGAGGCTTAGGTGGGCAGGCAGGCACCGTGACTTTACCTGCAGCAAAGCACATCAGCCCTTCTCCTGAGCCTGCAGACCTCGGCTGGCACCACTGGAGAGCCCCAGCACCACGCTGAGACTGCATGAGAGGGCTGCATGAGAGCCAGGACCAAGACAGAACTGCTCTTCTTACCGTAACGGAAAAAGAGGTGCAATAGGTAGACTCCTGCTTCCATCACACAGCACTCCTCCACCTCCCCACCATGCCCTCATCTCCAGATCACTGCAGCCCCTCTGCCCGCTGAACGATGCTGAAAAAAAATCAAATGCGTCATTAGCAGAGGGTAACAGGAAAATCCCAGGGCAGCACGCACAGGCAGACTGCACGGTCCCGCTCTATCCATCCATGTGATGAAAGAGATGTCCTCTCAGACCATTTCTACCAAGACTCAGACTTCCTTCACTGGGGGGCTCGCTACTAAAGCTGGAGCTACCTTCATCTTTGTACAGCACCAAGCACATTGGGAGCACAATGCAAACACAAGGGGGATTTTTGACAGCAGACAGCATCAAATTAACCCTGCCTCTCCCAGGAGCTGGGTCCCTCCCAGCTGGAGGAAGGGCTGTCTGCTGAAGCCCGGGAACCAGAAGGCAGAGACGTGAGCCCAAGTCTGGAGTAGGTGAAAATCACTGCTCCTTCATTTACTTTTAGATTTGCAAAGGAACTGGCAAAGGTCTCGGGCTCTAATGCGGTTACAGACACCCTGGGAGCAAGGAACAGGAGCTGATCCCCCAGCGCAAGGAGGACCGTCTGTCGGGTCTGTCTGTACAGCCCCTGGCACCACCAGTGAGACTGGTGCCTGAGGTTTCTGTAGAAATCATCTCTGCATGTGCAAGGCAAGATGGACCATTAAATCCTGCATCCTACCACATGCTGAGGCCACCTTTTACTTTCTCAGTGAATGATGCGCTGTATTAAAAAGCCCTCCCCTTCCCACCCACCCCTCCCCAGCTCCCACGCCTCCTCTAGGACCAGAGCCTGCTGGATAATGGGCGTCCCTCA
>VZSZ01004054.1:43207-70595 GCA_013398815.1 Ibidorhyncha struthersii
CTGAAAAAAAAAAAAAAAACAGGGAAAATTTTATTTCTTCCTGTAGGAAACCAGCAGGGCATGGAGGATGCAGGTCCCTCCCACCAGCCCCAGACACAACAGCAGTCTTAACTCCAACAGGGCAAATCTGGCCAGAGAACAGAGCTGCTGTAGCAAGGCTGCTCTGAAGGCTTAAATATTTTTGGCTGGCTTCTGGCAGTCCTCTGTGAGCGTGCCAGGGAAAGGGTAAGGAGCGGGGTGCTGAGATTCGCATGCATGGATGGATACATGGAGGGAGGAAGGGAGGGAGGGAGGGATCTCTGAATCAAGCAGTGTCTCCTCAAACAGAGCACCTCTCCTGCTGGAGCCCCTCTGCTGGGAGGACAGGCTGAGAGAGTTGGGGGTGTTCAGCCTGGAGAAGAGAAGGCTCCGGGGAGACCTTAGAGCCCCTTCCAGTGCCTAAAGGGACTCCAGGAGAGCTGGGGAGGGACTCTGAATCAGGGAGGGGAGCCATGGGACAAGGGGTGATGTTTTTACACTGAAAGAGGGGAGATTTAGATGAGATATCGGGAAGAAACTCTTGCCTGTGAGGGCAGTGAGCCCCCAGCACAGGTTGCCCCGAGAAGCTGTGGCTGCCCCATCCCTGGAGGTGTTCAAGGCCAGGTTGGACGGGGCTTGGAGCAACCTGGGCTGGGGGGAGGTGTCCCTGCCCAGGGCAGGGGGGTGGCACTGGATGAGCCTTAAGATGCCTTCCAGTTTTAAGCATTGTATGACACAGAACAATGCCAGGAATTTGCCATGGGAAGTGGAGTCATTGGGATGCAATAACCGCTGGCAACCTGACATGCAGAATCCAAGTGGCTGCAAACCTTGTAAGAAATGATGTGTGGGTGACAGAAGGTGCCCAAGTGGCAGCTTTCACCTTATTAACTGCACAGAGGGAAAAAAAATAAATAAAATATCCCCATAAGCTCAATGTGCGCTGAAGTCCCTGCAGCCGCCCAAAGGTGCACCCACCTGCGTCCCCACCCCAGCGCTGCCCCACGCATCCAGCGCTAAAGCCCACGGCCCAGCAGCAGCTCGCTGGGGCACGCACAGCACGGCCAGCACCAAGCCCTGCTGCAGCTGGGGTCTGGGCTGCTGAGGGGTTTTTCAGGGCTGTCTCGCCCTGTCCCAGCTGCAGCTGAATTCCCCCGGGCAGCCCACAGAGCCCCTGTATTCGCAGACAGTGGCGCAGTGTGCCGTGCGGGTGGGCATGCACAGCCCCTGCCGTGCTAGAAAGGGTCTCCTGTTTCCCTGGGCGCCGGTGGATGAGATTAGCTCTGTTTAACCCGGGTCCAGCTGCATCGCTAATCTAAGCACCTCTGTCTGCCAGCCCAGCACCCGGCTCACAGGACACGGTTTGTCCTTCCGCTGGCCCCAGAGGTGGGCTCAGCCAAGCCCTTGAGATCCGAGGATGGATTTTTCTTTCCTCTGAGAGCAGAGCTGTGGGCTGAGGGACCTCTGCCAACCTCAGCCCCCACCCCGAGCACCGTGCTGACAGGCTTTTAATCGACTAGAAAGGAAAGCGGGGTATAGAAAGGAAAGCATTGACCCGAGGCGCCCTAGAAAATGTGGGGCCAAAGCTGTTCTAGGACCTGGACACCTATGCACTAACCCACAGCATCACCTTGGAGGAGGAGCTGCCAGGCTCCGTTTCACACTTGCCATGCAAGCAGCAAACTTACCCCAGGCACGGCCAAGCCTTCAAGGGACATTTCTTCTGCAGAGCCCTCAGCACCACCCAACATGGGCAACATCGCTCCCGCCTGGCAAACAAAGCACAGGGAGAGGCAAAGGGATGTGACCATGGCTGGGTGGCAAGTCAGTGGCAGGGATGAGGCCAGAGCCCTACAAACAAGCTCCCCAGCCTGCTGATAGACTGCTGCGGGGGCATTAGATGCTGCGAGGGCTGGAGCACCTCTCCTACAGGCTGAGAGAGTTGGGGTTGTTCAGCCTGGAGAAGAGAAGGCTCCGGGGAGACCTTATAGTGGCCTTCCATTACCTAAAGGGGCTACAGGAGAGCTGGGGAGGGACTCTTACAAGGGCATGTAGTGAGAGGACGAGGGGGGATGGCTTCAAACTGGAAGAGGGGAGACTGAGATGAGATATCGGGAAGAAACTCTTGCCTGTGAGGGCAGTGAGCCCCCAGCACAGGTTGCCCCGAGAAGCTGTGGCTGCCCCATCCCTGGAGGTGTTCAAGGCCAGGTTGGACGGGGCTTGGAGCAACCTGGGCTGGGGGGAGGTGTCCCTGCCCCAGGCAGGGTGGTGGCACTGGATGAGCTTTAAGGTCCCTTCCAACCCAGATCAGTCTGGGATTCTATGATTAATTCAGGAATGATGCAAGTGAAATAGAGCCCAAACAGCCACGAGGTAAATGAGGGAATGCTGGCTGTGTTTAACTGGCATTAAAAATAAATAAATAATACTTTTCAAGCCACTTCCCCCCAGAAGCATTAAAATAATAGGGCAGAAGCTGCTGCATGTGGGACAGTAGCTCTCTAGCAGACGATTTGCTGCATAGCTATTTTTGCTTAGCTGTGATTAACCAATCTTGCCACAAAAAAAAAAACCCACACCCCATATCCTAGACAAAGATCCGGGCTGGGGGAACGGAATTCAGCTGCTCATTAAGGACGCAAGGCCAGATTCCCATCCCTCCCCGAGAAGCTGATCTGCAGAACAAGCTCCTGCTTTGCAGGCTGCAAAAGGTGCAATGCCAAGAAAGGGAGCGGAGAGGAAAGGGTCCCCCCCTGCCTCCTCCTGCTGCTCCCTGAAGGTTCAGCCTCCTGCTGACAGTCTGTCTCAGCTGTTTGTGCAAGTGCTGTCCTGCCATGATGCTGTATGCGTGCGGCGGGGCGGATGCAGGAGCATGCTCACTCCATCACGCATCCATCGCATCAGGGTCGGCGAAGGCTCGGGCTGGTCGGGGCCCCAGGGAAGGTGCTTCTAGGGGGAAACTGGGCAGCGCGCTACCAGCGGAGAGCAAAATGCTGGCACCCCACCCTTAGGAAACCTGCTTCATTCAGAAAATTTGGCATCTGGGGCTAGCTGCATTTTGGGAAGGAAGATTGACACGGGAGACTGGGAGGTAGCGATTTGAGCATCCTTTGGGAAGGTAAGAAAGCGTTTTTCTTCACCTCTGACTTTGGAATTGCTTTTCTCAAACGAATCCTAGCATCAGAGAGCAGGGTGCCCGACTGCAGCACGTACTCGGTACAGCTGGGCCTTTCCCCCCCCTCCTTTTGCTGCTGTATCACCAAGTTGTGCCAGGCGCCAGCTCACAGTCAGATAAACAACCAAGCCAGGCCCCGCTCACCACAAAAGCACAAGGGAGGAGGAGAAGCTGGAGGGGGGCAGAGGGATCCCTCTGACTGCTCAGGAATATTGTGGCAGCCCACGGGGTCCGGGTGCTGCACGAGCGAGGAAGGAGCAAGCGCCTTTGATCAGGTCTCCAACTCTCATAAATATACAACAACGAGCTAGGAGAGGATTATCCGTTAATCTAAATATTTATAGGGTTTAATTTGGCTGGTGGCTCTGGTGTCGTGGCAGAACAAAGAGGAGCCTTTGTAGGGCAGAGCTAGGCTGTATCCTCCTGCAGACTCAGAGGTACCGGTCCCCATCATCTCCCTCCTGCCACCGCTGGTCCGTAAGGCCAGCAGCTGCTGGAGACCAGCCCCGTGCACAGTCCCATCCCCAATCTTACAGCACTGCCTTAAAACTGGTGGGTTTTCCCCCACGTTTCACCCCAGGGCTGTCCCAGCATCCAGGATTTTACACCTGGAGGCATGAGCTCTTCCCCGTGTTGAGGGGGAGCTTCCAGCAAGGGGCAGGTGAGACGAGGATGGTCCCTTTTAAACAGATCTTCAGCATCATGAACGTCATAGGGTTGGTGGGGTTTTGTCATGCTGCGCAAGAAGTTTCAAACCCAGCTGATGCCAGGGGACAGGAACAAGTCCCAGCTCAAATTAAAGGGGAAAAGCATCCCAAAAGCGCCCAGCTCGGGATGTGCAGTGTGCCGCTCAGCCACCAGCTAGGGTTCCTCACCGCAGTACTGGGGGCCAGCTCTGACTTCACTTACCCCAGTATGGCTCAGGAGCAACTCCAGCAACTTCCAAAGGGCAACAGCCACATAAGATTTGGCATTAGTAGGAAAATCAATGGATGCTCATATCCTCCGGCTGGAGGCATGGTGATTTGTACCACAAGGGTGCAGGAGCAGGCGAGAAGCTGCAAAACCTGACCTCTGCCATGGAGCCCCAGGAAGGGAGCAGTGGGTCAGCCTTTGGCTCCGAAATACGGGTTTGAGTGCTGGGTGCCTGGACCTTAGCTCAGAATGAACCTGCTTCCAAACCTCGGCAGGGTTTGGTTGTCGCTGTCAGCTTTTGTCAAACGGGGCTGAGGTGAGGGTGGGGTGACAATTCTGGGATCACACATAAGGTTTGATCCTTGCCTTGAACACCGACTGCCTTGGAGCAAAGCCACTACAGACCAAGGAGGCAGCTGCCTCCCGGCAGAGGTGGTTGCGGCAGGCGCTTTGGATAAAGTTCTGCTCTGCTGCAGCCAGGGCCAGGGCCTGGGGCAGAAGGCAACGGCAGAAGATGGTCCCTGGTACCCTCAATGAGGAAGCCTAGAGCTCAGCACTGCTCCTCAAACTTGTGATGGAGATAAAAATGAGGATAATATGGAGAGAGCGAGGACGTTAGCAGGCTCTGCTGGGGACAGGATTTGGTCCCGTGTCCCTGGATGGATTTTCCAGCCTCTTGGCTGAATGGCAGCATGTGGGATGTGTCAGGAAGGTAAACGCAGGGATAGTTTGGAGGTTACTAGGGCTTGCACGGTGCTCCAGTAAGAAAGCCCAGCTGCTGGGGATGCTCTTGGGCAAATCACCTGAGGGCATCCCTCTGGCTGAGCTCACAGGCAAAAGGGAAAGGGCAGAGCACACATGGGGTTGTACATTTTTCCCTGATGTCCTCAGTTCTCTCCACTGTCTGCCATGGAGTCACTTTCTCCTAAAGATCACCTGTTGTCTCCTGTCTTTTTACCTCCGCATCTTGCCTTGCCTGCAGACCTCTCCCAGAAGAGACAGGGATGGAGTCACTGGGCAGCCCTACAGAAGACGAGAATACATCCTGTAAGTACCAGCCTGCCTTATCAGGAGTTCAAAGGAAAACAAGCCTATGGGAATGGCAGCCTGCAGTTAGGGCGATACCCTTGGAGTATCCACAAAAATTCCCATGTGGGAGAGGAAACCAGCAGAGGTTTGAATTTGCTAATCTTTCACAAGAAGCCGGGGGAGGAAATAGGTATCTCAGAAGCGTGGGCACTTTTATCCAGCCACACCGGCAGGCATCCAGTGCCTCCCAGCTGTGATCCACCTCCCTTAGCTCCCAACACCATAGCCTGAAATAATGAAAGCCATAATGAAGCCACAATGAAAAGACCATGTCTTGCACTAAGGACGCAGGACAAGGACAACCTGTCAGTTATTTTCCTTTTAACTCCAGCTCCCCCAAATACTTTAAACTTTAATGGGGCGCATCGTAAGCGGAAGACACTTGTCGCACCTGAAATCAACATTTCCCTGGACCAGAGTGAAGGCTCCATTCTCTCCGATGACTTCTTGGACACACCAGATGACCTGGACATTAATGTGGATGATATTGAAACTCCTGATGAGACAGATTCCCTCGAATTCCTGGGGAACGGGAACGAACTGGAATGGGAAGGTAAAAGGCCAGTTCGGGATGAATGTTTGCAGGGGTCGGGGCTTTTTTAATCCTCATTTTAGTCACTTTTGACACCGTGTACCATCAGCAGCTGAGGACCAACTTCCCCAGCAGTGGAGCACAACACACACAACCAAGCCCCATCTTCCACACAACATCTGCCCCACCAGGGCCCCAGCTATAGCCCAGGAGTCTCAGTGCTGCTATCTCAGCACTTCCATCTGGGGACAGAGTGGGCAGAAGTAGTTCAGGGACTTGCAAACACCAATCTAGCCATAATTTAGGATCAGGCATAAGGCTGCGGACACACATGCCCTTCCAGCTGCAGCTGGGGCCACCACCCCAGGCTGGAAGGTGCCGCCTGCTCATCTCTGCCAGCAGAGCTGCCACATGAACGATCAAACATCTTGAATATCGTGGTCTTGGCTAACCTGGCTGATTTTGACTGAATCGGGCTAAAAAGGACTCATGCAAGTAGCTCTGCTAGCAGATTGGAAGACAACTGGCACAGGCGGTGCACTCTTCAGCTAGTATAGATGGATCTGAAGGAGGATCCACCAAAAAGTCTGGTGCCCAACCTGTGATTGCAGGTACTATGAGCAGCATGAGATGTTAAGCTTATTTCTGTTACAAGTTGGCAATGGAGCAAGATTATTAAGAACCACAAACTTACCCAGCTCAAAATTGCAGGTGAAACAGGTCATCCCCACTCTGTGGTTGTTATTGTCTCTTACTGCACACCAAAGCTCTTGCAGAGCCTCTTCATGCATTATATTAAAGGCAGAAATGTTTGTCCCTTTTCCAGATGACACTCCCGTAGCCACAGCCAAGAACATGCCTGGGGACAGCGCAGACCTGTTTGGGGACGGTGGGACAGAAGATGGGAGTGCTACTAATGGACGGCTCTGGAGAACTGTCATCATTGGAGAGCAGGAGCACCGCATCGACCTCCAGATGATCAAACCCTACATGAGAGTGGTGACACACGGAGGTGAGGGAGAGGGAGGCCAAATCCTGGCTCGGTGGATTTCTTTCAGTCCATCTTTGTCAAGCTGGAGGGGATGACATGGCTGATTGTTTTGACTGTCTTTAGGGAAAAATTGCTGTTTGTTTTTCACCACTATGTGGCAGATAAGCACAAAAGCACCCGGCTTGTGCTAAAAAAGCCGCGGCAGTCTTTCGCTAAACCAAAGCAGTGATAAAGCTGGCTCTGAGCAAGACTGAATATAGCCGACCCTCAGCCCTGGGTGCAGGCAGCACAGCCAGCGACAGAGGGACCGCAGGTGCTTAACGCCTCTGCAGCCCAGTGCCTGAGCTGGCTCTGGAGGCACAGCTAAAGGCCAATACGTCTACAGTTATTGACCGTTTCTGAAATCCGAGCAAAGCCAAGCGGCGACCCAGGGCAAAGCTGTCAGCTCTGTGCTTTGACACACACAAATTCCTCCCCTGAACCCCACGCGCATCTTACAGCCAAACCCAGAATCAAGGCAAATCCAACCTTGAAAGAGGTCCGTTAAGAGGGACAAACACTGATCTAGAGCTGAACAGAGGCACAAAAACCAACGCAGGCCCAAATTTGGCAATACATCTTTGCTGCTATTTTTCCTTCAACTCTTGCATCTTCCCCTGCAAAGAGTCACTGAAGCTGCCTGTGTCTTTCTTTCCCAGGGTACTATGGAGAAGGTCTCAATGCCATCATTGTCTTTGCTGCCTGCTATCTCCCGGACAGTAACCTGGCTGATTACCACTACATCATGGAGAATCTCTTCCTGTAAGTGGCTGGTCAAGGTCTGTGAGGGAGAGGAGGTTAAGGAAGGTAACTCGGGCTCCGGGGAAACAGTTTCCATGTATTCATTGCATCAGGAACCTCAGCTGGAAATAGTTTGAATCCAGGCCAAATGTACCCAGTGTGCAGCTGCAGGCGGGAGCGAGCGTTGCTGGGTGAGACACTGTCCACACAGCATTTGCATCCAAGTCCAATAAGTCAAAGCATTCAAAGATTCCGTGTTAATTATGCCAGTGATGGACTCACAACCAGGCTAGAGCAGACGTATGCAATGCTGAACAGCTGGTAGATGCTACTGCTGGGCAGAGGAGTGGTGGAGGGATGTCCATCAGTGTATGCACTATGCTAACAAGCACCAGCACTACCTACAAAATAACCCTGGGCATCCTACAGAGGTGCCAGGAGAATCTGAAACCGATTCCAAGGTCTACAAAGAAGGGGTCTGGAGTCCTTTTGGGATGACACACAGGTACCTGAAGAAACCACAAAGGACCTTTTTTGAGTCTGATGTCCCTATTGCTTTTGATCACCACCCAACAGATACGTGATCAGCAGTCTGGAGCTGCTGGTGGCTGAGGACTATATGATTGTGTACCTAAACGGAGCAACGCCCCGGAGGAGGATGCCAGGCCTTGGCTGGCTGAAGAAATGCTACCAGATGATAGACAGAAGGTGAGAATCCTGTTGGTGTTGCCTCTTTGTTCTTCCCGGTCCTCCTCCCACATCTCTTCCACTACTTCCTCACAGCCTTCCCCAGCCACCCCTCCTTCCTCACATTCTGTGATTCCTTCCTCCACCACAGCTTTCTGACTTATTCCAGGCTCTCTTCATCACCTCCTCTCCCTCCTTCCCTCACAAGCACCTTCACAGAGATCAGGCTAATACAGCACCCAAGCAAAGCAGTGCTCCTGCCGCCTGCTTCGTCTGAGCTTAAATAGGGCTCCTGAGGCCACAGGCAGAGCTTTTGTCTGGAGACACCCACATGAGACCAGGAGTGCTTATTAGTGCCCTGACGCATTACAGGTGAGTTTAAGAAAAGGTACTTTGAATCTGACCTTCTGTCCCATGGCTTTTCCACAGGCTGCGTAAAAACCTCAAAGCATTGATAATCGTGCACCCATCATGGTTCATCCGGACAGTGCTGGCTATATCCAGACCCTTCATCAGGTAAATATAATATGTTCCTAAACTCCGCTCGTTTTGGAGTGGAAACTTAATCTCACAAATCAAATCTTAAGATCACCTTTAACTACTAGTGACTAAGGTGAGACTGTTCGTCATTTGTCCTCCATCTCTCTGATACCTCCAAGGACAACTCTAGAGGTGGTTTTAGGAGTCCCTGTGGTGGTCTGGATCCAGAACAAAGCTTGTCCCAGTGAGTAGTGCATAAAGATTTACTGGGAAGGGCAGGAATGGTGGTTCTTTTTCCCTCCTACAGATATTGAGAAGCAGGGGTGAAAGCAAAGTGAGGTACAGTAATGTGGCATCTCACCACAATTTTTAGTCATCAGCATATTAGCACTGGGAGGAGATGGGTACAAACTGCAGAGGATACAGAGATGCAGAACTCCCCTTTTCCATCAGGAAAATTCTGACTTCCTACAGAGAGAACATCAAAACAAGACCTCAAGCACACACTCTCTCTCTCTCTCTGCTAGCGTGAAGTTTATCAATAAGATCCAGTATGTTCACAGCCTGGAGGAACTGGAGCAACTTATCCCAATGGAGCACGTGCAGATTCCAGACTGTGTCTTACAGTGAGTATTGGAGCGACCCTGGGGCACACGTAGCTCTGAGTAGGCGCAGGACAAAAATCCTATGTAGTAGGATATTGTATGGAGTCAAAACCCCATGTACTGGAAATGCAGAGCCTGGGACAAACCTTATCTTACTGGTGGCCGAGCAAGAGCCTCCACACTGTGCTGGTTTGCAGTTTCTGTCACCTTCAGAGCAAACATTGCATTTTACTAAAAGTGAACAGTCCCGACTGGGTAACATTTAAAGAATGTTTCCTGTTTGTTGCAGATATGAAGAAGAGAGGATCAAGGCCAGAAAAGAAAGGTAAAATTAATTTCTGGAGGGGATGGAGGGTGGGTTCATTTTCTTGGGATGTCATTGCTTTCTGTCATCATTATTTGTGTTATAACCAGTCAGTTCTATGTTCCCTCTACCCTGATAGCCCACACAACCTACACTTATTTTCTGCTGATTTACTCAAAATAAGCAAAAGCTGCAGGAGGGAGGAGAAGCTTGATTAAAAGGTTATTTACTCATAGAACTCTTCCTCTTAACCCCATGAGTGCACACGTCCTGAATGTGCACCATATGTACTAGCAAAGGTCATCAGAAATCACTCTATGTATAGAAATGGCACATTTTCCCCATATGACCATGCAAATTGACCTTAAAGTGAGAGCTAGAGCTTATTTTAAAAGATACTTCATTCTGCTAGAGTGGCATAAAGAGGGACATTAATTTACAGTTTATTTTGTTTCATTTTCTAGACCAGTTCCATCACCGGTGATTTAGGTTAGAAGTGCTGGCCATAAACAGTGATAACAGTCAGCTCTGCTAAAAGCAAAAGGCAGTCGTGGAGAGAGGAGAGACCAGCTGGGTCAGCACGAGAGCGACGTGCTACAATAACACCTCCCGCTGCTGGTCAACTGAGCGGGAGATGCCAGTTTGGGAGGATCCAGTTCATTAGCTGCTGAAAAGCGAGCAGTCCAGCCCAAATGAGTCAGCTGTGCCCCTCTAGGGCCAACAGAGGCATCCGGAAAGGATCAGGGTTATCAAAGCTGCATATCGCGGGGACTAATAGTCATTTCTGATCAGACCTGTAACTCTCTGAGCCCCAGCTATCCCCCTCGAAATGCCTTAGACACTACGCTTTCGCACTGCTCACCCCCAGGTGATAGATTTCAAATGCAATTTGTGTTTACAGGGCAGAAGAGAAACAAGACATGGCTGAGAAGGAAAGGTAACTACTCTTTTTTTATTTAACCTTCTCTTACAAAATAGCTTAAACAGTCTTTGGTGAGGAGAGTGGCCCTATTGCTTGGTAGCACCCCCCGGGGAGCCGGGGTCTGCTCGCTCGGGAGATGTTTGGACCCAACAGGACATTTTTAAAGTGCCTGGGAACTGATAAAGCCTCTCCTCTCCCTAGCAGCTCCCTGTGCCATCCCTTTTATGATGTTATTGACCTTCACCTATGCGAATGGATTCCTGACGCTGCTTTTTCCCCTCTGTAAAGCTAGTGAACTCGTTTGGTCATGGACCCGAGCCAGAGGCACCAGGGAAAGTTCTCCTGACATTCAGTTGTAGCATTTGCACGCTGGTGCAATGCAGAGGGCCAAATACTGCTGTCAGGCACAGCCTGGCTGTGCGTAAAGGCAAGACCTGAGACTGTAACATTGGATGGGAAGGAAAATTCTAGGGAGGTTTGGAAGACAGTGTCAAGACCCTATGCCAGGATAATTTGGCCTGGTTTTGGCTCTGCTTCAGAGTGCTATAGCCTCTCTTTTTTTTCATTCTAACTAACTCCTGAGGGGGAACAGTGCATATTTCTGCTGTTCTCTTCCCAGAGAAAAAGGAGCTTTGATCAAAATTGCCAAGTTCCATTGGAATTCTGAATTGTTCTGAGAAACAAATGGGACCTCAGGGCCAAAAAAGAGGGTGATTAGCTTGTGGTGGAGATTCACGTGTTGTCTTGCTGGTTCTCTTCCAAGCAGGCCTGTGCCCCCAGCAGAGGATCAAGAAACCAGGTTCGATTTGTACCTCACTCTTCTGTCTGTCTCTGTGATAGATCTCATAGCGTTTGTAACCCACTAAGAGGCAAGGCAAGGCTGGGTTAGACCCAGGACCTCCTTAGCTCGGTGCCACTCCCCTCACATAAAAGAGGCATCAGCCACTTTGCTGGGGGGGGGGGGGGGTGGACAAAACCCCTCTGCAACCCCCCCTCTGCAGTCACAACCGCAACCACTGTGGCTTGTCCCAATGCACGGACCAGTCACAACTGCAGCTGTGATGGAAGGACCTGAGAAAAGCTGCCCCTCGATAAATTACCTGGCGTTTGCCACACGGTAGAGGTGTGCATGTGGGCATTCACTGCGGAGCTGCCGTTACCCTGCAGTCACTTTTTCATGGTCCTATACAGTCCTACACGCTCAGGAAAAGTCCTTAGAGAAGAAGAAAGCCCATTACAGCTATGACTGACATTATCTTTGGCCCTGATACACTTTTGTGGAGGATTACACCCAAACGTACTCATATTTTTTGACATAGTGGGAATAACAAAATTTTTACTACAATTTGCTTTCTGAAAATAACTCTGTCTTTCTGTTCCTTCCCAGTATGTCATGAATCGAAGTAGAGTGGAATGAATGGAGTAGAAGAATGACACAGCCTGGCAGTCACCCACGTAAATGACCTTCTGGTACAAGACCTTGTTGCCATCTTATTCCGAGTTCTGTAAGATCACGGAGCCTGCCTCCCCTGTCTCCAAGATGCAAAGTCCTTTAGACTTTTTCAAAACATTTTTCTTTAAAAAAACAACAACAACAAAAAACCCACAAAACAAAGCAAGCCAATAATAGCACTTTTCAGGACAGGTTCCAGTGTGTTTCAATAATGGTCTGTGGAGAGCTATTAAGCAGTGCAAACAGATCCCATGTTTCCTCTTAGTAAGTTAAGAGCATCCTGTAGTCCATTAGTCACCAGCTCAGAAAGAGATATATTTTTTGTTTAAATTATAAACCCTTCCCCTACCTTGCTGCTGGCCAGCACTGAGACATTTTGCTTTAAATTGTGCACCCAGTTTTCTCCATACAGACATTACAACAGCCATTGCCCCGGGGAATAACTAATACAGGCAATGAAAAGAGTGCATTTTCGTCATTTCTATAGCCAGTAGATATTTCTTCCTGAAAATACCAAGTGCCCACCGGTCTAGGCACCTCTTCCAGCCTCAACCGCCTCAGTTAATTCATTGCCAGTTCCTCTTATTAACTCACACCCAACCATTCCTATGAGTAAATGCCACATTGTTTTCCCCGCTTTAGGGAAAAAAGGTGGGTATCCTTTTTCACACACGGTCTGTCAGACGGACCAAACGAACCCACAGAAGGTTTGTAAGGTGCTCGGATAGCTTTGAAAGAGGGTCCCTCATGGCACGGCAGCCTCCACAGAACCTTCTTATGAGCATCTTCTCATATCAACGCACACACCCCAAAAAGGTCTGGTTTTAAGAAGGAGCCTTACGGACAGGAAAAGGTTTTCACTCCTTGTCTTTGTATTGATTTCATGACACTGGACAATCATTCACTATTAATACCTCCTGTTGCGGAGACAAGCTGCTAAATGTTTGAAATGTCCTCCGTGCGGTCCCTGGGTAATGAGGGCCTCATCTATAATCATACCTGCCTGGGAAAAACCCCGGTGGAGAACGCCGCAGGTGTGGAGGCAGGACACCGTATCTGCGTTCAGCTTCTCAGTTAGCCAAGAGATGCAGACGTGATATTGAGACTCTGAAATTTGTATTTTGGACTCACGAGGATTCTGTGAGAAAAGGAGGGAAGAAAATTTAAGAAACAACTATCTGGCCAAAATCATTTGGAAACTCCTGATTTCACCAGAGCCACCTTACGTACACTGTCTCAAATGCACCAAGTAAAAGCCCTTGCAGACAACTGCAGATGAAGAATTACCTGCATATTTCACCACTTCAGGAATATTTCCAACCTGGCAAGCCTAGCCCACGGCTATGTGAAATCACCACCACTTCAGTCCCTTCTGAAATCCCCTGGAGGACAATTCTGGCAAAGCAAGATTTTCCTCAAGATAGGGATGTCTCCTCTGTATAGATAAAGCTTCTCTTTTTTTTTCTTTCAGTGAATAAAACTGCTACAGATGAGACCTTTATTTTCCTGAACGCTACAAAGGAGCACCACATATGCTTTCTAACCTTACTCCTCAGCTGAGATATGTTTTTCTCATGCACTTCCATCACAGATATATTTACCGAACAGACCCTTGCATGAAAAACAGAGTGCTGCGTCCACAGCATTAACTCCAGAAGCTGAAGATGGTAAAAACTCCGTGTGCTGTCTCACCGCCATGTTAACAATAAGCAGCAAGCAAGCATGGGCCTCTCCAGCTTTCTAGAAATTTCATTATGAGCCAGTTATTGACAAAGTGAATTCTAGGCTACAAGGGAAAAATGGCACTTCAGGTTTTATTGGAGTTTAGGTTTTATGCCAATAACACCCCCCAAAAAAGGCACACTGTCCCAAGCTTCCCAAACAGTCCGCAGACATCTGCTTCAAGACAGAAGCAGCAGTCAGGGATGTTCCATCACGAATGCGTTCACCCGATCTTCAAAGCTGGGTATCCTTTTTCACACACGGTTTGTCAGACAGACCAAACGAAGCCACAGAAATTAAGAAAGGACTCTTCTGATCAAATCAATTTTAGCTCAGACTGTAAACAATCACAAATCTCCCTGTAGTATAAGAGTATGTGAATTCACTATCTTCCACTAATAACACATAAACCTAGATTTTCCTTTTTTTTTTTTTCCTTTTGATACTGTCTTTATGCATTTGGATAAAAAAATCACCTGCTATGCTTTCCACAAAAGGATGCCGTACAGTTGGACACCGAAAGGGGAGTTTACAAATATATAATGAAAATAAAAATTGATATAACATTTAATAATGCTTTAAAAGTACAAGTCTAGAAACCTTTTGTGCATCGGTAGTTACTAAACACTTCAGTGAAAAACGTTCACAACATCACGGAAAATACTGCTGGTATGGAACATACGGAGGTGGAAGATAAGAGGCCCCAATTACGTTTAGTCTTGGGAGCCGAAGAAACAGCCTGCTTCTTCATCTTCAGCAGTAACCGGAAGAATATGGGTTTTGGTTGTTTTGTTGTTTCAGTTCTTTCCAAAGAAAAGGCACTGTGTCTACAGTGTCAGAAAAACTACAGAATGAGCAGACCTGAAGAAGAAACTCCATGTTTTTTTCCAAGTAATTCCTTCAGGGCAAGGTTACGAGTTCAGCTGGGACAAGGACAGATTACCGGTTTCATTTCAAGATACAAAGTTGTTTGTTTGAATACAAAAGTTAATTTGTAACTTCTTTGAAACAATTTTTCAAAAAGTGCACTTTCCAAGAGAGCACTCTAAGTAATATGCACTATATTTTAATTTTTAACAAAATTTTATGAGTGTATAAATTTTATGTTCCTGGATGGATGGATGTCTATATATCTTTTCCACACAGAAAAGAACCTGCAACCCATAATGGATAAATAAATGCTAAAAGTGCATTTTATAGCAACAAAAAAAGCTTCATTAACTTCTTTCAGACAGCGATTTTAGGCGCTACTTGACACCAAAGGAGCCACAAACTCTTTGACAGAAACGCAGAACCCATCAAGCCAGCGGTGTCCCTTTACCGAGTACGGAGCAGCATATCTCAGTGTGATGTTGATAGACCTGCACATGCTCCAAATGCAATCAGAGCTACGCGAGCTAACAACCCTGACCCCCGAAATGCTGCATTCATCGAGAAGATGATCACAAATGGAGCTCCGCCTCGCAGGGGAGGTGAGGGACCGGCAGGAGCTCTCAAGGGCAGCGATTGAAGTTCAGGAGACTGCAGACAGACCATATGATTCCACCGGGGTGGGGGGTAGGGCTCTCAACCGGTGGCTTAACGCCAAGGACTTACCTAGTGCAGAAGTCAAGCGGTGACCATAGACCAAACAGAAATCTGAGGTGGCCGAAGCCATACAAATTTGTTTGCCAGGTCCTTAAAGAGAGCTGCTCTCAAAGCCCATTTGGCAAAGGGCTGACCAGCCGAGCTCCACATCTCCACTGCAGATGCAATTTATGAAAGAAATATGCTATACCAGCAAAAAAAAAAAAAAAAATATTGCTAGTAAAAGCGCATTTACATTAGAACTTTTGCCAGTATATATACATACATTTAAAAAATAAAATTAAATAAACTACATCCTTTTAGCAATACTGCTATACTGGTCAATGTTCCAAATGTACACCAGGCCCAGTTTCTGCCTCATAAAAACATCTCTGAAGGATAAATATTTTTACTTATGAATGCACTGTATTATATCAAACAACAGGTATTATCAACAACATTTTTCTGGTCTGGGATTCTGCCTTTCACAAGATTTTCTAATGGTGAATCCATGGCTAGCCACATTTTAGAAGAATTTATTTTAAACCCATGACAGCGTATTCCCAAAACCCACGGTATTTTTACTCACTAATTAATGGCTGAACTTCAACAGTCACCCAGCATCAGCCTACAAACTGAAAAATCAGATCCCTTCCCGTACAATTGATGACAGACGGGGAAATACCTTCCCATCTCTTTACGGTAGTCAGAGGACTTGATCCAGCCTTCGGAAACGCAGGCGCTTGTCCCTGCATCACGCGGCAACCATCAGATTTATACAGTTAAAACTACTTTGGTTTGGCACAAATCACCCAGATTAGGGACCGTCCCGTAATTTTCGTTTTGATTCACAAGGAAGACACAGGAAATAAAACTGAGATGCTGCTGTATATTCAAGTTGGATAATTAAAACAATTTCTTCTGTACAGTACTGTGTAAATGTGAGTGGATATTTAGAGCATACCTCATTCCAATTTTTCCATCTATTTTTTCCAAAGATTATTTGCTTACAGATGTGCATACACATGTATGAGAAAACCCAAGTGGTAAAGATTTCAAAAGCAACACATCCTCTATTTTACATATCTAGGGATGACAAAACAAAATTGTTAATGAAATGCTGGTGGCAATAAGCTCAGACTGGTCTGACAGCAGGTGAAATGTACAGGCAAAATTGCTATAAATACAAAAGCACATGTTTTCTCTTTTGTATTTCCATATTTACTGGCTGTCAAAAACACAGCATGCTACTGGTAAAGTGAATTTTAAGAAGTCACCATGACAATGTAACATAATCTATCTCAGTTTGGTTTTATTTTTCCTTTGTAGTGGGCCCTTTTAATCCAAACCTACATGTAAAAATGTGTGAACTGTCATTTTTCTAAAGTGTTTGTAATTAGGTGGTTTATGCTAGAAGACATAGATTGCTGTTAAATATGTATTATTATTTTTGCTTTGTATTATTCCATAAGAATCTGTGGATATTCAATTAAAATGAGACTAATCCTTAAGCAAAAATGCATACCCCTCTTTTTGTCGGTATCTTTTATTTAGACTTTGGCTCCATACGGAAAATATGATGAAAATTTTTGTTTGGATACCATTCCCTTGAATAAAACAAGTCACAATTCTCTCTGGCAATTATGATACTGCAAAATGAACCTCTCGGAATGTTTTTACTCAAATAACTTCTATTCTACCAATATGGCATATGATCTTTCCAAGTTTCCCTCAGTGTTATGCTTTAGAAAGGAGTCATGGAAAAATTGCTTCCCTTGGGTTTCTATTAACCTGTACAGAACCATACTTTTTTCAGTTTTTTTAATCTCACATTATTTTTACGTATCTTTTTATGCTTAAATTGATAACCTGATTGGGAATTACATTGCCAAAACAAACACACACACACACAAAAAAACCCCACCCACCACCCAAAGCTGCTTAAACAGGAAAAAAAAACAACAAAGCAAACACTTATAAACAGGTATTTACAGGAAAATGCCTAAGATGGCTAATTTGAGTGGGGTTTAGATAGGTTATTAACATATTTCAATTAATGAATAGGAAGTATGAATAGATACAAGTCTAATCCTATAACAAGCATTACTGTATTCATGCTGTGAAATAACTCGTTCAGGAAATGCATATTAGTTTAAATGAGTATATATTCAGAGGGCTACACTTTTGCTGTTTATACATATAAAAAGCAGATTTTTTGCTATGATTTTATTTTCACCGAAAAAATTCTACTCCAATCACATCAGTATCAACTACATTTTTTTTCTGCTCATTGTCTCTGATTTTTTGTTACATTTATATACAAAAGTTTGTAGAAGGAATTGCAATGCTTTATCTCAAATATAAAATTTGTGTGGACACTAACAATGTAGGAACTTGTTGTTCCAGGGGTGCAACGGTAGTTTGCTGCTCACCCCAGGCAGCCTACTATAAAATCTTGTAGCTACTTGCTTTTGCAGCGCCTCTGATGCAGGCACATGGGTTTAGGTTATGAATGAAACACTTAAAATATTTCAAGTGGCCTTGCACCAAAAGGCCACGAGCATCAGTGGTGTGTCATGAAGGAATCTGGCCAACGCTGACAAAAAAAGGAGTCGGGGAGTCGTGGTTGAGGTATGCCAAACCCCACTCTAAGCACAAAGAATGCAACCAATACAGCAGACAAAGTTCAAAAGCTCATGGTGTTATGACTACACCATGCCACAAGAAACAGGATTAGCTGCTACCCTCCCAAAGCAACAAAGTCTCCCAACCAGAAGACAAGATGTCCTTCCTCAAAAGAAAACATACCCTTTAATCAGCCTTCACTGTAGTTTTCCATTAGCCACATTATATTCCTTTGTTTGACCAACTGCAATTTTATATTATTAGTTTCATTTAGTGGTGTTTAAAAGCTACAAATACTCCTTAGAACAGACATTTTAAAAGACCTCTGCAGCAGCCTGGCTGCCATTTAAAAGCTAGAGAAGAGAGGCACTCAAAAAAAAACCCAAAAATCAACAAACAGAACCTTCTAAACATATTAAGATTACATTGTTGGTTTGAAGGTTTTTGGCAGAATGGGAGAGTAAAGTTAAAGATTAACTGTTTACTGCTCTTGTCACCACCTAATTTACCTGTGCTACGTTTCTCTTAAGTGTGTATCTGCAAACCTCCGCTGCAACACTCCGTGTTGGCCACAGGGCTGGTCCTGCGGATCAGCACTGCTCTGAAAATACCAGGTAAGGCCCTCCAGAAGATGTCCGCGTTGGGACACTTACTTCACTCTTCTCGACTGGATCTGTGATCCGGATGTATTTCTATTCCTTTTAACCAAGATGGTGGCAACTGTGATTAAGATCAATAGCAGAACGCCAGGTAAATTTTCTAGAAATTTTTCTAATCAAAGTTGAGATGCTATAAACCCTCCATAATGGCACAGTTTGTTTTCATGGCTCATTTTCATTGTATTAGGTGCCTAAAACCCACCGAAATTGCACACTGCCTCTCGCATCTACTCCACAATCAGCTCTAATTTTAAGGCAGAAAAAACCCCACACCATCACCATATTGCATGATTCAAAAATAATTAAAAAAAAAGCTTGTCTTTCCTCCAAAACAAAATCACTTTCCACCTAGACCTCACTCTGGCAGTTTGAATGAAAAGTCAGGATTTTCTCACTCCTCCTCAGTACCAAAACCTCTCCTGTCACAAAAGTTGTGATGAAACTGTCACCCAAGTGGAAATCTTTTCTCCCACATGTGTATTATGTGACTGCTTTTCCCTTTAAAATGACTGAGGTTCCTGAATGAAGCAATTTTCAAGAACATGCTAATTACCGCATAGACTATTCTGCGGCATTTGCCATCATTGCTAATCACAATGCGCCACAGACAGAAACCAAGACTCCCAGCTTAAAACAATTAAAATCTTCTCCAATTAACCTCAACACTAGGGATGAGATTCATCTCACCTAATTTTATCAGTCTAAAAATTAGATACAGAGTCTAAATTAGTTTTAGGTTCCCTCTACAGTCGATGAAAAGAGATGATTTCACCTGCTTAGGATGGGATGAATCACTCTGTGGTGAGGCCTCTCTCTCCACTGATAAAAGATGTAGCTAAACATCTAGCGTCACACTACGCACATATCTTTTAGGCTGCCAGTTAAATGAATCACAACCTAGGGGAGGAAAATGAAGCAATCATGCAAGTGAAAAAGAGAAAGCGATAGAACATTCCTTTTTTTAAGCACAGGGGAGGTTAGCACTTTGATCACTCAACTTGTCACCTTGGGTTAACTTCTCAGGATGTTTGAGACTTTTTGTGTACTTGACCTTTTGTTTAACAATCTAATATGATCAAAAGCAGTCAGTTTCCCTGAGTAACATAAGACTGGAGATTAACAAGGGAATGCGAGATGAAGAGCTCAGTTTTGAGAAGAGATTTGAAGCAGGAGGGAAAGCCAATACATTCCAGTTAAAATTCATTTTAGATGGGTTGTATTTTTTTTTAGCCCACCAGAGAGAACAGCCACAAAGGAAAACTCAGCCTCTAGATAAAAGTTAATAATGCCCAAACGTTAGCTGTAAGAATAAGATTTTGTACCTGGAATGGAAAGAAAAGAGAAGTTACAGGTAGGGATTGGACAATATTGCTAATACATGCTCAGAACATAGCTTTGAGAAAAACTAATTGTGAAAGCACTCAAGATAGAGACTGACTGGGCTTGAATGTAAAGATATTGACTCCTCCTGGTATTGTAAGCAAGCAGCACAGCATCAAAATAAACTTGGTTCTGCTCTCAGTGTCCCCCATCCCGCCCCAAACAACCTACAGTCTCCCAAATCCAGATAACTCCTCACATCAGACCAAGGACAGTCAGTATTCTCGCATCATATTATGTAGCTTGTTGTGTATGTCTGGTTTTGTGGATTTTTTTTTCCCAAAGCAAACTAAAAATAAATGAATTGTACAGATATATAACCAAAACAGAGAATTTTTGCTAAACTCGTAATATCAAGCACCCAACTTATTTTAGCAAAAACTTAACAAAAACCATTAGCTTGAGGCAGTCTCTCAGCATGGAAAATTTCAATATGAACACAGTGTGTACGATCAAGTTTTAACCCATTACAAAAAAAAAAATCCCAAACCAAATAACCAAAATGAAACTGATAATGAAAATAACTGCTCTGCTGCTCTGTGCATGGTGTTGCCGTCACAAGTTTTGACTAAAATCAAAGATTGGTATCCTTTTCCTGTCTGTCTTTAACAACAAAAATAGTCTTACGAAATGTTAGTCACATCAGGAAATCTACCAAGAGAACCACATTTTTACATAAAATGCTTCTGCAGCAACTTAATTTATTCAGTGAAGATCATCTCCCTGCGCAGGATCTCTCCCCAGATCTTCGAGTTCCTCATATAGTCTAAGTTTGTGCAGTCACTGCAGTGGGCCATGGTCAATAGGTAGAAAAGGCATCTCCAGAGGATGACCCAGTCCATCCATCCCACTGCCGGCTCTGGATGGCATCAGTCCCTGACCCTTGAGATGGCTGAGCAGAACCAACCCCCTCCTCAGGTTGGCTGAAGAAATGACCTTCCTCTGTCACTGGAACTACTGTCCCTTTGGGGGCAGAACCAGTCTGTAAGTTCCCCCTGGCATCTCGCAGCTGTGGCAGGTGCAGCCCGGCCCCAGGCATCTCCGTGCCCCTGAAACGAGATCAAATATACAAGGACTAACACTGAGAGTACACTGACTCTAGAAAACAGGAGGTGATTGTTCTGCCGTCCGATTTGGATCCCATACCCGCATGCCACAGTGACCATGAAGGCAGGCAGTTCACTCCTCAAGAAGGGAACATTTTGTTCTTTTTTTTGTCTACCTCTAGGCCAAGGCAGACAAGGGGAGCACAAAAAGGCAGCATGGGCTCTGCTCCTAGCACAGCACTGAACTTAGTATGGCTGTAAGTGAAGAGTAGCAACACACGTTTTAACAGCATCGAACAGGAGAGAACCACAAAGAACAGAAGAGAAATGTGCATTCACGAACTTGTCTTCTATTTACAGCATTTCCTTTCTAAAACACATTCAAAATGTTAGCCCTGCACACCCTGCTGAGTGTATTAATTATCTTTTACCCCACGATTCTATCTGGATAAGCAACTACAACACACTGAAGCACCCTGATTTTTAAGTGTTGTCAGAAGACAGTGTATAGTAGAGTACGTACTATATATATCCTATACGAGGATCAGAACTGATATTCTCTGTTTCTTTAAAACAGAACTGAAAATAACCCAGATTGAAACCAAAATAACTCAGAGGAAAGTTACCCATTGTAAACTCTATGGCAAGTGGCTTTCAAGGCTGAGGCTGAAAGGCTGCAGTCCAGAATACGCTTAGTCCCATATGTCTGAGCAATGCAGGGGATTAAAGTGCTCCGTAATGTTCTGACAGGGACTGCGCCGAAGCATCTCAGGGTAACCAGTCACGCAGGAACCAGGGTGGTGCAGGAGGAAGGGTCAGAAAGATGCTGTGAAGAATGCTAAGAATGCAGAAGAGAGCAGAAAAATCTTTGGTAACATTTAGAATAGGTTGAAACGTTTAAAAGAGACAGTTCACCCAGAAATGCACCCCACGGAGGTGGCATGGGAGGGACAAACACCACGCAGAAGCTAAAGAGAAAAACAGGAACCCTGTGGTTGCCTTTCTTTCTCCTCTCCCCAACCCCAGCTGAATTCTTTGCTCTCTTGAGGCTCCTGTTTATCAGCTATACCAACGCAAAGGCCTTCTCTATTTCCCCTTGTGAAATCCTGTTGGGACAAGGTTTCTCCAACAGGTAGGTGGAGCATGGTGAAGTGGGAGGACTGTAGCTTGGGAATTTCATAGACTCCAGGGTAGCAAGGGAGAGAGCACAGGGAAGCCTCAAAACCCACCTACTGAGAGCTGGCTTATCCCTACCAACCTCAGAATGAAGCAGCACGGGCAAGGATGAGCTTTTAAGAGCAAGAAAAGGAACACTTCCCTTTATTGTCTGTATATTATGTATTCAGACTGATTTTGAAGAGTCTGTCAAACATACCTGAAAAACTGTCAGAATATTTTGGAGCGCTGGATGAATCATCGCACATTAACAACATGCCTTATAGCTCAGCTTCTTCACTGCATGTTTGCTGAGAAAAGCTTGAACACTTTTTTCCGTGCCTTATTCATCCTCCATCCTTCTTCATTTTTCAAACTACCTTCAAGTTTTGCGTACTTCCTCTTTTCTCATCCATCAGTACAATCTACATTGGCCAAAAAAATTCAACTGAGTGGGGAGCAAGATGAGACATTATCTCTCCTAGAACATCAATCAGAGAGTAAAAATTGGGATTCTATTACTTTTAAGAAATGCTTCTAATTCATTGTTACTGACTATACACTTTATAGTAACACACAGACCAGGACTAACTAATTTAACAATGTCACACGTCTACAAACATATGCCACCTGTCAAATGACACTAGAAATGTCTGGCATCTGTTTAAAAATTTATTCCTGGAATTACTGCAATTGTTACCTGGCACCACACAGATATGAAATAGAAGCATTTCTTGTGTATCTTACTCCTTTTTGCCTCTGTATCCACTAATCTCATGAAAAAATTCCTCACGTAGACCAGTAAATCCAAGGAGGATCCTTTCTTGCAGCTTCGTGGTCAACAGCTCCAAAGGGCTCCAATCAGGAAAAGTTTGGGGAGTGAAGTAACTGCAGAACCTGATACTTTGGGAACTGAAAGTTTAGAATAATTTTTCCATCTCTGACTGGACTTCTTCAGTAATGAGCCTTTGGGGTCCAGTTTTCCCTTCCCTCAGTCTTCACTTCAGATTACCTTTTAATCTGTCTCTTTTACACTTACCCTCCTGTCCTTTCATTCAGGCCCCATCGCTTTTCCTTCCCTCTGGAATATTTTTTCCTTGCGTGCACAGCTGCTTCTCCCCGATCCCATCTTGTCTTAAGTTCTCAGAGTATGACCTGTCTACCACTCCGCCCCTGGACTCCCTCCACAGGGCTACAGACCTTCTGCCACCAACGGCAGCCATGGGATCAGCTGCAGCAGTGGCAGAAAATATCACCACTGATGGTGGCAGCTCCTGGCTGCGAGCCACTCTGCGTATCACTGTGACAAGATGCCAGCTAGTTAAGCATTATACTATTTAAGCTTGTTATTCTACTAGCCTAGTTTTCCTTATTATTAGCTGTTCTAGTTACTGGCAGTTAGCTGTGAGGTACTGTTCCATTTATGTTGTCTCCCTCATTTCTGTTTAAAATAAAAGCCTACCTTCCTCCAAAGGGGCTATGACAGTTTTTGCATTGTCGAGACATGAGCAGCCTCCAGAGCCTTGGAGAAAGACTTTCTCTGGAAAGAATAAATAAAGCCATGATTTAAAAATTCACAAGTGAAAATTACTCTCATTCCTTTGCCTGTTCTACTAGCTGGTACGCAGCTTCGTCCAGCCCCCTCCCCCAGGTCTCTAGCGGAAGGAACCTTGGCATAACCTTGCTCATACCATAAACAATGTCTTATGATCAGTGAAGGATTTAAATTCTGAATTAAAGCTTTAGAATAAATGAGTCATATTCTGCCACAGAAAGGTCAGTGGACGCGCAGAAACTAAACTGTCCCAGGGAAATGATATCACGACGGCTCCATGAATATTAAACTGGCTTCTACCAAATTTATCTTCGTTTCAACAAAGAAGATAATATTAAAGTTTTAGTAAACACTAGTACTCTAAAAAATAATGTAAAGAGAGGGAACATTTTCTATCTTAGATTGAAGCACACTGTTGAATGGTATTTGTATTAGTAAAGTGTCAAGTAGATAACGTTATCTGCAGGATAAACAAGCCCCAAAAAAAGGAAGTTTCAGATGACCAACACATAACTCACTGAGAAATGTGGCTAACATAACTTGCTAAAAAAAGCATTTATGAACACTTGGCATTTGCATAGACATATTTTTACGAGTTGGGTAAAGTTTGCTGTATCTGGTAAGTGTAACTGTCACCATTCATTTCAGACAGGTTTTTTGTACGAGATTTTTTTTGTTCTTAGGGAAGCAGACAGCTGAAATGCCAGAGATCTCCAAATACAGGCAGGCACATGCCACCACCTAAAGGAACAGCAAGTCTGAGGCAACTCAGGAATCTGAGAATTTGAGTTATGTGGGTGAATACAACTTCACTGGATGTTTGGTGCATGAGTATGAATACGGGTGATAGAAAAAACATGTCAAATAGCTTAAAAACAAACTCAGGAAAAGCCAGACACATCCACAGGAGCACTGAGGGACTATGAAGAAAAGGGTTAAAGAATGAGATTTTACACTGTGAGCTTAAAAAAAAAAAAAAAAAAAAAAAAGCCCCATGCCTACTGTCCTTCATTCCTCCAGTTTTCAGAAAAAACAGAATTTTGGCATTCTTTATAGAGACAGTGGGACTTCACTGTTTTGGAATTCACTGATCCCAAACAACTCAGCCAAATACTAAAAACTGCTTCTGCTGCTGCCACCGTTATTTTTCATTTGCTGTCATCTATACTGAAAATTTATTGTTTCTTTTGGTGTATCTTAGGCCAAATACTCATTTTTTTCAATGCAAAAACCCAACCTGTATTTCCGAAGCATATTCATACTAGTAAATCCAAGAGGGCAGAACACAATTTTCACTCACCTCGAGGATGGCATGTTCCAAAAATATTTGGATTAGCATGACTCCAGCGTAAAGAGGACTGGATCAGAGCTAGCTGAGACCAGTGTCCCCTCCTAACTTTTATACAACTTCCGAGCCTCCCAGTTTTTGCCTGGCACATAAGGTCAAATGTGGTCAAATAAGCACTGAAGTAACACACTGTTTGCTTTCTTAACCAAGACACCTTCCTAGCTCAGGGACAGAAGAGAAACACAATGAAGGGCATGAAACACTTGAGCAGTGAGCTAATCTTAGGTCAGATTTTCGGTTGGTGTAAATTAGCATTGCTCCACTTGAGTGCACAATGACAATTTCCACCAGCCGAGAGGCTGACACGGGGACTCTCCACTGCAAATGCTGTGCTTAAAGTGATGGGCAGCTGCTGGAGATCTAACTTCCCTGAGAGTCGTGTTTCATTCATATTCAAGAATTTGAGCTCAAAATTTCTCTGGAGCCATCATTTTACATGGCTACCTTAGAAACGATGACGAAAGTATAATTTACAAGTAATGTCTCCTGGAACAATCAAATGGTGTACTAATGCTGACCATAAATAATAATTTCAGTAGCAACACTAACTGAGATCTATTCCTTAAACACACAGAATTAAGACAGCATCACAGACTGGAAAAGACCATTCGCTATAATCCTATTCACAAACTTACCATGCTCTATCTTAAAACCAATTTCTTTTCTTGCTTCCAATATCCTTACTGCAAGACTTCCACAATCCTACACCTCTGATGGTTAAGAATCTTCTAATTTGCAGTCCATGTTTATTCATGATCAACTCATTTTATCAAAGCACTGGACCTTGACCTTAAAGCTGATGAGCATAAAATAGCTTTGTAAGGAAAAGTAACATCTTTTATTAGATCAAAAGACATAGCTGAGACAAACAACGTTTTAGGCCACAAACCCCTTCCTCAGGCCTGAAATAGTAGCAGAAAAAATCAAGTTAAATGCAGCTTGGGAGCAGTTGTTGTTAATAAAACTTAACGATGGCAAACAATTACCCAATTTGAGGAAAAGGTATCCATAAAATACTGGGGATATTAATAAGGTATGAGATGATTAAGCCATAGGATACCATGGGGGGCTAAAAGAGATGCCATTAATTGCCAGAACTAAGATATTCTACAGGCTCCTATAGAACTTATGGAACATCCTGCCTATATAGCTCTAAACCCACTGTATATGGGAGAGCTCCACAAAACGTACCCCAGCACATGTAGGCAGCTGAGCCCTGAGGTGCAGGTCAACAGCCTGGATTAGTGACTGCTTGTGATGCTGGAGCTGCACCCCACGCTGCCCTCGGGAGTGATTCTGGGGAACACTCCTTCAAAAACACTTTCAGATTCTTGATGGTTAAATTCTGGATATGTGGGTTTTACGCTGTACAGCTGAAAAGCTCAAGGGACAATACCCTGTGGCCAGGAGAAAATTATGGAGGCACTACAAAAAAAAACCTAGAATAGAAACAACGTCCATCTACTCCTCTGAGCACAGTGAAAGTCACCCCACTGTAATTCACCTTCAGCCAGGGGCAAGTCCTGCACTGACACTCGCTGCGTGCTGCACATACATCTATCAGTACAAGATCCCAATGTGAGAACCAGCTGTGCAGACTCCAAAACTGTAAAGAAAACAAACAAGACACCACACACCTAGGTAGCTATGTCACTAAGGTTTTTTACAATTACTTTACAAACCGCTGTAGGACAAGGGATCTTTAAGTGTGCTTTTCATATTTCCATAGACTGATTTTATAAAAAAAAATAACAAAAGGACACTATGGTTTGGATGATTTAAGCGCTAATTCACAAGATCCTATTTAAAAATGCATAATACCTCATATCGTGTTCATCTGAAAAAACATTCAGAGCTGTTGTTAACTCTACCTTCACATAACATCTCTCAAGACAGCCCTAAGTTTAGAAGCACCTGAAACAAAATTAAAGCACAGGTTCCACAACATGTACTCATAGTGAGAGGTATTTACTCAAGGAAGCAGTCCAGCTAGAGTTAACTTACCTTATAAAGTACTACTGTACATGAATAAACTGTGGAGAAGGAGGCCCTCTGGAAAGCTAGTATCATTTTATGACTTTGTACCTATGTATAAAGAATAAGCTGTTCAGAAAGTTCCTCCTAAAGGTTAAAAAGATAATGGTCCAAATGGATTCACTCATCAGCCTCTGCATATTTCTTTCTCTTAACAGCTTCACTAAAAGGAGTAAAATGAAAAAAAGAAAAAAAAACCATTAGTTCCCTTGCCTTCCCTATCAGAAGTTTAGAGAAACAAACAAAAAAATAATCCTTCTCAGGACATTCCCGGATGCATTTCAAATAACAAAACAGAATTGGGGGAAATGAAGAGAAAGGCAGAGGTAGCTTGTCTGACTTCGGGG
>VZSZ01004055.1:6838-21069 GCA_013398815.1 Ibidorhyncha struthersii
TTTTTTTTTTTTTTTTTTAAAAAAAGCCATTAGAAGACTCATCAGTGAAGAATTCCTACAATAAGTTTTTGGTACACTTCAAAAAGAAAATCTGGAGGTTTCAGAGCAGATTCCTGCTCCTGATCTAAGCAGCACACCAAAAGTTAGGAAGGGAAAAAAATGCACAGGAAGCATTTACTGGTGCCAGTTCAACTCCCTGTCCTATCGCTTTGTAAAAGCAGAGCAGCATGGTTAAATCTAGTATTTTGGGGGTAACATATAAAACAGTTTAAAGGGAAAATAAAGAACAAGTTGGCAAGCTTCTGCAAATTCTGCATGTCAAAAATGAAGCAAGAAGTTGATGTAGGTCTGCCTGCCTCATACTGAGACTCTCAGCTGATCACTACGTGGTTAAACAGCAAAAAAGCTCTTTGCAGTTATTTCTGGAATGTTTTGTCCTTTACCTGCTGAGTCTGGCAACTCAGAAATTACTTGAAACAAAAACTACAAACCAAACATAGGTGAGATTAAATTCTGTTTCTTCATTACAACATAAATTAATTAGAAATCCCTTTGTCTAACCGGAGGGATATAAAAAGAAAAAATCGTGTATGCGAGAGATCCTAAAACATACTTTTAAATATGTAAATTCCATAATGTTATATATTAATTAACTTGTATCTGGAACTGACAGACATACCACAAGCAAACTTCCAAAAAATCTGTAATAAGGGAAAATTGAGTAAGATGGTTTCTCAGCACAGAAAAGAACTTAAGCCCTTACCTTTTCCAGTGGGAGCTGAACGGATGCTTTACAGTCTGAAAATTCAATTGTAGTACCGGGCCCTTGGATTTCCGTGGCTACATACTGTAGTTTTTGTGATTCCTTTAACATCTTCCTGTTAATTCCACCAGATTTACCAAGCAGACGATAAGTCGCACGAGAAGAGCTGCCTGCAGGGCTGTGCAATGAATGCCACAAAGGCTGTGAGTATTTGAAATGTTATATGGTCTCACTTCAAAGTTTTTCAAGTTGTAATGTAAAAAAATGTCAAGGAGAGGAAAGCACATATTCTTGTATCTGGGTAACTGATCCTGCGTAACTTTCAGAAAATACTGCTCTCGATTGAATAAAAGCAGTCTCAGTTCACAACCGTTCAAGTGCTTGGTAACAAGGTTGTCCTAAATGCAGGTTTAGATTTGATTACTGTGACCAGGTACAAAATCTTTGCCACACTGAAATCTAATTTCATGTTTATGACTAATACTAGATAAACATTATGATTTATTTTTTTTAAAAAAAGCAGGCCAGTTGAGGCTGAAGTGAATTAACCTCAAAGAGCTAGTTTTGAAATAGAAGAAGCAAATAAAATAAATATTATATTTAAAGAATAAAGGATATGCAAGCACTGTAGGAGGGGAAATAGCCACATTTAAAACATTGTTCTGAATTTCAGCCACATCATCTTCACTGCATATGTGACTTCATATAGCTGTCCATCATGATATGCTGAAGGTAATTAGCTTTTCTTGTTTGTTTTTTAAAAATTTAACAGATTTAATTAATTTTCTGTACCAACTCGTCTTACACATCATAATATTCTTGCTATTGAGTCCCAAGCCTTAACTTTAACCCCTTAATCGAGAGCAGAGAAGAAATGATTAATTCACTTTTAAAGTTTTCAGAGTTTTCAGTTTAACAGTGTGATACCAGCTGGCCTTTTACATACGAATCAGACTGCTGTGGTCCTCATGACCGGTTTTTCAGGTTTTTCTAACCAAAGGTTTGCACAAATTCCTAATAATATTTAGCGAATCAATGACCTCTTGTGGTCTAACAGGAAAGAACACGTTGACCTGCATCAGCCCAGCCGGCGCTGGCCAAACACATCATATGGAATGTCTGGTGCGAGTTGCCCATGCAGAGCTCCAGCGTTCTCAAGCCTTGGCCGATCCACCGAGAGCCAACACCGAGGGATCCATCGACGCTGGCACATCAGGCAGTAACGAGCCCAAACGAACTGGCATGGTGAGCGCTACAAATATTTCCCGTGTTGTTCATGAAGGCCACTTTGCAACATATTAAGTCCTGAAAATGACTGATAAGTTTTCCGCTCAAAGGCAAAAGACAGCGCACAGTGTACTGTTAAAAATTGCTACTGCCTAAATTCAGAATAACCTGACAATTTTAAATTCTGTAAAGCTTATAGGTCTGTAAATAGCATATTTACAAAATAGAATACCATTCATAATTATAACTTACATCTAAGGATTCTATGCCATGAATGCTTTTGTAGGTACACACATAGAGAAAGAGAACAGAACCAATGCATATTCTGCAGATCTGGTATCTGTTACCTTCTACAGATCTCCACAGACTTTATATCCCACTCCTCCTCTTCCTCACACTCCTCGTCGCTCCTGCGATACCACATTCCCTCTTCTCCTTAACGTTCCTAAGCGTTTCCTCCTCCACATCCCCTTGGGGCTGCCAGTAGCCAAGGGCAGGGCTGCAGGGACACATTATCCACACACATACTAATAATAAAATTAATTGTCTGCTGCCCAAACACTAAAGTTCTTGAAGGATACAGAACATCATATCTTTAAGATCTCACCCCTCTGCTGAATTTTGTTGAAACTGCTCAAGTTCAGAAGCTATTAAGGAGAGGCTGAGAAATATAGAACAATTAAGCTAATTTCTTTAGAAAAATAGCCCAAGAAACAGCTTTCCATGTGACGACAGTACTAAATTCCAGAACTAGGAAACATGCTATTTTTTTTGGTGAGCTGACAATACCTGTAAGACATCACACTGCGCCATGATGTTTGTTAGCAGAAGGGAAAGAAAAGGGACCCTACAACAGGGGTGAAAAGATAGAAGTTAGTATTTTACAAAGCACACTCATCTCCAATTTCGCGATTCTGCCAAAACAGAACGTATCCACCCAACCTAGTTAATTCCGGCAGACCAAAAATAGCTTTGCTCGGCTAGAGGCAAATGCGATGAGCTGAATCAAACATGGTATCAGGGTCTGACAGCACGACTTCCACTCAGGTTAACAGATTAATATTTGAAAGTATCCATACAACTGTAGGCACCATTATAAACCAACACAATTTTTTTATCATCAAATGGTAATTACGTGGAACAATAGCTACTTGGAAAGCTAGAAAAGCCACGTGTTCAGTGTGCTGTCTTATTCAGATGATTCTTTTTCAGGAAAAAGAAAAAAGGCAAATCAAAAATCACAACCACTCCCAAAATAATCAGAAATATGTAATAGTCCGAAACAAATAGTGAGCAATATGCCTCTTAAATACACAGAAATAGTTGAAATCTTTCTGGTTTCTGGATTCATTTTTAGAAAGTACTACATACGGCTCCTCAGGTCTGTTGTCAAGATGGGTTTGGCAGCGATCACAAGCTCCTTCGGAGATGTGCCATTCTGGCGGGACAACTGGAGAGCGACTGTGACATTCCTGTTGCCATTTGCTGAGGATATTTAGCCACGAATGCCTATATAAAAAAAAAAAACGTGAATACAATTATTAGGGTATGCTATTTTAAAGCTTTGCTTTACATTTGCAAAATGTGACATGTAATGGAAATACTCAGATTTGCCAATTACTTCACCTACACAACTTTGACAATTTTAAGTCAAGTAATCATTGCTACTTTTGACATTAAAAGCGGTAAGACTAGAAGCAAAAATCACAGGATGTTAAGACAAAAATATTTTGGGCGATATTCGATGGCAGGGTTAAATAGTTCATCCCAAATATCATCAAAATACCGCTAAAAAGCTCTTATCTTGCTTGAGCAGAAACATGTGTTATAATAGCGTTCATAATCAAGGCCACAAATTCAGCTACTACCTTATAAATGCTCGGTTTGTAGAGCTGAAAAAAATTTAAAGTATTATTAGAGAAATTTACAAGTCCCACTTGCTGTCAACTTATTTGAGAGCTAATCAGAAAAATGAAGAAATCTCAGTGGCTTATTTTTATACCATATTTTAATCTCAAAAATGCATTACATTCATTTTTACTACTATGTTAGCCAGCAGAAGTTACACAAGCCATTCAGTAATAAATAGTATTTACATGCAAAATACAGGATGGAGCGCACTAACCTGATACACAAGAACAGCAATAATGGGGAGCTCAGCCCAGACCTTTAGAGATGAAGATCCTCTGGGAATTATAGAATGCTAAAAGAAAAAATACATGTTTTATAAACAGTTTAATTATTAATTTAAAAAAGTATTTGAAATACATTCTTGAAGAAACTGCTCATTTTAATAGCAATAATAACATTTAAAAAGCACAAAACCATTTGGTAATCTGTTAAATAAAAATCCTGTAATTACAGCTGCACAGAAAATATCTGAAAAGTTTCAATCAGCTTCTACAAATAAATCTTGCTGAGAAAAAAAAGCAAAAAGAAAGCCTATTACCTTTCCCTGCCCCTGAGGTTTGGGGCATTGTGACACAGTCTGGCAGGGGAAGAGCAGTTGGAACACTCGGGGTTCTCCTTTCACCACCTTCCTGCCCAGGGTTTGCTTTCGCCGCAATTCCCGTGATCATAGAATCACAGAATGGTTTAGGTTGGAAGGGACCTTGAACATCATCGAGTTCCACCCCCCTGCCCTGGGCAGGGACACCCCCCCCCAGCCCAGGGTGCTCCAAGCCCCGTCCAACCTGGCCTTGAACACCTCCAGGGATGGGGCAGCCACAGCTTCTCGGGGCAACCTGCCCCAGGGGCTCACCACCCTCACAGGCAACAATTTCCCCCTAATAACTCATCTCGATCTCCCCTCTTTCAGTGTCAAACCGTTCCCCCTCATCCCATGGCTCCCCTCCCTGATCCAGAGTCCCTCCCCAGCTCTCCTGGAGCCCCTTTAGGCACTGGAAGGGGCTCTGAGGTCTCCGCGGAGCCTTCTCTTCTCCAGGCTGAACCCGCCCAACTCTCCCAGCCTGTCCTCCCAGCAGAGGGGCTCCAGCCCTCGCAGCATCTCCGGGGCCTCCTCTGGCCCCACTCCGACAGGTCCACGTCCTTCTTGTGCTGAGGACTCCAGAGCTGGAGGCAGTACTCCAGATGGGGTCTCATGAGAGCAGAGCCGTGGACACAGGTCTGTGTCCTTCTTATACTGGGAGCTCCAACATCGATCATGCTGACTGTTTCAGGGACAGGAATGGTGTTCTCTGCAGTCACCTGAGGATTCTCAAAATACCAATTCTACAAGCAAAGAGCAGAAGAAAAATTTAAGAATGCAAGTAATAGTCAAAAGGCCATTTATCTTGTTATAATTCCTCCACGTATTTTTTCCCCATGGCTCATTTCAGACAGTTTTTCTTCTCCACACGCACCGTTTGCACTGCAGTATCTGTTGGGACTCCACACGTACCCTCTGCTCTCTGCTCTCAGGGCAGCAAGGAGCAGAAAAGTGTCCCCAGTCAGGGTGGCTCTTTGCCTGCAGAAAACCGCCCAAACAGATCCTGCGGGTCGGTGAGGCAGAGCGGGCAACGGCCTCCCCAGGAGCAGGCGCATGGAGGAGCTCTCTCTGCTGGAAGTCCATCATCTCACCCTTCCTCCAAGACCCATTTGGGTACAGGGGCACTGCCGCAGTCGACTGAACTGTGCTGTTTAGTATAAGTTTGCCTCAGTTTTCTCATACTGGTAATACTGGGCTAGAAACAAGGTTTTCTAATTCAGAATCTAAATGTCTCCATTTTTAGACGTATTCTTGTTAAAACGTTTTCATTACTGCTGAGCAGCTCTTACACAGCCTCGAGGCCGCTCCGGCTCCTCACCCCCCGCCAGCGACAGGCTGGGGGGCACCAGGCGCTGGGAGGGGACACGGCCGACCCCGACAGACCACGCGACGTCACACTCGGTGTATACAGCTGGGGAAGGAGGAGGAAGGGGGGACGTGTGGAGAGATGGCGTTTGTCGCCCCACGTCACCGCTCCGCGGGATGGAGCCCGGCTTTCCCGGGGATGGCTGAACACCCGCCCGCCCTGGGGCGCAGGGGATGGATTCCTCGTTTTCTTCGCTTGTGTGCGGCTTTTGCTTTACCTATTAAACTGCCTTTATCTCAACCCACCTGTTTTTCCTCACTTTTGCCCTTCCGATTCTCTCCCCACCGCAGTGGGGGGTGAGTGAGCAGCTGCGGGGGGCTCTGCTGCCGGCTGGGCTGACACAACAACCGTGCAAGACAGGACATTATTGACAGCAGATTAGCCCGCATCTTCTCTGCACCTCAAAGATCTTCCAAAGAAAGTCCGTCTGCCTCTTCTCCTCCTCCACCTCCCCTGTAGTCTTTCCGATTTTGAAAGACTCCCAACCTCCCCAGCTTTATGCCATGAGAACAGTCCCGCTTTGAAGGAAGAAAGGAAGGAAAGTTTCCAACAAGAAATGGAACAGGTATTGCCATGTTCTTTGAAAGTGGCTCACAAATCCATTCAAGGGAAAGTATACCTTCACAAGCCCAGCTTAAATTCCTGAAAGCACCTTCCCAATATCTTTGCTAAACAGCAAAGAGCAGAAAATTATCAGCACTCCTGAGATCTATGAACTGCTGTTCTGCACTGTATAAGAAACTAAACCCCCGCTCGTCTAACCAGGTCCAGAATTATACCGCTGGCGCAAAACATCAGAGGCTGCAGTGGAGGCTGATTCTTGAAGCTTTTTCTCCTCCAAAAGAGAGACTGGGACGACAAGGAATACACTCCTCTCGCCCCATTTGTAATCCAGAATTTCTATGAAGAAATGGTGAAGGAAAAAATTCCCCCTCAAACAGGTAAATTCTGAGAAACAGGTTCAAAACTCAAATGTTTCCATCCAGAAATTGGTTTAGAAGAGCAATATCCTCTGCCAGCCCAGAACAGCGCCCTGAGGTCTGCCACCGGCGGTGGGTAACGTCACGGTGAGGCACCTCGCTTTTAAACCTCACTGCAGCAGGTCCTCCGGAATCATCAGTCCGTTCAGTCCCACCCCCAACTGGAGAGACATCCAGACCAATAATGCAGCCAACAGCATCTGAAGGCTGGAACTTTCAACAAACAGCTCATTTTTGGAAAAAAAAAAAAAATAAAAAAATTTTCACTTGAAGTGAAAAATAAAACCCGCTGAACTTTGGAGCTGAAGGAGGCGACAGAGAAGAGTTAATGAGGGGACTCTGGAAAGAGAGGATGAAAAGGAACCATCGAGCACAACAACATGCAGCAATACAACCTGCGACAGCCAAAGGAGGAAAGGAAACAAGAACTAATTTAGTGGTTCCTTTCGTTGCCTCCAGTATTTTCCAGCAAACGGAATTGTACTTCAGCGCAAGTCAATTCCTCATCCTTCCGTGGGATCACGCTACAGAACCAAGCGAGTTCCAAGAGAACATTATGGAAACAAATATTGAACAAGTTCTTCCCTACTGAAGAGAAGAGCGAAGAGAACCCGACTTTGAGCAGATCACCAACCTAAGCTGTTAAAATGCTCCTTTTGGCCAGATAGCAGACTGTTTCGGAGGCGGCAGGTCGGCCTGAACAGCTACAGAACCCCACGAGGACGTTTTAAGACAGTCGCTTATGGTCAGACGAAGCTCTGCTCACCCTGTGTGCGTGTCAGTGCAGAACTATCACAGGCGTCTGCTCACTCGCTTATACACACAAACAAGGATTACACCTTCTAACTTTTTTTTAATAATAGAGTTACTCCAGCTCTAAATCTATTATTCCACGATGTTAACCTGAATGAAATAAAAATATCCACTGGAGAGCAAATTCCACCAATAACTCAGAAACAACTGAAATTGCACAGTTTGCAACATCCAGCACCTCTTGAGTGTAACTCTGCATAAAGCTTCCTTAAAAATATCCAAAGACATTAAACTGGGCTAGAATGTGTTTTTATGTTTCCGTATCACGGACTAAGCAAGATCACTTCAAATAAAGCACATAAGGGCAGAGTATCTTATAGTGGTAGCACTTTTTTTTTAAATCACAACGTGACTAGAAAACTAGATACGGAGAGAATTACAGGGCTTCTGAGGTCTTGAACTTACTCTACAAAATAAAAAGTTCTCTGACATTTCAGAACAGACACATAACAACAAGTATTCAACTAAAGTTTAATTTTCAGCTGCTCATCTAAACTTGATGGTCCGTCACCGTGCAGGAGATCCCACTGCTCAGGGGAACCAGGGGAACTCCGCTCCCTGGGGGCAGAAAGCACGTCTGAATGGAATCAATGAAAGCTTTAAGTATGGAGACTTCATATTGTAGAATCACCGAATCTCAGGCTGGAAGGGACCTCAAGGATCATCTGGTCCAACCTTTCCACAAAATGGAAGAAAAATCAATTAATTCACTTTTATTTAAATGCTTACTGCGTAAAGATTAGCGAGTGAAAGAAATCTCTAAGGCCAAACATAATTCTTCATTAATTCTAAAATACTCTATTCTTAAATACAAACTGAAAATCAATGACTTATAACAATATAAATCATAAGTCAGAAGATACTAATATTTTAAGCACATAACATCAGAAATGAAACCAACATGCATCAAGCACAAGAAGGACTGCCATTGCAGAAGGTTGGGTTTTTTTGGGAGGTTTTGTTCTTTAGGGACAGGTTCTTTTTTTTAAAAATCTACCTCAAAATTGTCACTGACTTCTTGCATCATTTTCAGTTTGGTTTCACCAGCTGAAAATAGAAATTCAAGCCAAAAAATTAAATGTAAACCAACATCATGAAGGAGAACACCACTGAGCAACATGGCAATCGGACCTTACCAGTTTGGCTGGAGCTGCCCAGTTCCGAGACACACAGTTGCCACCAACACGGGAAGACGGAAGTGTTTGGAGATGGTGGCTCTTGGAGTGTTATGTCCTTCTTGTCTCCTGTCCATCCTCAAGGGAACTGAGTGGCCAGATCGGGGCTTTGTGGCCCGTTGACTGAAGAAGTTCAACATCAAGTTCCCAGAGGTAGCTGCAAGGAGCACGCCCCAATGTACCATCAGCAGTTGAAATGTTAACCCCACGTTTGGTGGCCTTGCTTTATCCACCTGCAGCTTCGAGTAGAGTTTCCCATTTCATCCGAGCAGATATTTCATAGAATCATAGAATCATGGAATGGTTTAGGTTGGAAGGGACCTTGAAGACCATACAGTGCCACCCCCTGCCCCGGGCAGGGACACCTCCCCCCAGCCCAGGTTGCTCCAAGCCCCGTCCAACCTGGCCTTGAACACCTCCAGGGATGGGGCAGCCACAGCTTCTCGGGGCAACCTGCGCCAGGGGCTCACCGCCCGCACAGGCAACAATTTCCCCCTAATAACTCATCTAAATCTCTCCTCTTTCAGTGTCAAACCGTTCCCCCTCATCCCATGGCTCCCCTCCCTGATCCAGAGTCCCCCCCAGCTCTCCTGGAGCCCCTTTAGGCACTGGAAGGGGCTCTCAGGTCTCCCCAGAGCCTTCTCCTCTCCAGGCTGAACCCGCCCAACTCTCCCAGCCTGTCCTCCCAGCAGAGGGGCTCCAGCCCTCGCAGCATCTCCGGGGCCTCCTCTGGCCCCACTCCAACAAGTCCATGTCTTTCCTCTGTTGGGAGCTCCAGAGCTGGAGGCAGTACTCCAGATGGGGTCTCCCCAGAGCAGAGGGGCAGTATCCCCTCCCTCGCCCTGCTGGCCACGCTTCTTCTGATGCAGCCTGGGATGCCGGTGGCTTTCTGGGCTGCGATCGCCCATTGCCGGCTCACGTTGAGCTTCTTGTCAATCAGCACCCCCAGGTCCTTCTCCTCAGGGCTGATCTCCATCCGTTCTCCACCGAGCCTGGATTTGTTCTTGGGATTGCCCCAACCACTGTGCAGGACCTTGCACTTGGCCTTGTTGAACCTCATGAGGTTGGCACGGGCCCACCTCTCAAAGCCTGCCCAGGTCCCTCTGGATGGCATCCCTCCCCTCCAGCGTGTCTACCTCACCACATAGCTTGGTATCATCAGCAAAAAATCATCGCTTCCTTCTATGTATGGTAGGACCAATTGCTAAATATAATGGCTTTAAAAGGCATTGCTTCTGTTACTGGAACACCTTTTTATCCTTTTGAAACTCCTTCAAATTGCTTGTGCTGATCTTTAAAACAATACATCAAATGATAAAGATGAGATAACAACCCATCGATGTTTCATTCTGCTCAAATTCTTATATGGCTTAACAGTAACGAAGAATTAAAAAAATAATAAACAGAGAAGCAAACGATATTATCGCTAAATATAGTGCCCTGAAAATGAGCACTTTTTTTAAAAATGTATCTCAGATCCTTGTGTGAAGTTCTCCCGCTGCCCCATGGGGATGATGGCCGAGCCCTCTCCTCATCCTGGCGCTCTGCCCTCCGCTCCCCTCCCAGCCGCAGGGCTGGGCACCTCGGCTGCCCCACAGCCACTCCATGGAGGGCCCTATAGGCACATCTGTCCCATAGCTGCCCCACAGATGCCCCATGGAGGGCCCTATAGGCAGTGCTGTACCATGGCCACCTCACAGATAGCCCATGGAGGGCCCTATAGGCACTGTTGCTCCATGGCCACCCCATAGCCACCCCATGGAGGTGTGTATGGGGGGTCTACGGGCATGTTAGGGTTGGGGGGCCGGGGGCTGTGGTGTTCTCGAGAGGCACCTTGTGGGGTCCAGGGCTGTGGGCCCAGCAGAGATGCCGTGTGGGGCCATGTGGGGCAGGGCGTGTGGGGACTGTGCTGTGGGGCTGTACAGGGCAGGGCNTCCGTGCAGCCCAGTGCCAGGTCGTTACGGTTCAGACCGAGAACTGTTAGTGCTTAGGGCTGTTGCTGAAGTTCTGGGGCGGTTTGTTCCCTTTTTGCCCAAGGAAGGGGTTATTGTTTTTATTAGCTTTGCTGTTGTGATGAGAATAGAACCACAGAATCACAGGGCAGTTTGGTTTGGGGCCTTTAAAGCTCATCTAGTCCATCCCCTGCCATGAGAACGACAGGCAAGCAAAACCCTTACCTGGAATCTGCTTTACAGAGGCACTAGTATTTGGGAAATACTTTCTGACTCTGCGTATCCACACATTCCGAGGTTTCCCGCTGCCCTGAACGGGGATGGGGAGCTCGTTGGGTCCCATGGGAAGGTGGATGGGGCCATGTCACTGTGTCACTGTGCAGGGACGGCGTGGAATATTGTGGGACAGAGTCTCCCCAGGGCTGTGCCCGGATCGCTGAGGGCAGTTTGGGGACTTTTTGGTCTGTTTTGTTATTGCTGTTCACCCTCGGAGGGTTTTGACCAATTTATTTCTTTAAGCGCCTTGCCCAAAGGTGCCTTATACCGACTGCAGGAACCCCCGCGGGGCCCCGAGCGTCCTGCGGTGGCTCTGGTGCACGGCCCCACAGAGAATCCCCTTATTGTCAGTGGATTTGTCCTATATTTCAGTGTTTTATTTCCACTTATTTCACATCTGCTGGAAATTTAAGCTTTAGTGAGAGCCAAGCTATGGAAGGTCCAGTTTGGACTGAAAATTTCTCAGAATCTGTAGCTTTCTGTAGCAGCTTATTTACTCTGTGTGTAAGTGCTTTTCATTAGTTATGGCTCGAGACATCTGAATTTTTTCGGCTGCCTCTGCCCTTGTGTTACCGTAGGGCAGCCCTGTAAAAGTCAGCGACGTAAAGCGAGGGCAGCATTAGCTCCCGTATCACTTCTAAAGCGAGATGAATGAGTTCTCCAGCCCAGCGCTGTGTGCTGCCAGCTTTGCTCAGCACCCGGCTCCGAGAGCTCTGCTCGGAGGACAGAGATTTCAAATTTGGTGAAAAGGACATTTCTGCAAGATGGATTTTTTTTTTTCCTAAAACGGCAGTGTAATACGGTGTTTCAGGTTGTTCTTTCAGCAACACAGAACAAGAACTACGTAACAATAAAAATTGATCCTGAAAATGCAGTCATCAGTTACAGGTGAAAAGTTATAGGCACAAATTCTATGGATAAAAGAGGAGGAGTTGTCCCTCTTAACTGGAGAAGGGTAACTTGGGTCAATTATTAGTGCTCTGTTATTCACTATTTTACTGGAAAAAACACAGAAATCGTCATACCTGATGGGGTTGTGGCTGAAGACGGCATTCCGCAGTGGACTTCCAGCTCTTCAGTGAGCCTCCGGGTGCTGGGGAAGGCCCTGTGGGCAGCAAGCTGGTAGCCCAGGTGGCAATGAGAAGGAGGAAGCCAATGCAGTGCCTGGACAGAGAGCATCGCGGCAGGTGGGACAGCAATGTCGTTTTGGCACTTTTGTATTTCTTTTGTCAAATCTTACTGTTTCCAGATACTCCTGGCATGAGGATGGAGCTCTTCTGGTTGATGCAGTGTGTGATGTGCATGATGACTGTTTGAAGGTTTAGCTTATGCTGAAACTGTAAAAAAAAAAACCAACCCAGAAGAAAGTGGCTGATACGGAGTTTTCCTGTCACCCCGTTGCTGCTGTCTGTCCCAGCTCCACTCAGGGTCTCGGATATGGGACTTTTGCCCTTACTTTTGCAGTCCGTTCTGCACGGATAGTAAATTAGACTGGGGTGAAACGCTGGCCTAAACGAAATTTGGCTCTAATAGAAATTCTTGTCCTTTGGCCACTTTTTAGCTGTTTGCACAGCCGCCCATGCGGAAGCCAGCCGGGGGCCGGGGTGAGCTGAGCATGGCATGGCACGGTACGGTACAGAGTGTGGAGTGGACTCAACATGGACAAAATACCTTGGAGGAGTCCAGGGATGCTACCTGAGAACTCATCCATCTCCAGGGAGGCCAAAACACCCTGGACATCCTTGGGAAGAGTCCTGTGGAGCTTCTGGGCATGGACCTGCCTCACACATGAAGCATATTCTTCAGGCAACTACCTAGCAGTCACAGGTGTCTTCTCTCCAGGACTTCAGCTGTATCCAGGGCAGGGAAAACCACTCCAAAGTCACCTTGGAGGAGTCCCAGCAGGGTACAGAGCATGGACCTGCCTCCAGCATGGACAAAACACCTTGGGGAGAAACCTTGGGAGAGTCTGGGGCTGCTACCTGAGAATTCATCTGTCTCTGGAGGAGCCAGAACACCCCTGGAGATCCCTGGGAGAGGTCCCGGGGAGCCGCCGGGCACAGACCTGCCTCCAACATGGACAACGCTTTGTGCAGCTGCCTTCAAAGAGTCCGGGTCTGCTGCCTGGGAATTCCCCGCTCTCCAGAAGAAACCAAAGCACTCCAGAAGCTGCCTCGGAAGAGTCCTGAGGAGCTACAGGGCACGGACCTGTCTCCAGCATGGACATAACCCTTCAGGGAACTGCCTGGGAGTCATATACATCTATCCAGGACTTCAGCCATCTGCTGGGAAGAGCAAAATACTCCTGGGAGGAATCCCAGCAGGGTGCAGAGCACGGACCTGCCTCCCGCACGGACAATGCACCTTGGGGAGCCACCTTGGAGCAGTCCTGGGCTGCTACCTGGGAATGTGGAGGAGCCAGAACACCCCTGGAGATGCCTGGGAGAGTCCTGGGGAGCCCCCGGCCGTGCACCGCAGCCCTACGTGAAGAAAACCTTTCAGGTGGCTACCATGGAGGGCTCTGTGGCTTCTACCCGGGAAATGCAGCCACCTCCAGGGAAGGTCAAAACACTCCGAAGCCGCCCGTGAGGGCTCCCGGAGGGCGACAGAGCCGGGCCCTGTCCCTGGCAGTGCCCACCTTGCCCCAGTGCGTCTGGGCAGCCCGGAGCCCCCGCGCTGCCCCATGGCCCCGGCGCTGCCGGCAGCTCACCTCCGGCACCGTGCGAGCCGCTGCTCTCCGCTTGGCATCGTCTTGGCTTAATTCTCATCATTTAGGCATACAACGCTCGTCCCCTTCGTTAGCGAGCAGCCTTCCCCTGGGTAAACCAGGGCATACCGTATTGAGGTTTCCCCCAGAAATTCTACAGGGGGATTTTACGTATTTTGGGCCAAGGTGTGGCCAAGACCACAGTGTGTCACACAGATTGTGGCTGCTGCAGCGCTGGGCTCGGGGCGCTGCCGCGACGCGAGAGGAGAACGCAACCGAATTCACGGCCTGACCGATGGTGGGGCCTCGGTGAGGCTCTTGGATGGGAAATACAAGAACGGGTCTTCCAGTATTGCATCGTGAACGAAAATTAAATGTTAATTTGTAATGTAAGAAAGAAAAAAAAGGGAATAAAAAAAAAAGGGGGAAAAAAAGGAAAACTGCCTTAGAGGCAGCCTGTGGCCACGCCCCCTCGGCAAGCCCC
>VZSZ01004055.1:28677-65813 GCA_013398815.1 Ibidorhyncha struthersii
AGAAATTACTATTGTACTTGATGGAAGTCTTTTAAACTTATTTCATTCTTAAGGCCTGAAAGGAATAGAAACCCTGGTAATGATATACATATATATATATATATATATGTAAAACCAAAGGGTGAGTCTGGACTTCCCACAATGGAGATGTAGAGATGAGCCCACCAAGGTCTTGGCGCTACCTAAGGAAGCGTTCAGAGTGCTCCCCGGCACAGCTGTTCCAACGCGTGCCGAAGTCATTAAGGAAACTTCTCCTTAGCTGTGATAATATCTGATAGGACATGGAGGAGTGTTTTTTGTTTGTTTTTTTTTTCTTTTTTTTTTTTTTCTTCAGAGCTCGGCATGTTGGCTATTGCGCTTTCCTAAACCCAGCTCCAGGTGACTCCTTCTTCATGTTGTACTGAGAGGAGTGCTTTGCTAATACCCTTCTCAGCAAGCTCATAGCCAGCCGTCTTTAGATGCCACCGAACACCTTGTCCCCACCCTGAGAATAGAGCTGACTTGGAATTTTTATCTAATAATCAGTTTTTATTCAATGATTAGTTTGCTAGAGAGCAATGACTGGTAGAATCATTTTTGCAGGGAAGTAGTGTTTTTGATAGAGTTTTTCAGAATGGTTTCTGTAGTCTCAAGCAGAGCTTGTATTCGGGAGGCACCTGAACCAGGAGAGCTGTCAGTGTGGTGGCTGGAGATCAGGACTTGGGGGTGTTGAAGGGTGAGAAGCTCAACACGAGCCAGCAATGTGTGCTGGCAGCTGAGAAAGCCACCCACATCCCGGGCTGCATCCCCAGCAGCGTGGCCAGCAGGGCGAGGGGGGGGATTGTGCCCCTCTGCTCCACTCTCGGGAGACCCCCCTGCAGTGCTGCCTCCAGCTCGGGGGGTCCCAACAGCAGAAGGACACGGAGCTGTTGGAGCGGGGCCAGAGGAGGCCCCGGAGATGCTGCGAGGGCTGGAGCCCCTCTGCTGGGAGGACAGGCTGGGAGAGTTGGGGGGGTTCAGCCTGGAGAAGAGAAGGCTCCGGGGAGACCTCAGAGCCCCTTCCAGTGCCTAAAGGGGCTCCCGGACAGCTGGGGGNGTTGGACGGGGCTGGGAGCACCCTGGGCTGGGGGGGGTGTCCCCTGCCCAGGGCAGGGGGGTGGCACTGGAGAGGCTTTAAGGTCCCTTCCAACCCGAACCGTTCTGTGATGAGCTCTGCGTGCCAGTTCTGCCCGTGCTGTTGGGTGAAGCCGTGGGACGGGCAGGGATGGGATGGGCAGGTTCACCCGGTGCACTTGTTGTGCAGCCCCCGTGGCTGGTGTTGGGACTGGAGAGCAGCAGGTCTGCCTGTCCCCCTCTGCGAGGACCTGGAGGGCAGGGCTGCTGCTGGCTCTTCAGTGCTGTCTGTCTGTCTGCTGTGACTGACTTTGTTCTTCCTGTGCTCTTTGATCCCCGCAGAGCTGACCGGTCTGGGGTGCGACATAACTAAAGAAGCTGCTGCAGGATGAAAAGATGGCAGCACGGCTGCTCGCACCACCAGGCCCTGATAGTTTTAAACCCTTCACTCCGGAGTCTCTGGCTAACATCGAGAAACACATCGCAGAACTAAAGAAGAAGCAGCGTCCAAAGCAAGACAGCAGCCACCGGGACGACGATGAAGACAGCAAACCAAAACCAAACAGTGACCTTGAGGCGGGGAAGAATTTGCCTTTCATCTACGGGGACATCCCCAAAGGCCTGGTTGCTGTACCGCTGGAGGACTTTGACCCTTATTACATGACCCAGAAAGTGAGTCTGCAAGAAAGAAGTCGCTAAATCGCCTCTTTCTTAGGAAATTGCAGGTTTGGGTATGGTTTGAGTGGAAGACAAAAAATGGAGTCTTTGGATGGGGCTTGTTTGTTTTGTTATATATTTTTCTCTGAGGTTTAATAGAGATTATATGGTCAACTTTAAGCACCTGCTTGGATGGAGTTGGAGAACAAGGTCTGGAAACTAAAAATACATAAAGTTGTGCTAATGTGCTAATTTTAACCGTGAATCCAATAAGAAGAATTTAATTGAGGGGTAATGGTAATGGTTTTAAGCGTGTATTTCATTACTTGCATGGAATTTGTCTGAACTTGATTGTTATGAAGCAGTGGGATATAGAATCATAACAAAACAGAAGTGAGATAAACTAATTAACTCGCTTTCATCTTCATAATTTTTATTCTTAAAATATTTGCCTGTGGAATTAAGGTGATATGGAAGGAGGCATTTATGGGTGCCGCGATGTATTGAGAAATGAAGCGGTGTCATGAGGGAATGGTGAGTAAGCAGAGACTCTGCTGGAAATGGAGGGGAGGTACCTTCTACTGGTGAAATAAGGAAGAGCATGATCACTGATTTTCTCAGAAGGCTAAATGACTTAAAACTGAGGTTCTTTTTCTATCGTTTAATTTCATTGCTTGCTTTGATAGAAATTTAATTTGAATAAGCTGAGGTGATTACCATCTGTATACCCCTCCTGCTCATGGTCAGGGATTGGACTAGAAGACCTTTAAAGGTCCCTTCCAACCCAAACTGTTCTGTGATTCTCTAACTCTGGCTTGGCTGAGCCACTCGAGAAGCTGGAGTTTGACCGTGTACGTGGCAGCAGTTGTGATGTGACTGTTCCAAACTTGGGTAGAATGGCTGTCATGGGAAATCAGCAACTTGTCGTGGGTAACAAAATGTTTTATGACTTTGTGTTGGGGCGGACGTTGCTTGCCACGCTCAGAAGCGATTCTGTGACTGGCAGGGCATTATTCACGTGAAATCAGCTGAATTTGCTGCTAACGTTGGGTATAACTGATCGTTCTTTTCTGCGTTTACGCTCATGAGTTTAATGCTCATTTGTTGTGTTGGTGGTGGCAGGAGCCGAGGCACCAGCTCAGAACAGGGCTTTGAAACATGGAGATTTGTGCCATGCAGGCTGGGTTCAGGTGGTGGTGTGCGGAAGGAGATGTGTGGGCAGCTGGTGTCGCTGGTGAGAAGGTAGCTTACCTTATGCCCCAGAAATATTTTCTCTTTATTAAACAGAGATTTTTCTCTTTATCAAACAAACCTGGCATTGCCTGCTTTTGGTGTGGGCAGGTTGTGGAAGGGAGACCTGCAGCTGGAGAGCGGTTCTCAGGACCTCTTTGGCTGCGTGGCCGCTTGTAGCCAACCAGAGGAGGTATGAAATGTGGCTGCAGCTCCAAGCAGGAGCTCTTTGTGCCCTCTTGATGTTCGTGTAGCTGAAGGGATGTGGGAGAACTGGGCCGTGTTCTTCCTGGCTGAAAGAGGAGTGCAGTGCTGAAGGGCAGTGGGCATTGCCATGTCCTGGAGCACTGGGCAGAGGCTTTGTGGTTGTCTTGGTGTCCCACCAGAAGTCGGAGGCAGTTTGCCCATAGCCCTCACCCTTCATTGGTCTCCCTATTTGCCTCCCAACACAATGCAACAGGAGAGATGGTGAGGGACTCCTTATCATGGAGTGCAGTGACAGGACGAGGGGCAACAGTTTTGACACTGAAAGAGGGGAGATTTAGATGAGATCTGAGGAATAAATTCCTGACTGTGCAGGTGGTAAGGAACTGGGGCAGGTTGCCCCGAGAAGCTGTGGCTGCCCCATCCCTGGAGGTGTTCAAGGCCAGGTTGGACGGGGCTTGGAGCAACTTGAGCTGGTGGGAGGTGTCCCTGCCCGGGGCAGGGGCTGGAACTGGATGATCTTCAAGGTCCCTTCCAACCCAAACTATTCTGTGATTCTTTCAATAAATCTTTCATTTTTAGAGAAAAGTAAGCCACATTCTCAACTTTGAAGGCATCTGTCATGTCTCCAGAAGAGAGCCGTCTCTGCTGGCTCACCGTGCAGGGACATGAGCTCTCAGCAGAGCTGGAGCAGCTGCAGATGGAGGGGAAGGTTCTGGAGATGGGAGACAAGCTCACACAGCCCTGCCAACCTCATACTGCTACTCCGTGAGAAGAGCCTTGGTTCCCCCATAAACACTGGATGAACATTTTACTGGCTCTGTTCCTTTTGCATCCACTTCAGTGTGGCCGTAGCTTCGGTGCCCGCTCCTTCTCTGCTGCTTCAAATAGTCAGTGACTTCCCACAAAGAGGTTTTTTTTAAGGCCATTAAAAAAGGCCCTTCTCTGAATCATCAGGAATTGCGAATCTGCTTGAATCATGGGAAGTTTTCCAAGATTTTTTTTTTTTTCTGCCCTCTCCAGCATTTGCCAGAAGCTTTGCATCATAGCTCTTTTCTTTTAAAGCTAGATGTACAGCATGCATAGGAACAAATCAGCTGGTTGCTTTTCCTTGCAGTAGGACACAGTGATCTTGGTTTATCTAAGGAAACTGAAACTGCATTTTAACTGAGGAGCTGAACTTCCCCCAGTGGCCTGATAACTGATATTTAAAGGAGAAACAGCATGACCTAGAAACAGAACCAAGGCACAGGGAGTCAAAACTCCGGGGTTCGGAGCCCAGCCCGGCAAGCGATGGTTTTGTCCGAGCTACTTCCGTTTTCTCTGCTCAGTTTCATTTTGCGAACTGGGAGTGATGACTCTTAGAAGAATCAGGAAGGTCCCTTTGCTCACAGGTAGCAGATTTTGGAGCGGATTTAGCTCCTTTTTGTCTTAATGTAAGTACCAGAGAGGATTTTTTCATGATTCCTTGTTTTGCGTATAGTAATCACCTTCCAATTCCTGGCCTGAAGTGCATGGTAGAAGCAGTACTTGTCCATGATATTTGTTGTGGAAACCTGAAACGTTTCAATTAAAAAAACCCCAAAAGGCAGGTACATGGGCTTCCTTGTTTACATGTGCAAACAAAATTCGGGGAAGCTGCCTATGTGAGCACCCCTAGCAATGAGAGCAAAGCAGCTCATTGCCCATAGTCTGGTCTTCCTTCAGTGTTTGCTTAAGCAAGAGGTAAGGACCATCATCCTCTTTGATTTCTGCAACCTTATTAGTATTTCTAATTTTTAATGTTTTTCCATCTTTTAGACCTCTCCTTCCTTCTCTTCCACTTATGGCCCGGGCTATCATTCCTGCTAAACAACTCTTCACCCTCTTCTTTCACATTGAACGTGACTTTTGCCAGGTTGTGGTTGTTTCCCTCAAGTAACTTCCATTTCGCTCGATTGGTATGAATCTTACACTTCCTACAGAAGAAGGTAAATGTGCTAATGCTCCTGCGGCGACTCCATTTATGAGGCAGTAGAAGGTCCCTGAATATCTTGGGAATTGAGACCATATGTAAGCTTAGGTGGATTGATTTCAACGGAAGAATCAAACCTGTGGTTGTAGAAGACTCTGTACATCCGTGAACATCTGAGGCTGGAGCGGGACTGTCTGAGGTCACCTATAGCTTGTAGATGAGCACCTGAGGATCTTCCCAGTGTGGATGTGCCAATGGAGTGACTTGCAGCTTTGTCAGGTCACATGCACGGTTTGGAAAGGGGCCCTCCGGCCCAGAATGTCACCTTGACTGTGTGGAACTGGGGAAATGCAGGGGGGGGGAGAGCCCAGCTGGCGGGAGGCACGTCTGGCTCTAGCATGTGCCTCAAGGAGCCTTCGCTGGTGACTTCTGTAGGGCGAGGCAGTGGCCCTACAAGGTCACGATGCTGTTAGTGGGGTTTGCATTTCAGTGAAGTCACTGAAACAGAGGGAGGAATCGGGACCGTCTCAAAACTCAGCCTTTTATCGTTATTTCCAAAAGCTAATTACCTTTTCCAGGTCTTGTGTGTTTAATGTTTTTTTTTCTTCCATTCCATCTGGGGAAGGACAGGGGTGACTTGTCCATCTAATACCTTCTGGCTGGATGGCCGGGCCCAGAGAGTGGTGGTGAATGGAGTTATCCAGTTGCTGGCTGGTCACAAGTGGTGTTCCCCAGGGCTCAGTGTTGGGGCCACTCCTGTTTAATGTCTTTATTAATGATCTTGATGAGGAGATTGAGAGCACCCTCAGTAAGTTTTCACACGACACCAAATTACGTGGGAGTTCTGATCTGCTTGAGGGTAGGGGCGCTCTTTAGAGGGACCTGGACAGGCGGGATCGATGGGCTGAGGCCAGTGGGATGAGGTTCAACAAGGCCAAGTGGCGGGTGCTGCACTTGGGTCACAACAACCCCGTGCAGCGCTACAGGCTTGGGGAGGAGTGGCTGGAAAGCTGCCTGGCAGAAAAGGACCTGGGGGTGTTTGTTGACAGCCGGCTGAATATGAGCCGGCAGTGTGCCCAGGTGGGCAAGAAGGCCAATGGCATCCTCTCTGTCGGGAATAGTGTGGTGAGCAGGACTAGATTGTCCCACTGTACTCAGCACTGCTGAGGCCGCACCTTGAGTACTGTGTTCAGTTTTGGGCGCCACAGTATAAGAAGGACATTGAGGTGCTGGAGAGGGTCCAGAGAAGGGCAATGAAGCTGGTGAAGGGTCTTGAGAATAAGTCTTAGGAGGAGTGGCTGAGGGACTTGGGGTTGTTTATTCTGAAGAAAAGGACACTGAGGGGAGACCTTATTGCTCTCTACAACCACCTGAAAGGAGGGTGTATAGAAGTGGGTGTTGGTCTCTTCTCACAAGTTATAACCGATAGGACAGGAGGAAACGGCATCAAGTTGCGCCAGGGGAGGTTTAGGTTAAACATTAGGAAAAACCTCTACACTGAAAGGGTTATCAAAGACTGGAACAGGCTGCCCAGGGAGGTGGTTGAATCGCCATCCTTGGGTGTATTTAAAAGCCATCTAGTTATGGTGCTCAGGGACATGGTTTAGAAGTGGGCCTGGTAGAGTTAGATAACGGTTGGACTTGATGATCTTAAAGGTCTTTTCCAGCCATAATGATTCTATAATTCTCCTTTTATATTCCCTTCCCTGAACAGGATAGCAGGCATGTTGGAGTGGGGCCAGAGGAGGCCCCGGAGATGCTGTGAGGGCTGGAGCCCCTCTGCTGGGAGGACAGGCTGGGAGAGTGGGGCGGGTTCAGCCTGGAGAAGAGAAGGCTCTGGGGAGACCCCAGAGCCTCTTCCAGTGCCTAAAGGGGCTCCAGGAGAGCTAGCGGGGGGACTCTTGATCAGGGAGAGAGGCGATGGGACGAGGGGGAACAGTTTGACACTGAAAGAGGAGAGATTGAGATGAGTTATTAGGGGGAAATTGTTGCCTGTGCGGGTGGTGAGCCCCTGGGGCAGGTTGCCCCGAGAAGCTGTGGCTGCCCCATCCCTGGAGGTGTTCAAGGCCAGGTTGGACGGGGCTTGGAGCACCCTGGGCTGGGGGGAGGTGTCCCTGCCTGGGGCAGGGGAGTGGAACAAGGTGGTCTTCAGGGTCCCTTCCAACCTAAACCATTGTGTGATCTCTCCAGTAGGCTTAAAAGGAGCAGGAGAGGACCCTGCCCCCTCCTTGCTCTCCTCCCTGCTCTCACAGCAGAATGAAGGGAGGGGAGCGTTCTGCCCCCATCCTTCCTGGGCGTTGGATGGAGGGCAGTGTGCCAGGAGTTGTCTGCTGTTGTGCGGCCATTCGCACGATGACAGGTGACAGTACAGCTTGTGTCCAGTCCCAAGTGTTGCGGTGGCACGCAGAGAGCTCGGCTGCGGTCAGCGTGTGCCGCGTGTGGCATGGCCGGGAGGCGAGAGAGTCTCTGCTGCAATCGCCAACGTGGCTGCAGCCCACTGGGATGAGCAGAAGGGAGGAGAATCGCTTCCGCTTCAGAGGCAGAGTGAATTTCCTTACGTAGGCAGACTGTGATGTTGTTAAAACTTAAATCCAGATTAGATTCTCAGTGGAACAATCTTTATTTTTTAAAATACATCTTTCAGGAATTTTTTGTTTGATACATTTCAAAAAATGTCAAGGGTTTTTCCTATGTTGGGCTTGAAACAAGAGATTAAAGCAAGAGCAAAATGCGGCAGGTACTTTTCTCCCCTATAAGCTTTTCAGCAGTGAAGAATAAGTTACTAAGAAAGAATAAATTTGTCCCCTTTTTGGGGGGGAAGTAAAAATAAATATTAAATAACATGGTTTCTGTATTAGGAAGTACACCTCTATGAGTCAAAACAGACTTGAAAAATATTTTGCATTGACGTTTAACTCTGTATATACTTCTTCAGCCTACAGGGTGCCAGAGTTCCCTGTAAATTAATTTTGAAAATAGTGTTAAAGTGACTTGCTCAGGGTGTCATCAGAAAGTCATCGCTCTCTCCTGCTCAGCACTGCGAGTAAGGCAGTCATCACTTACCGCTGTAGGAACATGGCTCCATATGTTCTTAGGCTGTTCATAAAGCTGTTTTCTTCTTAAATCTTCTGCCCACTCCTCCTCGCTTTCCAGCCATTGCAGAAATGCTTAATGTAAAACCTGCGTGAAGCAAGAGTATTTTAAATCTTCATAGGAGTGGAACGCTTTTTGCCGTCACTCGATCAATTCTGTCGTGCTCTCCAGCACAGCTTCTTTAATGCACTATTTTTCAAACTGGTTTAGAGAAGACTTCTCTTTTGCTGTCTTACTTTTTTTTACATCAGAACTATTTCTGGGGTTTCTGTAAAGCATAGATGCCCAACCAGCATTAGGAAAACTAAAGCGGACAGAGCCTTTTTCACATCTCTTTGACAACAAAGTGAGACCTTTGGAAGTTCAACCAACCTTCATCTCTTAGAAGAAGACTGCAAAACGCCGTTCTCCAGGTATCGGCTTTCTCCAAGTTTTGAGCTTTGCCTCAGCAGATCTTAAAAGGGCTTAAGGATGTTCTTGGACCTAAACCAGCAAATGTTTTAAGAGCATGCAGCCATTTTGAAATTGAGTTTTAATATGTCAGCAGCATAAAGAAAAACTCAGATAAGGTTTTAAGTGGCCAAACGCTTCTTGTCTTTTGTGCTCTTCTTTCTGTTGATGAGGCCAAGCGGAGATTTACCTGGGATTTTATAGGACACACAGGGGAACTGGAGCAGCGGGAACCTGGGAACCGTCAGAATCGATGGGCAGGCTGGAGCTCACGGCACCTGGTTTGGGTCAGGGGGTACCGAGAGGCCCAGCTACGGTGGGCTTCATGGACAGGAGTAGGTTCAACAAGCGTTACGGTCTGAAAAGAGAAGGCTGGGCAGAGCATAGAGGAGAAGTCAAGGAGCTGCCCTGTGCGAGGTCGTGTAATAGATGATGGACTGAGCTGGCAAGCAGAACGTGGAGATCATCTTTGGTAGGTGATTGCCCTGATCATTGGAGGAAACAGCCCATGTTACAACAAGGAACGCCACGTTTCTGGGTCGATCCCTATTGAAAATGTGTGTTTCTGTGTAACCCTGTAGTGTGCTGGGGCGGGTGGACTCTGACCCACCCATACACCTTCCCCAACCGGGTCCGGCTTGCTCTTCTAGCGCAGGTCTAGAGCCTTGGGGTTGGTTTCCATCTTGGGTGCACCTTCCTGCATGAAGAATGGTGTTACTGATTTCTCCCGTGTAGAAATGGAGGCATAATGAAACCAAGCCACTTCGCGGAAACACTGCATGGTGGTTTGGGGGAATTTCTGTCTTTGTCCAGCTCAGTCACATCGGAGATTTCATTGCTTAAAGGAGGTGGTAGAGCTGAGAGCTCAGTGTTGTGCTCAGGATGCAGCTGGAGCCCGTGAGCATCCCCGTGTGATGCGTGTCCTGCTCCGAAGGCTCTGCAGGGGACGGTGAAAGAAGATTTAAAAATGAATGGTGTGTGAGTCCTGAAAAGTTGGTGGTGTTGGGGAAGGAGGGACAGCTGGTTCTTAAAATTGGGTGTCCCTGTAGTCCACAGTTTTGAAAAGCTTACAGCCTTTTAGAATATTGCTACGTGCCAAGGTAATCTGCTCATTAATTCTTGATGCTGCAATTTAAGAGCCGTCCGGGGTTGTCTTTAAAGTGCTTTTGTTGGGAGACACATTAGTGGTTCTGGTAACTAATCTTTCTCACTCAGTGCTGGACCACAATCTGATTTTGATTTCCGTTGCAAATAATTTACTACTTGATGGTCTAATTTAGCCAAATGAGCTAAAATCCATTGTTTCACTTACTAGGAGGGAAATGACAAATTTCATGAGTGGGTCCCCTGGGGAAGCACGGGGACGGCGCTGGCAGAAAGCCCTGGTGGGTTCCCTTGTGCTGAGCGGAGGGCTGGAGCCAGGGAGCGAGCCCATGGTGAGTCCGGCCCCGCTCCATCCATTGGCCTCCCTGACCCTGCTGCATCCCGTGGGGAACGTCGCATGGGAAAGTGGTGCTGGGGAAGGGCAGTGCACACAAATTTCCTTTTTTTTCCTCCATGCTGAGCGGTCAGGGCATTGAGTGTGCAGGTATCGAGCAGCCACAACTCTAATTGTAGATGCCTCATCCCTGGAGGTGTTCAAGGCCAGGTCGGACGGGGCTTGGAGCAACCTGGGCTGGTGGGAGGTGTCCCTGCCTGGGGCAGGGGAGTGGAACAAGGTGGTCTTCAGGGTCCCTTCCATCCTAAACCATTGTGTGATTCTAATTCCGCCTCTGCAGGTGGCTGTGTGTAGTTCTTCTGGTGGTTTATGTATTTTTAGGCTGGTTATGGAGAGCGGAGATTGATTTCGCCTCACGTTTACGTGGTTCGTTCCACAAGTTCTGTATAAATTAGCAAACCTTAACATCTCGCTAATTAAAGGCAGTGAGAGCACATGACTGCGCTGGGATGTGGCGCAGCGGCATGGGATGTGCTCAGAATTGTCCCTCAGTAGGGGACAGTGGTGTCCGGCTTGTGTTTGCCCGGGGAGGGGGGATACTCAACGGGGACATTTTCTTTCTGCTGACCTGTGGATGTTTCCTCGCAGGTGAGGTGCAGTCTGGTAAAGCCAGGGCTGGTTGCGGGAGCTCGTAGCGAGGTTTGGGGTGGAGGCACAGGCTCTGTGCCGGAGGGATGCTCCCGTGTGCCAGGGCATGGCTGGGGGTTGGGGCTCCGCTGCCAATTCTGCTCCCGTGTGGGGTCTGCAGCAGGACCCGGCTCTTATCTGTCCAGTAGGGATACCGGCACTTCTGCCCCTGCGTGGTGAGCATCTCTCTCGTGGAGGGGAGATCTTGCCTCTGCGCTGTCTGAGGTGTCAAGGAAATGGACGGTTTGGAGTAGAATTATTTGTGATGTACTGGTAGGTATGTTTTACCCTAATGGGAACTTCATAAAGGAGATTGTTCTTTTAAAAAAGCAGAAAATGCCATTTGTTACGATGGAAGTTGTTTGTCTTTTTTTGTACAATTCATGCTTTGATTTTCATGCATTAACGCGCTCTCTCTCTCTCTTTCTCTCTTTGTCTCTCTACAGACCTTTGTAGTACTAAACAGAGGGAAAACACTCTTCCGATTTAGTGCCACACCTGCCTTGTACATTTTAAGTCCTTTTAATCTGTTTAGAAGAATAGCTATTAAAATTTTGATACATTCATATCCTTTTCATTACTGAGTTACTTTTGCCTTTGTGTATTCACTGAAAACTCGCTTACCTGTTGTCTTATTGCTCAATTCAAATAGTGCCTCTGAGTTACAGTTCTGCACCCGCTGAAGTTGGATTGGCCTCACAGCAGACACAAAAACGTGGGTTTTTTTTGAATGAAAAGCATGGTCCTTTGGACACATCCAATCAAGTAAACATTATGTTTATTTTCCCTGCTAAACTGCACCTATCTGTGTCAGTTCTTGCATCAGTGCACAGCCATTGATAAGTTTTGGGACAGACGTGATTTAAGGTTGTGCTTCACAAGAAGAGGAGTTGAGCTTTAACTAGCTGCTAAAATGGTTAAATACAATTAGTATCTGGAGAAGGAGCCAAAGATACCTTGTATATAAAATTAGACACTGACTAATTTCTTGCTCTTTTGGCATCTCTCAAACTTCCTTCCACTGGCAAGGCTATCCCAAAACGTTCCACGGCGGGGCTTCAGGCGGCTCCGACAGCTTCGGCGGCAGTGTCTGCATGTGGTATTAGGAGAGGGGGAAAAGGAGTATAATGGAGGAGCTGCTTTGCCCTCTTTATTTATTTATTTTTGGAAAGTGACTCTATACGGGAAACCCATTCCGTTGTTGGTTTAGAGGCTTCTGTATCCTGCATCTCATCTGAAGTAAAAGCTTTTCCATCTTTTCCAACTCGACTTGGGATCTGAGGCCGGGAACATTTTCTGTGGCTTGTGTCTCATATCCTGCAGGCACAGAGGGAGCCGAGATGTTTGGAAAGATGCCTAAGGTTTTCTCCAAGCTAAATCCTAGGTGTCCGCGGATTGCAGTGGTGCTTTCCTGTGAGATATATTAGCAGCCAATATATTGTGATGTTACTGAAGAGATGGAATTATTTGGGGAGGTGTTTTCAGGGAGACGTTTTCATTTAGGCATGGGATTTTTGACATGCTAAGGCACACCCAAAGATATAAAATAAATCGAATGGTGATGTAAAAATATTATTTATATATAGTTGCCCCATGACTGCTGGAAGCACCTTGGCTCGTATTTGTAGTCCACAGAGAATAGGTGGAATTCCGTTGCAGTGCAGCGGTCGTTAGGGAGCACCGGGGGATGTGAAGAGCCACACTGGTGTCCCTTTGATCCTTGACTTTGTTCTACAGTATTTAGCATGATCATTATGTGCACTATTTTGACCAACTGTGTATTCATGACTTTTAGTAACCCGCCTGAATGGTCGAAGAATGTGGAGTAAGTAACGCTTCTTGTGTTTTTAAGAATCTCACCGAATGTTGTCTGTCTTCCATTGAGAAATCTGTTCCTACTCGCGTTTAAGTTCGCATGAATACGAGTCGTCTTTTATATCCACTCTGTTTAGACAAAAGTGTTTGTAATTCATGTTTTTTCATGACTGCAGTGACATTTCTACAAACTTCTGAGTGTGGCTCTCTCTCTTCCCCATAACAGGTATACATTCACTGGTATTTATACGTTTGAATCACTTGTGAAAATTATTGCCAGAGGTTTCTGTATAGATGGCTTTACTTTCCTACGTGATCCATGGAACTGGCTAGATTTCAGTGTGATCATGATGGCGTAAGTTGTGTTTTCAGATTATTTCAGGTGTTTGTGGCACGTGGGAAGGGATGAGACCTTAGGAGGAGGGTGGGTGCATCAGCGAAAAATAACACAAGGAAAACTTAAGTGAATCCCTGAAAGATTTCTTTCGAAAGAAAGCTTTAGCCTGACATGGAGTCACAGATCTAAAACGCAACTCCATGGAGTTAGTGGAGTTGCTGCTGCAAAAACTACCATTTTCTGAAGACTGTCTTTATTAATATAAGACTTTGTAATAGTGCCTGGCATTTTTGGTTGCTCACGTGCCAGAGTGGCAGCTTGTTCTGTTGAGCACAGGACGAGGAGCCAAACAAATGTCTTTAAATTTTAGTCTCTGCCCCTCCTTCCCGCCTCGGGCTTGCATGTGAAAATTTCCTGGGGTGCGACGTCAGGTTGAACAGTTGTTAACCCATGCCTGAGGAAGGGGCAGTGTCAGAAAAGGAGACATGTTCTTTTCTCTTGTGCCGGATCAGCCCGCGTTGGTCTGATAATGGGGGTTCTTGGGGATGTCTGAATTAAAAGCTGCACCCGGAGCTGCATGCTGGATTTCTGTTTTTTTTTTTTTTTTTCCCCCGTATTTTCCCGTGCTGGTCGTTGCTCGGGCTTAGTGCCGCTGGGAACACCGGCAGGCTGGGTTGCTGGTGGAAGAGATTATTTGGGTTTTTTTCTCCTTTACATTTGTTTTTGGGATATTGCACGTGTGCATGTTTATGCATCCCATAGTCAACAACGGCCAATGAAAACTGAGGGCTCATGTAGGACGGCTCAGGAGCCTCATTTTCAAGCGTTCAGAGCACTTGAATTTAACTGCAGTAAAATGCTTTAGTCATATAAAATGCCTTTTTGGGCTGGATTCTGCTCCCAAGGTTGTTGATGTTCCCGAGTTTCGGCTCTTTTCCGACTTGTCTTTTAGTTGCGTATTTAAATTCTACGCAAAGCATTGGACATTGTACACAAAAGGCAAATAACGGGTGGCTCACGGACATGCCAGTTTGACTCCGGGACGGCCGGGGCTCTGTGAACGCGCCAGGGGGGTCCGGGCTCCTGGTTCTGAGCACACAGACCAAATCTGACCTGCGAGTTGGTTATTTCCTTTGTTTCCTGATAGCTTTAAAAGCCCAATGCATCGCTCTTAAATGAATGTGCTAAATCTCTAGCTGGTCCGACTCCCTCAGCCCCATTTCTAGTGAGTTGGCTGTAGATTTCCAGTACAATCTTTTTTTGTGTCAAGGGCTAAAGCAAGCCTCTGCGTTACTGAAATCCCACTTTTTTTTTGGTTTTTGTTTTATGAAGCACTTGTGGTGGCCTTTCTGCACCAGGAGGAATCTTGAATATTGTGCATTTCCTTGCTTTTTCACACCCTGTTTCTCCCCAGGCAGCACAGACGAAATACTCTGAGTTGTGGTAAAATATAACTCGGTTAACCTCGCACTCAGCCTCTTGTCCTCCGTGTACCTCGGGTTTATCCCCTTGCACAATGGGGATAATCACACCGAGCTGTGCCTCACAGACAGGTAGTAAAGCATAAAGGATTAAAATGAAGGACGTTAAACAAAGCGAAAGATGATCATACTTTATTAAAAACAAGAAGTGAGGTGAATATACCTGAAACCACTCACCTGAGGTGATGTCACCAAGTCTCCTTGCATATTTGACAGTTTTATAATTACCGTTTTATGTAGAGATAGCGTTAAATTTTCCAGTCCTGCACGGGCGAGGATGCAGGTGTCTAACCGTGCACCTAGACGAGCTGGTCGCAGTGTGGAGAGACTTAAACTGGGTTTTGGCTCGGAAATTTTCTGTCTCTCTCTCTCTTTTAAATGCCAGTTCTAAAGCGTTTGAAATTACAAGCTGTTTCCTACAAGCAGACAGCTGTATGACAAGGAGGGTGACCCCAACGGTGCCATTAACTCTGGTTTAATTCTGCAGGTATATAACAGAGTTTGTAAACCTAGGCAATGTTTCAGCTCTGCGCACTTTCAGGGTTCTGAGAGCTTTGAAAACTATTTCTGTAATTCCAGGTAAGGCGGCTTCCGGTTGGTGTTAGCTGTCGGGTGCAGGCCCTGTGAGTGATGTACTGCTTTGTCTGTAGTTGGTGTTTTATTTTGGTGTGTGTATTGTCATTGTGTTTTTTGTGTGTGACCTCCCTCATTGCAGATATGTCACAGAGTTTGTGGACCTTGGGAATGTCTCAGCATTGAGAACTTTCAGAGTTCTCCGAGCTTTGAAAACTATCTCTGTTATTCCAGGTGAGAACCATTACGCATTAAAGGCTCGTCTTGCCTGTATATCCTTCCATATCTCCCCTCCCATCCTGCATCGCTTATTTCTCCGAAATGGCACTGGGATATTTTTGATGGGCTTTGCAGTCTGTATAAACAGAGCAGTTTGAAATTAAGGCTTCTGGGCCATCAAATTATGGGACAAACAGTCTGCTGTTCCTCACTTCTTTATCCCTGCTCACGCATGTGGCTATCTGATCTCTGAAACGAGAGCCAGGCCTAAAGGTTAGTTCCAGAGGGCAGATTTAGGTGAGATCTGAGGAGGAAATTGTTGCCTGTGAGGGCGGTGAGCCCCTGGCGCAGGTTGCCCCGAGAAGCTGTGGCTGCCCCATCCCTGGAGGTGTTCAAGGCCAGGTTGGACGTGGCGTGGAGCACCCTGGGCTGGGGGGAGGTGTCCCTGCCCAGGGCAGGGGGTGGCACTGGGTATTCTTTAAAGTCCCTTCCAACCCAAACCATTTCATGACTCTCTGGATAAAGGATTAGGCACTCCCTTCCTCCTCAGGCTGAGCGGTTTCTTGCTCAGCAAGTCATCCTGTTATCGTCAGTGTTTCTACAGTTGGTTTAGGAATAAGTTTGTAAAGCGAGTGAGCAAAACCCAAACAAGATTAATACTTTTCTGTGTGAGGCTTCTTCAGTTACATGGGGCCAGATGGGACCTGGGGCAGGTTGTTGTCTCAGTAACAACAACAAGCTCACCTCCCGTCTTCAGAAAGGGTTGATGCTCGTTTTGAGACAGGCTAAGCTAAACGGAGCGTTGGCACTCCCAGCTTTTGCATTTGTATGTTGTAGTGGAACCAGTTGTCAGCTGTCAGTGCCATAGGGTGGCCCAAAGCTGCGCTTTCAGTTATCCACAAGTCCTGATTCAAGTCCTGCCCTTTTCATGCCCCCCCTGGCCCCGAGCTGGGCTTTGCAGGACCACCACTTACGAAGCCACTTCTAGAGACTAACTGGGCGTCAGAGGGTAAGCTGCGGGCCATCCTTTATTGTATGAAACCATGGAGGCATTGTGGACCGAGAATATGATTCTGAGCCTGAATTCTTGTATAGAAAAATCTCGTGCAGATGGTTTCTCAAAGGTGTCCCTAATTTTAAGGTCAGGCTCAAGGCTGAGTTTTCGTAGGCACTGGAGCATCTGTAGCTTTCCAGTGTTTAGGTGCTTGACCTGTCTCGAGGTAGGCACCCGAAGTAATCACTGGATGAGTTTTGGTCTTCTGTTTCTTTGTGTTTTGTTTCCTAACGTGTTAACTGATAATGGTTCTTTTGCTTTCTCAGGCTACACTTGCCCATACGTTTGCCAGAAAAGAGCCTATGGAATTGTAGGGGCCGTCACTTTTGTCCCCATTCCAGACTGCTAACCCCATCAGCTGCACATGGCTGTTGTGCATGATGTTCTTAAGTGGCACCCGCTTCCTCTGCACCGAATGAGAGAATGCTAGAATAATGTTCTTACTTAGCCTTCCTTAATGTTTGGCAGTGCACACACAGAGAGCAAAAGCTATTTGGTAATTGCTGTTAGCAGTGCAATAGATGGATCTGAAGTGCAGTTGCGATTCTGTCAGCCTGCTACAGGTATTAACTGGCTTGCTCAAAGAAAAGCATCGATGTTGAAATAAGTTTCGTATGTGTTTTGCTTTCATAATCGCAGCAAAGTGAAGATGATGCAACTTTAATGAGCTGGTTACTAAATGTTTGACAGCATGCCTGTGGAAAGGAGCAGAACGGTTCTGTTCTGCATCGTTCTCTCCGTCCTGCCCCAAACGAATGGAGTTTTCCTTTTATTCCACACGGCAGCAAGGGTGGCGTCTGAGCCCTTCTAAGTTCAGTGCAGCCCTACCTTTTATTAAAGGGCTGATTTGCTGCACGCTTTTATTAAAGGGGATCCTGTGTGAGTGCTGAGCGCACTGAACACCCCCTGACCGGGACCGTAAATGGCAAAACTGTGGTTATTTGTACCGGTTTTGCTCTGGGATAGGATGGCCCCAGCTGGGTTCTGCGGCCCATAGGTGCAGCACAAACTGCCCTGTTTTGCGACTAACAATGTGAGGAACGTAAAACATTTGTGTAATAGCCTTTTGGGTTATTGAATATGAATTTAGGCACAAAGTGCTCTTTATGGGCTTTAGTGCTGTCATGTCTGGGGGAAGAAGTGTTTTTTAGAATACGCTTAATATTAAAATATAAAGGGGTTCCCCTCTTGCTTCAGTGCGGGTAATGGAATGGGAATTTTAACGCTGTGCTGAGCTCATGAGAAATTCATCTTGGTGTTACAACGAGTGCTAACTACATCTTCTATCAATAATTGGAATTATCCTCAGTGTGTTTTTTAGACAAGATAAAAAAGGGAAATATTACCAGAACGTGCCGCTGGACAAAACTCCAGGCTGGTGGTGGGTCTGTATGGGTTTGTGTGGCAGGAGCAGACTGTGGCACCCACGAGCTAAAACATCCAAATGCTGCTTTCACCGTATGGCTTGGTAGACCATGTTAAACTCTGTGCTGGTCTAAAGATATTTTTTTTTTATTGGCACTTGAGTGATTGGTATTTGAATTGATGAATGCCACCAGTCTCTGTGCGTTGCCAGCTGTGACACACCGACGCTAAACGGCACCCGGGGGAATCCGGGTCTGCAGAGTGCGAGGGCGATGGCTCCGGCCGGCAGCCGGGTTCATCCCGCTGCTGCGCTGAGAACGCTCCTGCTGCGTTTATCGTCGTGGTGCAAACCCCCTTCTCCTTCCCTGCCTGCGGGAGAGCAGCACAAACCCAGACAGCTGAACGCGGGCGGACGTGGCTGCATGCGTGGCGCGGTGGAGAGCAGCATGAGGGCCCGTGCTGGAGCGGCCGTTTGTCTGCAGATCTGACAGCAAAGAGCTGCTTTGTCTCAGAGGAGGGCTTTGGCATTGATTAAAAGTTTTGAAGAGCAAAGTAAAAGACGTTTTAAAAAATTATACCTCCATAAGAATTCCTTTTTGTTTATGTATTTTTGAATCTTTATGTTCCTGATAGGGATCAAACCTCTGTTGGCACAGAAAAGGGTTCCTGTCAAAGGTTTATTGCAGAATGCTCCCGTGGCCTCAGCCAGAGCCTTGGGTTTGGTTAGCTCCAAATTCAGCTGGATCTGTTATTTTTATTTTTTTTTCCCCTTCCTTCCTCCCTTCAGCCTCCTCCACAGCTCACTCATGAATGCAGGATCTTCCTACTTGACATCAGAAAGGCTGATGAAATTCCGTATGGTTTCTGCAGCCCGATCCTTGCTTGTGGAGCTCAGTCTCCCGACAGCACGAGTGCTGCGCTCTTCCTCCGTACATGGGAGGTTCCTCTTACAGACCAGACCGGGTTGGAAAACCGGCAGGATTTTTTGGCTTATGCCTGAGCTTACTTTTATTTTTGCGCCTTGCCCCTTGCCCATCCCGACGGCCTTGGGGGAACCCGAAGACCCAGCCTTGCCCTGCCCGCAGCAAAACCCATCGTCTGATCAGCGGGTTCAGCTCCCCAAGGGACGGGGAAGGGCTGAAACAGTTTAATTAAGCAGTGGGAACTTCAGACGTAGGCAGGTCGAAAGGTATTTGATCTTTGTAAGTGGTTGTAGTTTGTGCCAATAAGCCAGGCTTCACGGCAGAGTTTGTGGCAGCGGACCTCAATTTAATGTCTCTGTCTGGGCAAACCCCACTTTCATGGCAGCGACTCCCGGGGCGCCCCGCACCCTCTGCCGCCAGGCTCGGATGCGCTCAGCCATGAACGCTGGGCTCCTGCTTCGTTCCAGCTCTTGCTTGTTCACCACTGAAACTCCTGAGCTTGGGTCGTCCATCACCTTTCTCGTCCTGTGTGGACAAACCCGAGTGTGAGCGGCGGTTCCCAGGAGAACGAATTCCCCGTATTATAGCAACAATCTCTTGCCACCCCGTAGCGGTGGTAAGGTACTGTCTGTATTTGAATTGTTGATGTCTTTTCATTCTACAGGAGTGATCCCTAGTCTTGTTTTCTTCTCTGCAGGCCTGAAGACCATTGTGGGTGCCCTAATTCAGTCTGTGAAGAAGCTGTCGGATGTAATGATCCTGACAGTGTTTTGTCTCAGTGTCTTTGCGCTCATCGGCTTGCAGCTCTTTATGGGCAATTTAAGGAACAAGTGTGTGATCTGGCCAATTAACGTGAATGAGACTTTCCTGGATAACGGCTCTAGGGGCTTTGACTGGGAGGAATACACCAACAATATGTGTAGGTATTTCTGCAGCGGTACTCCCTAAAACCTTCCTATTTGACTTAACGCTGCTGAGTGGGATTTCTGATGTGGCTTTCGACGCGGCGTGTCCAGCTTTGCGCAGTAAAAAACCCTTGCTCAGATGTTTTTCAGTTCTTTGGAAACCCAGCCTTGTTAAGGTGTCTCTAGTTGGGTTCATCCTTTTAGAAGGTATCGGCTGTGCTCTTTTAGCTAAATATTTTGTCAAAAATACTTTCTTTTCTGTTTTGTTTCTGATTAAAAACGCTTTAAATATGGTAAAAGGGAAGTAACACTGCCCGTTTAGATCCCTGGGCTGAATGTCAGGTCCCTCCCTGAGTTTTGCCAGTTCTCCGGAGAATGCTCCTGAAGCTGTTGGTACCTGTCTCTGCTTTGCAGCATCCTCCCGCACTGGCAGGATTTCAGAGCTGGAAATGATGCTGCAGAGGATCAAGGAACCAGCCTCCAAGTTTTTGTAACTTAATTTCTTCCTCCACTTGGAGCTTCTCTACTGTGCAGTCAGTTCATTTCAAATCTTTATTCAAAATGCTATACTGATTTCCAGAAAGGTGTTTAAACTGAGGCACAATTAGTGGGGCTAATGTTATTTAAAGCTGAGTGACTGATAAATTTATCAGTAGGGGATCTAGAGAGCCCTTCAGGGAAGGTTTTTATAGTGCTATAGTATGTTAAATCCTCTAACTCCATATGTGTGTGCATGTAATCTTTTCTTTTTCATCTTCTTCAGCAAATTTTTACATAATTCCTGGCGCCCCTGATCCTTTGCTCTGTGGTAACAGCTCGGATGCAGGGTGAGTGGTGAGCTGTGCTCAGAGTAGAGGCTCTAATTATCGTTGATGTCGGCTAATGATGGCGAAACCTTTGGAATATTTCCTGTCGCTTCCTTTGTTGGTTCTGGTGTTACTTCGCATGTAAAAGGTTTTACATTTCTTAATCTAAGTATTAATAATCCATTGTTACTATCTGTTTGACTAAGATAACACAAGCTGACACTTCCCGTGTCCTCTCAGGAGGCAGGGACGTCTGAGGATGGTCTCTAGTGGCATTATTCCCCTCTGAATCCAATCACAAGAATCATCAGAGAAGTAGGGGATGGATGTTCAGAAGTGGAAACTTTCCATGCGCTGTTGCCTCCAACTGTTTTTTCGCCCAGTCCTTCAGCTCTAAAGACGCTTAGGGCAAAAGCTAGTCCTTGCGGCTGACGTGGGGTGAAAAGCCACACGTTGCCACATCTTGTTTCCGTAGGACAAAGATAACGGGGCTTTTTGGAGATCCTCTCTGTTGGTCTCCTCATCTGCTGTTCTTACTTGGCGTGGAAAGCAAAAATGCATGCCGTTTGTTAGGAGGGTTGTGAAAATCTCCGTAAGCATGGATAACTTGCACATTGTCAACTTGCTCTATCCCTTTTACTGCCTTAAATGGCTGTTGTTGTCTTCACAGCCAATGTCCGGAGGGCTACACGTGCATGAAAGCGGGACGGAACCCCAACTACGGTTACACAAGCTTTGACACTTTCAGCTGGGCTTTTCTGGCTTTATTTCGCCTTATGACTCAGGACTTTTGGGAAAACTTGTATCAATTAGTAAGTAAATGCTTTGCTTTGGTGTTATACAAGATGAGAATTTGGGGACAATACAGGAAAGGAAAATATGTCAAGCTTTATTTTATTCCTCCCGTCTGAAAGAGCAACTGCCAGTAAAGCTGCACGATGAGGTGGTGCGTGTTGAGGAGGAAGGGGACATCACCGGTGAGCGGGTATTGGACTTTTAAGCCCAGGAGGGATGGTCCTCAGTGTGCCTGCAGCTGAGCTGTGAATTAATTCTGGAAGAACCTGACCGCCTGCTGCAGAAGATTGCTCATGGCAGGGGGGTTGGACTAGATGACCTTTGAAAGTCCCTTCCAACCCAAACCATCTGCTGATTCGATGACTGTGAGCAGTTCAGCTCTGCTCGCAGAAGGTGCTGGGGCACTTTGGAGGGCAGAGTGTTTCCTTGTAACCTGAGGACGGTTTGGAGACCTTGCTGAAATGGCTTTTCTTCTTTTTTGTTTTGTTTTAAGGGAGTCTAAGCATTGAGTTTCACACTGTACTTGTGAATCCTTTTCAGTTTGCATCCGTTGGATGTTCCCTTAAGAGAAGAGGAGGGATGTCACCTTTTGCATTTATGGCTAATGAATGTGCAGCATCTTAGTGCTTTGCAGAGGAAGTGCTGAGATGTTAAATATTCAGCACCTCTATATTTTCTTAGAAGCATTCAGGTCGAAAACCTTGGGCTCAGTTCACCGATCAGGTGGCACTCTGAAATTGCTTTCCCCTTTCCTTTTCTCTTCCCTCTGCCGTGCTCTTCTTCTTCCAGACCTTACGAGCAGCTGGAAAAACCTACATGATCTTCTTTGTCTTGGTGATCTTTGTGGGATCGTTCTACCTGGTTAACCTGATTTTGGCTGTGGTGGCTATGGCTTATGAAGAGCAGAACCAGGCCACGCTGGAGGAGGCAGAGCAGAAAGAGGCAGAATTTAAGGCCATGTTAGAGCAACTGAAAAAGCAGCAGGAAGAAGCACAGGTGAATGTTTTGATGTTATACTTTTTGATGCGTTTACATGTTTTAAGATTTATGTGCCCATTATTACAGAGCAGTGATGTACAACCAAAAAATGCAGCAGTGCCCTGGTGTCACGTCCTCTGCTGACTGGGGTGACGTTGTTCACTCTCTCTTCCTGGCTGCTGGTTTTTCCTGAAGCTTACTGTGTTTAGTTTGTATCGGAAAACTGCCTTCTGTTAAGGAATTTTTAAACGTTCCCAGAGTTTCTAGTTAAGTGTGGGAATATCTTTGCAAGACGGAGGAGTACATGTTTGTTGGTCCTTTATCAAATGCTTATAAACAAAGCTGAGGGACCGAGGGAGATTTCACTACCTGCAAAAGTAGACTAAAATATTTTTACAAGCCCTGGCTGCAAGTTTCTTCCAAGAGAAAGAATAAGTATCTAAGTCCTGCCCCAAAGACTTGGGCTTATATGCATTAAGCCACACTGTTAAAGCAGAAAATGGAGTATAAATCACGGTAAGATCAGAATATTTTTTTTTTTTTTCCCTTCTCTTGCCTTCGCCCTCAGGCTGCCGCCATGGTCACTTCGGCAGGGACTGTCTCTGAAGATGCTGTGGAAGATGATGGTGGGGGGAGGATGTCTCGGAGCTCATCTGAGATTTCCAAACTCAGCTCCAAGAGCGCCAAGGAGCGTCGAAACCGGAGGAAAAAGCGAAAGGACAAGGAACTGTCAGAAGGAGAGGAGAAGTGTGACAATGAAAAGGTGTTCAAGTCTGAGTCTGAGGACGGCATGAGAAGGAAGGCATTCAGGCTACCGGATAACAGGCTGGGAAGGAAGTTTTCCATCATGAACCAGGTAATTTCCTTCGCTAGAGTTTACGCGTGCTTGTATTTGGGATAATATTCTAGTTTAGATCCTGATTAGCATGTCAAAGGAATCTGCCCACTGTTGTAAACTTGCAGCAGATCAGGAGGGCACTTACAGCCCAAGTTCACAGCCCCTGCACACACTTACCCTGGCAGGAGTTGTCCTGAGAGCAGGGAGTCTCACCAAATAACTTCTTTACCACCATAGCTCTGCCAGCCAAGGGTGAACAACTCTTACAGCCCCCGCTGAGGTGGTGATGGTTTGTGTAGACCTGGAGAGGGAGTGAAACCACGTTGGCAGCACTTGACGGCACTGCAGCACTTTGTTTCCATACTATTCACGCTTTGTCATTCTTTCTTTTCTCCCTCCCAGTCTCTCCTCAGCATCCCAGGCTCCCCTTTTCTCTCCCGGCACAATAGCAAGAGCAGCATCTTCAGCTACAAAGGGCGGTTTCGTGACCCGGGTTCGGAGAATGAGTTTGCCGATGACGAGCACAGCACCGTGGAGGAAAGCGAAGGCAGGAGAGACTCCCTCTTCATTCCCATCCGTGGCCGCGACCGCAGGAGCAGCTACAGTGGGTACAGCGGCTACAGCCAAGGCAGCCGCTCCTCCCGGATTTTCCCCAACCTCCGCCGAAACGTGAAGAGGAACAGCACGGTGGATTGCAACGGCGTGGTGTCCCTCATCGGTGGCCCGCCTTCCAGCATGCCCGGGGGACGCCTTCTGCCTGAGGTGAAAATAGATAAGGCAGCTGCCGATGACAGTGTAAGGAAGGCAGTGAGTAGGTAGCATAGGCATGGTGGTTTGTCCTCTTCTCCTCTCCTGAATGCTGCCCTCCGAGCGAACGAGGCTCCCCGGCGGAACGAGCGTCCGTCTGTCCGACCGCAGGCGATGAAGTCTGTACTGGATTGAACACCCTGCGCTTTAACGTCCCCTCTTTCCTTCTCAAACTCAGTGACCCACCTCTTCCTCCTCCTCCCCCCCCCGTCTTCCTGGGAAAAAAAGGCTTGGAATTGAGTCCTTAATTAAAGGACTGATAATGGTGGGAGCCCTTGGTGTATGTTGGGGCAATTCGTAAGGTGCATGGGAATGGGGAAACCAACCAAAGCCTGCTGCAAATGGTCCCCACAATACGATAAAGTATTTTGGGATTTAAAAGGAAATACAATCAATCTTTTAGCTCTAACTAAATTTTGCAAGGGAAGCTGTTAGTAAAATAAGGATTTTTTTAAAATACTGTCTTTTAATTTCTGAATTTTCCTTGACTGGCCGGGTGCCTATTTTCCTTTTTGTAATTAGCTGACGGAATTGGTATTGAGTAACTGTTTTAGTGCATCAACATTTCAGAATGCAGGAGAGAAATAAAGCTCAAAAAATAGAATATTAGTTAGTGGGGCATAAAAGAATCTGGGTAAGATTGAAACAACATCGTTTGAGAGATACCTAAACTGATTTTTTTTTCTGAGAAAAGTCTGGTTACCGTGCATATAAATTCCAAGCTATTTTTTTTTTTTTTAGTTATTTCAATTCTTGCAACCTGTTTGACCTTAATTAGTTACACTAAGCATCAGTTGCTCCCTGTTTTTTTTTTTTCCTTCCCTAGTCAGCATGCGAATAGAATGTTTGCTTCAGTATTTAATTCTCTTTCTAACACAGCATGAACGTGGTAGGAATTGTAACCTGCATGCTGCATGCGTAAAAGAGGAAGTACTACTTAGCAGTTATTTTGCGAACTCTTTGTGTAGAGACTGTTCAACATGCAACAAGCAATTAAGTATCGTGGTGGGAGAGCTGCATGGGCTGCGCAGAGACCCTGGTTCACAAGCAAATTCCTGTAATGAGGACAAACCCCCGGTTATCTGTTAGTGCACAGGATTGTCTGTGCCTAACGGAGACTGGCATTTCCAGAGCAATACTGGGAGGGAAACTGTGAGGTGCCTTTAGAAGCCCCAGCTCTTTGACTTGGGGGAGAGCAAGGTGATCCTCCACCAGGGTGAGATCGAGACGTGGTTTCATCTCCCTGTTGTGTCAGAAAATCAGCTTCATAGTGGGCTGGAGCGGCAGAAATCCCCGCTAGTTCTCAGAGAGTGATGTGGCCGAGCTTCTCTTGCTCTGATTTTCAGATGCAGATTTTGAAATAAATGTTGATACTGTCAAATGCTTAGTTCCTAAACCTGATTAATGTGGGTGGCTCAAAGGAGGCTGGGGTGGAGTTCCCACTCTGACCAGAGGGGTTGTAAGGTGGGCTGGTTAAAAGAGTCACTGCCTGTCTGTGCCGTTTGGTAGTAGTACAGAGTGTAAATTACTTTGTACTACAGCAGTCTTTGTTGGAAATGTTCTTTAAAATATAGTCCTTCATTTGTCTAAGGCTGCAAAGCGCTGGTGCTAGCAGAAACGAGGGCCTGAGTGTTGGTTTGACCACTTCCCTGATGCAGGAAAGTGAGAAGGATAGCAGGAACACAGGTGTTTTTCTCTTGTGGGCGTACGTGCCATATTCCTAGGATGAGAGTATGTAAAATACTGGGAAGGCTAAGAGTTTCTATTAATCATCATATGAATTTTGCAGGGTACTACTGAAATCGAAATCAGAAAGAAGCCTGGTGGGTCTCTCCTGGTCTCGATGGATCAGGTGAACGCATCCTATGGAAGGAAGGACCGAACCAACAGTGTAATGACCGGGTTGACAAATACCCTTGTTGAGGGTAGGTATGGCTTGAAGGTGTGCCTTTCCAGTAGGTACGTATCGATTGCCTTCTTGTGGTGTGCTGTAGGAAGAGGGAGGACCTGTCCACCTGGCTGTTACGGATAGTTCCTCACATCACATCTGCCCTGGGTTCCCTGTGCCGGAGCCAGGCTGGCTGTCCCTCTGCATGGCCTGCTTACAAAATAGGGGTACGGACACGCGTGTCCGCTCAGTTTGCCCAAGAGGATGCCCAACAGTAGTGATAAACTTCATGAGATGGGTTCGTGGTGGCTCTGGGGACTAGAGCGATAGCCGGTCCGTAGGGGTGCTGGGTGCGGGGTGAGGAGCGCAGGCTCAGGTCAGGCCCCGTCTCTTTGGGCACTGCTGCACAGCAGAGATCAGTTTTGAGCCTCAGGTGCCTGACAGAGGATGTGCGTGCCCTTCAGATACACGGAATATAGCTATCCCTGCTTTCGAGTGGTACACATTCATGCGTTGATTTGGCCTAAACCTGCTGCTTTTGAGTCATTATTGACACAGAAGTATTTATTAGACTTGACTTTACTTGGGTTTCCACCTGAATTACACAGATACAGAGGTAAAGATAACACAGAGTTGTAATTTTACAATAATGACTGTGCAGCATGGAGATTATAGGAGTTAGACAGTGTCTGACACAGGGGTTCTGTCTTCTGCTGTGTCCCAAGGACTGGAGAGACCCTCCTTTACTTACAGTCCTTGGGAGAAAAAGGGTTGAGCTGCGCCAAGAGCTGAGGTGTGACAGCTGTCAGAAAAGAAAGGGACTTCTGGATGACGGAAATTCTGAAATGGACCGCACATGGAGTTGAGATTTCCAAATATGTTATGCGGGAGCCAGCAAGAATTTATGAACAGCAGCTATATGAGGTTGATGATCCCAAATTCCTGCTGTCTCCTGCAATAAAATTGTATGAAAACTAAATATACTTAGAAACAGAGCAAGGTTCTGCTGCTGCTTCCCTCCTGCGCAAACGCCTACAGGCTACAGTGCTACGGTCCTCCTTTTTAACTTTAGAAATTCCAAGGCAACTAAATACTAAGCAACCAGAGAACCAATGAGAAAGAGAGCGCAGTGGTCCTTTCCCTGCCCATAAAAAAAAATAAAACTTCAGCATGAACAGCTGTAGAGCCTGAATGGAACCATTGCGAGTCAAAGAATAGAGGGGGGAACTCCTCATTTTTATTTTTTCTTCTGTGAAAGAAGCCAGTGTAAAAAAAAAAAAAAATTAACATCATGTTTGATTTCTGTAAATGGATGTGGTTAGTCTTAATCAGGTTATTCCGGTTTGAAATCCTTTGCAGCATTATGTCATGTATTTCCTCTTTTAGACCATGTCTGCGTTCAGTGCAGAATTCATTTAAGTTATTTAAAAAACGGCACCAAAGACAGTTTAGAATCTGTAACTTTGATTCAAACCGTTTTACCTTGATGGGTTCCGAGTTAAATATAACCCTTCATTTAAAATAGTTTGGATTGAATCATAAGACCCACGCGGGGCTGTAGCAGGGGTTTAGAACTGCCCTGCCTGGTGACCTCCTGCAGCTCTCGCCGAGGGCCGGAGGAGAAGCTCACTACAAAGACTTGCCCGGACTCTTCTGGCCTGGCGACCTGCCTGCTTGGCCATGGCCCTAAGGTTCGTGGCTTGGTAACACTTTTGTCTTAAGCCATCGCCAAGCGTCCTGCAGGTCTTTGGTTTTGAGTGCTGTATGTACCTGCGGCAAAACTTATCTTTGGCCCAAGAATATTGAATTGTTGTGCAAGCAGAGAGACATGAGGGGGTTCCTGACAGGCAAGACTGGACAGTATTTAGCTGTGCTGAGTGTCAGACGGATCCCACAGCCTTAGAGGTGAAGGCTGAACTCTTGTTGCTGTTTTGTTTTGTAACCGCAGAGCTGGAAGAGTCCCAGAGGAAGTGTCCCCCTTGCTGGTACAAATTTGCCAACACGTTCTTGATCTGGGAATGCCACCCGTACTGGATCAGGCTGAAGGAGATAGTGAACTTAATCGTCATGGATCCGTTTGTTGACTTGGCCATCACCATCTGTATTGTGCTGAACACTTTGTTCATGGCAATGGAGCACCATCCTATGACCCCAGAGTTCGAACACGTGCTCTCTGTAGGAAACCTGGTAAGAGAGCGTTGGTAAATATTCCTTATGGATCTGCTCCTACTGGGATACGTTGCTTGTTGATGTGGACTTAGACTGAAAGAACTGCTATTCCAGGCTCTAGAGGACACTGGGCAGCGTGAGCTTGCCCTCACTGGGGTCTGTGCCCACTCAGAGATGTTTGCTAAGGGTGTGCTTCTCTGGTCAGAATTTGTTACTACTTAAAAATGCATCTGTTAATTCCTGGTATGCCTGAGTAGGTCGAGGATATTTGTGCTGCATGGGGGGAGAAAAGACTATTGTGGACAAGCACGTGGCATGGCATAGGCTGCACATTCAAATCGGCATGACAAAGTGATATTGATATTTAACTTGAAGATCAGAAAATGAACCCAAGCGAATCTTTGCCGGTTCTTTCTTTGTCTCTTTCCTCACCACTCCAGGTTTTCACTGGAATTTTCACAGCAGAAATGTTCCTGAAGCTCATCGCCATGGATCCCTACTATTATTTCCAAGAAGGCTGGAACATCTTTGATGGTTTTATTGTCTCCCTCAGTTTAATGGAACTGGGTCTAGCAGATGTGGAAGGACTGTCTGTGCTGCGATCTTTCCGATTGGTATTCCATATTCCAGTTCTTTTTGAACGTTACTATCTTGGAGCTACTAGAAAGCTTTTACATAAGAAAAGGCAAAACGCACTTTTTTTTCTGGTTTTGGAAAGGACTGAGGTGGAGTAGTGTCATTTTTGTGGTCTCTTCTTCACAACTGCTGTTTACGAGACCTGAGCAACAGCTCGTTGTGTTTGGGCAGTGAGGGATGAATTGGGAGGTATCTTGGCGCAGAGTAACTAATATGGATGGAGGTAGACCATGTTAGAATGGACCTCATTTCACGTGGTCAAATTTGCTAGCTTGTATGTTACGGTGTAATAAAAGTGCTGAAAACCTACAGCCTTTGTATGCTTTAACTTGGGCTGTCAGTGGTTAAGCTTTTGAAAATTACATTCTGAAAGCCTCAAGGTTAGATTTTTGGGTGCAGAGAACCACAACGGTGGGCGGGTTTTCCAAGAAGCACAGTACTCAGAAGCTCCTGCTTTATAGCCAGCTTCAAAAAGTCTGTCTGCCAGTGAGATTCTCTGGAAATTAAACTTTGATAGTGTGTTCTGGATATGCCAGGAGCACAAGTCCTTTTTTCCAGAGGAAGCTGCGAAGCATTTGGGAAAGAAAAAGTAATTTTTTGTGACACACCCTTCAAATACGTCTCCTGACTTCCTTAATGTTGCAAAGCAGGATGGAAGCTTCATGCTTTTGCTTTGTAAAGGGAGATCACTGTGTGGGGGGTAACTAGGTACAAAATATGGGAGGCCACATTCAAAGAGCAGTTAAGTGCTCCCTGCTCCCCCTGACTTCAGCAGTAGAAGCATGGGCTTACGTTGGTGTAAATGGTTGCTGTTTAGAAAGTTCTGCCCGATTTTCCTCTTTGTTTAAGATGAAATTAAATTAAGTGTCACTTGTCTCTTCTTGTTTTTTTGGTTTTTCTGTTTTGCAGCTGAGAGTCTTCAAACTGGCCAAGTCCTGGCCCACTCTGAACATGCTGATAAAAATCATCGGTAACTCAGTGGGTGCTTTGGGGAACTTGACCTTGGTGCTGGCCATCATCGTGTTCATCTTTGCTGTGGTGGGCATGCAGCTCTTCGGCAAAAGCTACAAGGAGTGTGTCTGCAAGATCAATCCGGAGTGTGAGCTACCCCGCTGGCACATGCACGATTTCTTCCACTCCTTCCTTATTGTCTTCCGTGTGTTGTGTGGGGAATGGATTGAGACCATGTGGGATTGTATGGAAGTAGCAGGACAGGCCATGTGCTTGATTGTCTTCATGATGGTCATGGTCATCGGAAATTTAGTGGTCAGTAAATGGTTACTGATGGTCTTTATTGGTTGCCTCTGGGTGGGGTAAAACATGGGGAGACCACAGGACTAGGGAGTAATGGTTTGTGAGTCTGTTCCAGCTCTGTTGGGGTCCTTCATGGCCTTTGCCAGATGAATAGGCCTGTTGACTTCAGTAGCACAACGTCCTTAAATGGTTGCCCACGAATAAATCATCCAAGCACTTTGCAATAAGAGCTGGAGGTACGAAACCCTCACTCAAAGGGGACAGACCCACACCATGCCTGAGGGGGGCAAAGAAGCTTAAAAGGAGCAAAACCTGGCTCTTCAAACGCCAGGAGAGGAGATAATTTGGTACGCAGGGGAAGGTCCTGAGCTGTTAAAATCAGGTTGGAAGTTTCTTCTAAAATCTGCCCACTAGCTCAATCATGAGGTACGGTGGTGTGCAAGAATCGGCTGGTGAAACTGCACGGCCTGTTGTGTGGGAGGTTGGACTAGATCATGATGTTTCCTTCTGGTCTTAAATTTTATGAAGAAAAGTCTATGGAGGAAAACGTAAGCAAGAGTGAAGTAGTGTGAGCAGTTGCACTTCTTCAGAGTAGTGTTGTGAGCTCTCTCTGAGAGGACTTGTCTCGCCAAGGCATTTTGACAGAATAAGTCTTGGGGACTATCACTAGGTGTGGGCAAGGAAATATAGCTGGGAGCGATCACTCAAAATCCCAGATTTGGCCCATTTCCTTTGAGCCAGAGATGGGACTAAACCAGTAACGCTGAATTTAAATCCCTTGGGTGGCCGCTGCTTAAATCCCTCTCTCACATCCTGCAAGGGGCTCTGTCAGGGACCTTCTCACCTGCTGCGAGCCCCTGTGCTGCACAGGGCGCCCCCTTCATGGGATGCGTTGCAGGATCAGTGTCTTGTCCCTTGAGGCCTGGGTACCTCGGTAGGTCTGTGGGACACCGGAGCTGGTTCTCAGTGTGGTGTTTGGAGGCTGAGCTCTGCAGCCCCTGTTAGCGTCAGCAGGACACGGGTGGTTAAATACTCATCTTCAGCTTTGGGAGCATAACCCCTGTGTGTCAGCTCTGCCAAGCGTGACTTCTTCTCCTTCAGGTGCTGAACCTTTTCTTAGCCTTGCTACTGAGCTCCTTCAGCGCAGACAACTTGGCAGCCACAGATGACGATGGGGAGATGAACAACCTGCAGATTTCTGTTATTCGCATCAAGAAGGGCATTGCCTGGACCAAGGCAAAAGTGCGCGAGTTCATGCAGGCTCATTTCAAGCAGAGGGAGGCAGATGAGGTCAAACCTTTGGATGAATTGTATGACAAGAAGGTGAACTGCATCGCTAACCATACAGGGGCTGATATCAACAGAGATATCGATTATCAGAAGAACGGCAATGGCACAACGAGTGGAATTGGGAGTAGTGTGGAGAAGTACATCATAGATGAGGATCACATGTCCTTCATCAATAACCCCAATCTCACTGTCCGCGTGCCTATTGCTGTAGGTGAATCGGATTTTGAAAATCTCAACACAGAAGATTTCAGCAGCGATACAGATCCCGATGGCAGCAAAGAGGTAGGATGAAATGCTAAAAGTTCATTGTAGTCATTTGACTCTCATGCAAGTGCCTGGAAGCATCTTGGGAGGGAGAACTAGACAGTTCCAGCGCAAAACTTCTGTTTATATTATGACCTTGTGTTTGTACTCAAGACAGAAGTTTCTTGTGCTAGTTGCTCTGTGGAGAGCCACAGATACTTATATATAATATAAATATTTAATATTGTCTGCCTTGTTAACACGCGATGTAAGCTGGGTCAGGATCTTAATGAGGTGAAGTGAGGAAACAACTTTCGTTCCAGTAAATCTGGGGAACAAATTGCTGAGTCATCATGAAGTTTTATATTTGTTGGGAACTAATTATAGATTGGATTGGGTTTTATTTTGTGTTCAAGAAACTTGATGATACCAGCTCCTCTGAAGGTAGCACCATTGATATAAAGCCTGAAGTGGAAGAAGTCCCTGTGGAGGCACCAGAGGAGTATCTGGACCCAGATGCGTGCTTCACAGAAGGTGAGCTGGCTCTGGGTGTGGAAAGAGTCATAGAATCATAGACTCCCAGGTTGGAAGGCACCTCAAGGATTGTCTGGTCCAGCCTTGCTTGGCAAAAACCCGGTCTAGACAAGAGGGCCCAGCACCCTGTCCACTTGAATCTTGAAAGTGTCCAACCTTGGGGAATCCCCCACTTCCCTGGGGAGATTATGCCAATGGCTGATTGTTCTCACTGTGAAAAATTTTCCTTGTGTCCAATTGTAATCTCCCCAGGAGTAATTTGTACCCACCACCCCTCGTCTTTTCCGTGTGACTCCTCGTAAAAAGGGAGTCTTCATCTTCTTTGTAGCCACCCTTTAAATACTGGAACATGGTGATAAGGTCTCCCCTGAGCCTTCCTTTCCCAAGGCTGAACGAACCCAGTTCTCTCAGCCTTTCCTCACACGGCAGGCTTCCCCGGCCTTGGGTCATCTTGGTGGCCCTTCTCTGGACCCTCTCCAGCCCGTCCACAGCTTTTTGTATAGCAGGGACCAAAACTGAGAACAGTATTCCAGGTGTGGCCTGACCAGTGCTGAGCAGAGCGGGCGAATGCCTTCTTTCTCGCTGCTGGCGATGCCCTTGTAGATGCAGCCCGGCATCCCGTTGGCTTTCTTTGCCGCAGCAGCACACTGCTCACTTACGTTGAGCTTGTTGTCCACCGGGACCCCCAGGTCCCTTTTCCCAGAGCTGTCCCCCAGCCGGGTAGATCCCAGCTGCATGGGAAGCTGTTTCAGGGACCTGTCCACTCTAAGCTTTCCTTAGGGTTCGGTCTCGGTTTGGGTCAGGGCTGGCTGTCAGCTTATTTTGACACCCTTCTTGGACCCTGCATCACAGGTGAAGTAGTTCGGAAGAGTTTGTGAAGTGAAGGCTGGGAGATGCAGTTGCCATTGCAAGGATTTAGATGACCTGTCGGCAGGGCAAGTTGATCTTTTGTGCAACGGATGCCTTGAGTACGGAGAAGCAGAAGAATCTGGCTTCTGGTTGGGTTTTTTTTCTTCCCGTTCTGTCGCTGGCCTCAATGTCTTTCAGCAACTGATCCATTACGGGTATTCCCATGGCAAAGATATTTTAAATGGTTCAAGGTTATTTTGTCAGCAGGTTTTCCATTCCTCTTCTGTCAAGTGCATGGATACCTCACCAAATATAATGAGCTTAATCTGTTCACAAATTGATGTTAATTCAGGTGCCCAGATACAGAAGTGGCGAAAGTAATCATAAAGTCCTCAAGAATGCGAGAGTTTTAACGGAAACTCAACGTATTTAATATTCTTAGCATGAGAACTGCTTGAAGACAATGTCAATTTTATATTCTTACATTAAATCTCTTGTTACCTAACAAACTGTGGGCTCACGCTCCTGTGCGCACTGTCCCCGTTGCAGGTTGTATGCAGCGCTGTAAATGTTGTCAGGTCAATATTGAGGAAGGGCTGGGGAAGTCTTGGTGGACCTTGCGGAAGACTTGTTTTCTGATTGTGGAACACAATTGGTTTGAGACTTTCATCATCTTTATGATCCTACTGAGCAGTGGCGCTCTGGTGAGTAAAATACAGAAGTACTGTAGCGCAGTGGGATTACGCTAGGGGACAGCTAACGGGGGAAGGTCTATATAGGAGATTTGGTGAAAAAGCAAGCTGGGATGGTTCTTACCTGGAAAACAACACAGCTCCATTGTGGTGGGTACTGTAGAAAAGCCTTTATTAATGATTTTTCCTTAGTTTAAATGAAGAATGAAGACTGAAAGCCTGCGAATATGGGTTCTGACCATAACTTGACTAGAAACGTGAGGATTTTGGACAAAGTCAGCCTGTGTCTATGTCTCATTTTGACATTACCGAACAAGAACGTTTGTATTTCCCTTTCTTCACTTCCCCATGTTTGCAGAGCTTCTTGACCTCATGGTGTTACACAGATACAAGTAATCACTATGTTTGTTTTTCCACAGTGCACTGTTTAGTAGATAGTGTTGTACAACAAAAAACTTCAAGCGGGTGTTGCTCACGAGTTTTAGGACAGAAGTCCGCAACAATTGGTATCCCACAGCAGCAGCCTGGTTTTCTTCACATGTGCAGCTTTCGCAGCAATTAACAGCCTGATTGCCAATGGCCTCAGCCCTCTTGGATGTGCTGAGCTGTGGAGAAAACCTGCCTGTGTGTGACTGTGGTGGTACCGGTTGCTGAACATTTCGATACAAAGGCTTGTACTCCGATCCCTAAAAGTTCTTGTGTTATTTATTCAGGACTTTCCATTTTTTTGGGGTGGGATTTTGTTGGGTTTTTTTTTTTTGGTTTGGCATTGCAATGTTGCAACTGCTAGAGCGGGTAAGGTGCACTGTACAAGAAGTGCAATTCCACTGCTCATCTCAGCATCGTTTGAATAAGCTTCTGGATAACGACATTGCACTGTGGAATAAATCCGATATAATGACACGAGTACCTGATTATTTCCCAGGCTTTTGAGGATATTTACATAGAACAGAGAAAAACCATCCGGACCATTCTGGAGTACGCGGACAAGGTCTTCACTTACATTTTCATCCTGGAGATGTTGCTGAAATGGTGTGCTTATGGATTTGTCAAGTTCTTCACAAACGCCTGGTGCTGGCTGGATTTCCTCATTGTGGCTGTATGTATCCTCGCCTCCTTATTTCTGGTTGGGGAAAAAACGTTGTAAGAATGCCGGGGTAACGTTTTCTCCTGAGAATTGTCCTAACTGAATCATATGTTTAACGAGGATTCATTCCCAGGTATCTGTAAGTTTCCAAACCAAGGATGGACCCCTTGAGCCCGCTGAGTATTGCTAGCGTTTCCTACGCGACTGTGGAATTTCTGCCCTGCAGGTCCTAACGAGCCTGCGGAGACAAAGGAGCGTTTCCAGCCCTTGGCTCTTTTGCTCCGCTGAAAATACTGTTTCTAAGAGGCCTGTCTGCAAGCTGAGCTACTGGAAGGTGTTAGCAGTGGGAGAACTTGTGCAGACGTGGTATTCCTTGGTGACACCCTCTTTCTGTAATCATTATTTGCGTTATTAACGATGGGGGGAGGATAAGGCAGGCAAAATCTCCCCACCCCGCCACCTAACGAGCTCTGTTCTGAATGTTGGGCGCGTTTGTGAAAATCTGAGTACTTTGAAAGCTTTATTATGGAAAATGGAGTTCAACATCATCCTCTTCTGTCTAAAAGATCTAATGGCCCAGGAGAGAAAGAGCAGGACGGTATCAAACAAAGACAGCTTGCTGCTAAGAGATCGTAGCGTGAACAAGGGAAATGGCCGGTCTGGACAGTTCAGCACATCATCGCCCCGGAATTCCCCTGCAGAACATCTTGGTAGGGAGAATAAATTTGAGAATTAAAAGAGGAAAGACAGTAGAGAGAAGTGTTAGCAATGAATTTGGCTCTGAAGCGTAGCGAGGGCATTTTAAAATAAATCGAATTCATGCTGTCAAAAGTGGCAGAAAATTACGGAATTCAATAGGATGTGAAGCCTAAAGAATTGCGAAAAAAGGAACTTCAGAATCCCAAGTGTTTGGATTCTTTTAAAACGTTTCATCACATCCAGTTGTGAATCAGTGTCCTTAGTGAATGCCCCAAGAGCAAGTATAAAAAAGAAAAAACTTTAAATGTTTCCAAGCTTCTCATTTGGAACATTTTGAATATGATTCAGTTATGCCAAGTTGCTGTTCAATGACATTATCACTCTGGAAATATTTCTGAGTAGGTGGAGGAACTATGCTTGGAATTCAGGGGCAGAAGTGACTCAAGATGTCTACATTTCCTGTGGAAAACTGAATTTTTAAATTTATTTTTTTAAAAAAAGTCCCCTTTATCCCCTTAACACCTTTCCTTTTAACACACATCTTGAGGAAGTAACTCTTCTCTTCTGAAAATAACCCTGTATCTCTCTCACTGCCTGAAGATGAAGTGCAAGTGCTAACACGGGAGCTCATGCGAGACACCGTCTATTCTTCTGTACTGCCTCGAGGAGGGTGTTTCAGCAGACAAAATTCTTTGGGGTACTGGATTAAAAAGTCGAGCAGCAGCTGAGCACACAAATAGCACTCACAGTCCTTATACTGAATGTCGTGAGTTGAATTCCAGCTGTTGGGAGCAAAGTGCGGTGTAATTGGCAGATGTGGTACAAGTTTCATTTGCTTCCCAAGTATCTGGCTGCCGGTGGGGTAAAGATAAGGAACTTGCCGGACAGGTAATGCATTCCCAGGGAGCGAGCAAGTGTGTAGGTACAAGGAGCCTCAATTCCCAGTGCTTTCAGAGAAATTTCTCTCTTCACTTGGTACAGTGGGCAGGACTTGCACGTTATTGTCTGCAAAGAATCTGCAATGTGAATTTGAGATGCCAAAATATTACTCGACACAATTGCAGCTATGCATCGTGTCCTGTATCTGTTAAAGCANCTAATAAGCCTTTGCATCATAACAACGCTCTTAAATGTTATCTTTCAGGTTTGCTAGCATTGTCAAATAACCCTCCTCCTCTGATTCCCAAAGCTTGCGGGGTGTTTTTGTGAAGACAAGTCTTTTTCTGGGTAATAACGAAGGCTTCTGCTTTTCAGTCAATCTGGAATTCCCTTTGTCTGCCATCGGTGCCTGCTGTGTCTTCTGTTGGAGCGTCCCCAGAGAATAATGCCGAAAAGCCCCCATGAACGCTAACCCCGCCGTTAGCCGAGTTACTGGGTTGTGGTCATTCCCTACTGGGGAGCCAGGCGTTATCCCAAGGGGAGGAAGCTCTAAAAGTGAGGACTTGGTGAAGCCTGTACCCTGTGTTATATTCACAGGGTAAAACACTCTGTTTCTCTGTATATGGACCTTAGAGCCCGTACCTCCAAATCCCGTCCGTGTTGTGAAGTGTGGCACCAGGACGTTAATGTACCGGTGTTGCTGCGGGCTTGGTCCAGTCCCGAGGAGGCTGATTTTGCTTCACCAAGGCTTTGTTGTAAACGTTTGGGACACCCCTGGCGTGTTTTAAATCAGTGTAATTTTAAAATCAGAAAATCACGTGGAGAAACCACGTCGCTGTATATTGTGGCCACTTGTTCTGGGGCAGACATGGAGACAGCAAAAGTGTGAAGCACGTGCACAGACAGTAACATAAGATGAAATCGCTTAAGTTTTCCCGCATGTTCACATGTTTGAAATCTCCCTGAAATTTCCATGGAATATGTGTGGAATAAGAACTGTTCTGATAATTAATTTCACATTATTATCTTAATATCCCTTTTTTATAAAAGAAGGATAAATAGGAAGTGTCCAATTCTGAGAATTAAGCTAAACGCCCGCCTGTTACAGGAGGAGGTCTCACGTTTTTCCATTATTTGTTACTGTATATTGATGTCTTTTTTTTTTTCTTTTCCCTTAAAAAAGGCTGACATATCTGTTTCTTATCTGTGTCTGTA